>CM062809.1:777839766-778439766 GCA_031772625.1 Pinus tabuliformis | reverse complement strand
AGGTCGGGGATGGATTTGTTGTGGTCATGAGCATTTTTAGATGGAATCAGATGCACGTTGGGGGTGCACCCTAGAAAAATGAGCCGATAGTTGTTCACTAAGAGGAAAAGTGGTGAGGGATTGCAATGCTAAACATTGGAGGTAGCTTTGACTGTGGTAGTAGATTCTGGACTTCCTAGGAAGGAGGTGAATCTTGGTACTACTTTGAGGGTAGAGATGTGAGCCTCTGGATTCCCTTGTTGATTGATATGGGCATCGTATCATTTATTTTATGGTATAGAAAATGTGCATATGTGTATATGTGGATTTTAAATATCATAATGAGTTGTATTATAAAGCTCCAGTAAATGGTATGTTTGTCATGTTTTAACATTAGTCATTATAAATACTACAATGAGTTGTGTTATAAATCTCCATGGGCAGTATGTTTTGTTTTCAGTGGTCTTGTTGGTTATAGGTGTCATTGAACACCGAGGACGGTGTTCCCCCAAGGGGAAGGGTTCTATAACAACCCTGGTGAAAATTCCATATAAAAATATATAAATACCACTGATGATGGGACATGTATTCTAACCTGAATGTTGGGCAAGACATCCTAGTGTGTGTTCATTTGGTTTTTTATGGCTAAGGAAATTGGCAAAGGCAATGACAAAGGAATTAAAGAGACAAAAATGTATTTTGGCACATTTATTTATGAAAATAATGGAAATTAGGAGAAAAGGAAGGCGAAAGGTCACAGGTTGCATGTGAGAAGGAAATTGAAGGAAAATAATGGAAATGAGTAAAATAGAGGTTTCATTAATAAAAAGGCTAATGAGGATCAATGGGTAAGGTTTGGCCAGTTTAGCTTTGGAGCTCTTTCATTATTCTCTCTCTCACATACTCTTGGACACTTAGAGTTTCTTGGAGCACTTTGGCATTGGAGCAAGAAAGGAAAATAAGACAAGAGGAAGAAAATATCAAGCAGGGAGAGACAGGATCAAACAACTACAACATGCTTCATTTCAAGTATCCACTTGCATGTGTATTTTCCTTTCTAGATTTGGCATGCATGAAATTGCATGTGTTTATTTTCTACCATGGCACGGGTTTTTCTAGGTGTGACAATATTTTCAACCTAGCCTTGCCATTTCCTGATAGATTTGATGAGATGGGTTCTCTCATTCGGTTTATGTGGGATGGTCAGATTTGATTCGATGTTGAGTAGTGGTCCCTGAACCTACATGCCCAACATACAAACTTGTATGATGATCTACTCTTACCTCGAAGTCTAGTGTTGCAACCTCACTCTAATAATCTTCTTCTCCTACTTTATCGTAGCCAACATATCTGCATCATGACATATCGACAACATCATGATGACATAAGTTGCATATAATGATCTCATGCACAACAACCATAACCATGAAAATGCATGCATAACAACATGTATCTAGCCCATACAATCCTAGTGTTTGAACTTGCGAGCTTTGATACCATTTTGTAACCACCCCTCCCATATCTATCTAGTTTCATTAGCTTACCAGGGTAAACATGAGAGGATGATCTACTATGACATGAATCGAACTCCAAGCTTCACTTATGGAGGTAGGGCTAACCACTAAACCTATCAACCACAAACTAACATCCTATAGGACTTATAGGACACTCAGAGACTAAAAAACCACCTTCAGTGCCTAAATCCTAAGATGAATAGTTATTTTACTGACCTAGAATCCCATCCCCACATCCATGCAACTATAGGCCTCCATCTGCAGGCATAACACTGCATCCATGTGACTAGAGTCCAAATTTCTCAGTTATAATCTTGTGACCATAAAATTAGTGCCACCTTTTTAGGGATTGTCTCCAGACTTTCCAGAATGATAAATAACATACAAATCCATTCATACAAAAATTAATCAAGGACTTGACCTAACCCAACCTAACCATGACAATCATTTCGTCAAACATATTCAGAACATGAAATCTGCAGGTCATGAATGCATATCTAAACATAGGGGTTTGGTACTTATCTGAGAATAATCAAGAATGTCTAATTCCCTCTCATAATAGTTTCCATAACATTTTTTAGCTCATGCATTCAATAACCATTCAACAACAAATAAAAAATTGTCAAGATCCATAACTAGAACCTGTTATGAAACCATCTTTATAACTAGCATATAACCAACTAATTCTCTCTTTTAGCCAATCACCCCCGCACCATATTCCAAGTGTGAATGTGGAATCTTATGGAATAAACCAAGTGAAACCAAACTAGGGCATCCAAAGGCCAAACCACCTCAACCCTCAATAAGTGATTCCACCTCATGGTCAGACATCACTAACACCAACCAGATCAGTCCCTACCTAATATGTCTAGGGCTCCAAAGCATTTGTTCCAACTGCAGCTCCAGGAACTAATAACTCAACCCACATCCTTCTAGGGCTCAAGAGCATTTGTCCAACCAAGGCTCCAAGACTAGTAACTGAACCCACCAAGGGCTCCAAAACATTTTTCCAACCAAGTCTCCAAGACGAGCAACACAACCTAAGCTGTTCTAGGTCTCCAAAGTGTTTGTTTCAACCAACCGCTTCAGGAACTAGTAACACAATCCACAGTCATAACAAATTTGCAAAGAAATCCCACTGTAGTTGTTGATCCCATTTTTCCCTTGCACTTTCCCACTTTTCCTTTACCTTCTTTCTCCAAATCCAAGTGAATTCTAGAGTGCTCCAATCTTGCTCCAAGAATTCTCTAAGTGTGAGAGAATAAGAGAATGGAATAGAGCTCCAAATATGAACTAAAACAATTATAAACTAACAAAAGCTATGAATAGAATCTCATAAACCTGTTTATCATTGAGGCCTCTATTTTCTTCATTTTCTCTCAATTTTCCTCAATTTCCTCCTCCTACAAATCTGTGACCTTTCACCTTCATTTTCTATTATTTTCCTTTCATAAATAAATGCCAATTTGTTGAAATATCGCAACAAGAATATTCCAATTTAATTTGTCCTTGAATTAAATTGCGAATTAAAAATCCAATTTAGTCTTAACAGCTACTTGGAAATAATTAATTAATTTATTTTAAATTAATTAGTTGGAGACATTCAAGTTAGAAGTCTTTCTGAAGTCATGCAAGAGTTATCCCTTAAATTAATGAGATAAGATTGAGTTATATTTGAGTTGTAATTAGTTAACTCAGTTTACTGAGTTAAGTCTAGTTAAATTAGTTCCAAACTATTTGAGGAACTAATAGCAAGTTAACAATTAGTTTATGCATTAATGCACTCAACTAGTGCTACTCTAGTTCACTAAAGATTCCCTCATCAGAAACTCATGCATGTCTATTCTGAGAAAGACCCAGTTGAGATTAATGTTCAAGGACAGTGTACTATCAATTGCATGTGTTTTCTCATAGAGAAAACTCATGCATGTAGTCAAGGATTTATCCTTGAGGATTGTGCAGTTTTGAAGGCTTGGTTTTCCGCTTGGTAATAGGCTAATCATCCACAAGGAGCATCGCAAGGAAATAGGAGATTGGAGGGCATAGAGAAAGGCTAGAGAGAAGCTAAGATTGCCTGTGAGCATCTGTGATGATTGTATTGAGAGTTGGCTAGTTGTGAGAGCTAAGGCTTTGTATAATTCATATGTATTTCCACCATGTATGATAATACAATAGTGTGGGGTTTTTATCTCAGGATTTCCCCAAAGTACTTTCATGTATTGTGCAATTGATTCTTCTTCTTTTGGTTATATTGTTCAGCTCGATCTTTAAGCTTCTGAAAATTGATAGTAGAATTAGGTTATAGTATTCTGCTTTGATTTATATTGCATTATCGAGTTAACCTATCACATATTTTTTACACAATTAATGTCTCTTTGCCTTTGCCACATTCCTTAGCCATTAATAAATCAAAAGTGACACCCACTAGGATTTTTTTCTGACCATTTAACTTGGAATATGTGTCCCATGACCTTGTTCTTATTTTGCCTTTATTGAGTTTTATTACATGAAATTTTAACCCGAGGTTGTTACAAAAGAAAATTGTTATAAATGTTTTTGAGCCCTCTATCCTCACTACTACTAAAAGACATAACTACTTTTGAAATAAATCTGAACCTGTGATGTATGACTACTACTAACAATATTTTAAAATATTTCGTGGAGATAAATTTTTACCATCCATTTAATAATTATTAATAATTAAACTAAATTCTAGAAATACTATTAAAAATTAGACACGCCTATCCACTGAAATATTCAAACAGAAAGTTAAATTATAGTGAATACCATATATAATGCTATATAAAAAATTGTTGTCTAAACAAGTTGTTTTTTGGAGTTTTCGCTAGAATCCAACAATTTTTTTTGGTCAAATCTTAATTTTGTTGCTCAAAACGAGTTTTTTGGTTGCATATATGAATTTAATACCTTGAAAAAACCTTGGGACACTCGAATTGTGGAGAGTTTACAACTCAAACTTGTGATTCCAAAAAATCCCTACCGAATTCTATACAATTTAAATAAAAAATCATCCAAAACTTAGAATAGATAGACCACGACTATAAAAAAGGGGGTAGTCTAACTAATAGGCGAAATTATTTTTTTCACAAATTTTTTTTGGTTAAATTTAACCAAAATGCAACAAATATTTTTAAAAACTTTAGTTTAATAGTGCCTCATAGTTTTTAGGGTCTTGAATTTGTTTATGCATTCAAAAATGTATTTGAAACAACATTTTTTTTAGTGATGAATTCGTTTATGCATTCAAAAATGTGTTTTAAACAACAAAAGTTAGAATCTTGAAATTGTATCTCTAGACAGTGAAAAATATTATTTCTTCTATAAATTAACCTACTCTTTTATAGTGAAAACAAATATCCTAAATTCCTAGATACATTATGCTTATGCTATTTTTCATGTCATAAAATTCTTTTCTTTTCAATTACAAAATTAACGAGGATTATTATGTTTTATAATTATTAATAAAATAAACAATTATTAATTAAACTTTTTATAATAAGTATTTATAAAAAACTAAAATTATATATAAAGTTTTTAAACATTACTTTAACTATATATTGAGGATACTACAAATGTTTCTACTAAACATCAGGATACAAACTTTCTATCACACAAGAGGATTTAGTCACATTATGTTAAAGTGGTAAGATCCCATATCCAAAATTATAGTATCCTATTGCATTTATAAAACGAATGGAGTAATTAATTAATAGCCAAACTCTACACTACAAACTTGTTTTGACAAATAAGCTTTAGTTGATTAATCCATAATATGATATTATATGATAATAAATAAATATGTATTTCTGTATTTGTGAAAAGATTATGTCATTAATTGACATATAACCCTTTGCTAAGATCTATTTTGATAAGATGAATGCAAATGTTAGAATTCCTCTCCCAATCATGTTTGTGTTTATCTTAATAAAATGGTCTAGGTACTTTCTTATAGAAGCTAAGATTTTTTGACTTAACAAATGAACGAGAATGTTTGCAAATATTACCTAAAATAGAGTGACTAGAGTTATCATGGATAAGTGGTTGAATTCAAAAAACCATGGTTGGTCTAGAACAACGTAAAAACTAGGTTCCTTGATCAAAATCTTTTTGTTGGTCCCTTGTATTTTTGAAATAAACCACAGAGAAACCATTCAAATAGAAATACAAATATGTATTAAGGGATCGAGTTTTATGCACTCAATCATGGAGCATGGATGCTGATGGACAAAGCCCATTAAAATGATAGATAATGGTATTGTACTCGTAGGCTAAGCTGTAAATATCGAATCAGGGGTCTTCTACCTCTAGTTTTGGGATTTCTTCTACTTGTTATACAATGAAGGTTGGCCCAAAAATATCTTTGGGAGTCGATTGTGAGAGCTATGGATTTAGAGCATCCATAAAGGATTATTACTGAGAGGAAGAAGGCACACTCTGGCCTTTGGATCCTCAGTTTAGTCTTGAGTCTAAGAGGATTAATACATCCTTGTCTATACCATAATCTTTGAGCAAAATCCCTTCCTAAAGCTTCCTAACCTCATGTAGAAACCACATTGAGATGTCTAAATCCTCTTGTGTGGTAGAAAGTTTGTATCCTGATACTCCCACCTACAGACACAGGGTACCCCTTTGAACAACTCATGAAGATGAAAAGCTCAAGTGATTTGAACCAATGACATCACCTTAGAGGAGGGGAGAATTTCGCTGCAAAAATAATTCCTCAAGGTTCAATGGTTTGGAGTGATGGTGACATAATGAGGGAGATCTAGATGAAGGGAAGATTACTAAAGCTAAAAATTCGTCAGAGACAGGGTGAGGACTGAAGGAATTAGGTTTTCCTTCTTGGTAACCACTAACAAAGGAATCATGTTTGGATAATTAATGTTCCCAAACTTCTCTGCATAGAGGAGAATGAATCTCTTCATCATGGTATTCCCCCACATAAGAATGTCTGAATTCGACCTCAACCCAATATGAATGTACTGCAATTTCTTGGATCCCACATTGTTTGCAACACACACTAACATTTGTGAGTATTTCTCCATCAAATCACATTTTTTTATTTTCTTTTAGACTATTTTCTTTGCCTCAGTTCCCTTGAAACCTATTTTCATGGCCCAGTGAATGCTCTGCCATGCTAGGGTTTTGTTGTATCTCCATTTATTTATATAAAAAATATTTGAAAAATAATTTGCACACAAAAAAAATTATATTTTACATTACATTAAACAAGTATATAAATACATCAATTATTGGTTGAAGTTATAAATTTTATCTTAACCACACAATCACTAGTTGAGATAATATCTCAACCAAACAATAAACTAGCAACTATTTTAGTTGGAATAAATCTCACAGATCTAATTAATTAAAAATTAACCAACACAAATAACAATTACATTTATGATGAGGAATCTCATTCAATGTGCACAATAAAAGTAGGAGATAAATCTCCAAGTCCCTCCATTAATGAGTATTTATCTTTGATCGTATTGTCTGCAATATTTTCATTAGATTCTTTATATTATCTTCGAAATTGGATAGAGAAAACTCCATCAAGTTATCTCATAACCCTCATAAAGGTGTAATCTATAAGATGGATTCCCAAGTTCCACTCTCAAACTCCTACATCACGAATCTCACAAATTCAATTAGTAAACAACAACCCAAGGTGTCTCATAACCTTACTAGAAGATCACTCCCATGTCTTCAACAAACGAGTGATCCTTCCCTAGATCCACAACTTCCAAATCATTTGTAAAACCATCCATGTTGAATTTTACTTCCATCGATCTCTTAAAATAGTTTCTTCAGAAAAATCAATTACTTGTTTGCAATAGCTAAACTACTAGTCATTCTATGGACGAGCTTCCATCTACCAAGATACATGGGTGCCATACTCATTAGCTATATAGGAAATCCGTCTAGATACATAATGTATCTAGATTTAGTTTTACAAAATGACCTCCTTATCGGATTTTGAAATTCATCATTACTTAATTTACAAAAGAATATAAAAAAAATTAGTACTAAAAGTAAATTAACTATTACAACACCAAGATCTTTAATGGATATTGTAAACACTATGTTTGATATGTGTTTTCTATTTTTATGAATCCATAGAACAATAAATTAGAGTTTGAATAAACATAGAGCTTGCATTGAACTGAAGAAACAATATGTTCTCTATATCATCATGATCCACCATGGTAATACCAAATTGGAGGAGAAATCATTCCCACCTTTTCTTCATCCTGCAAGGCATGCATACTTCCTTATCACAGTCACAATACCTTCTTAGCCCTTGGAAACATCACAACTAAGTCACACAACAACTTCACATGAAGAAATTGGTTCCTCCTCACTCAAACCTTTAACAATAAATGGTGAAATTTTGATTCTCATGAATTTTCCCAAGAATTTCAATTCAAGAGATGTTCATCTATCTGCACTACTAGAAATAAACCTAACCAATGATAGTGATAGCACCTACCATCTTGCAAATGGTTTGGTGTTGTAGTCTCAATCTTCTGAAAACAAAAAGAGCCATGGATTCCTTATTCACATGGGTCTGTTTGTTAACACATTATTCCTACTTCCTTAGCAAATGGCCTCGATTCCAATGGAGATGAGAAAGGAAAGTACATTCACAATGAAATGTTTAGATGGAAAATGATCCAAACTTTCTACGCATAACTCCACACATGTTGTCTGCTCATTGACCATACATGTTGGCCACTCATTGCCCATACACATTGACTTCCCTTGAATTGACTATAGTTTCCAACATTGGTCCACAACTCTACTAAATTGATGGTGCGAGTGATTCACAACATAGGAAATGACCCCTATACTAGTTCTCAACTCCACACCACAAGCTCAACACGTATGCAACAACACTCCAATGTTCCAATAATGCACAACTTCAAAGGGTCACATAGTCTAGATGATTGTAGTTGAATTGAGCGTATGCAATTTAGGCAACCTTGATTAGACAAACTTCATTTTTCCCACCATCCCACCAAGCAAAGACACAAAAAAAACTCCAAAGTAATCCTCACAAGATGTACTGACTGAAGCAACTCAACGCATCTGTAACTCACACATAAATGTTTTCACGCATGGTAATTTATTCGACATCACTCATTCAACTTTCACATCTCTCTCACATATACCTGGGCCCTCCCTCAAAGGGAGTTAACCACAGAGCCATTGGCTCTGATACGAATTTCGAAAACAAATTGCACACTAAAAAACATATTTTACATTACATTAAACACCCATATAGGTACATCAATTATTGGCTGAAGATAAAAATTCTATCTTAACTAAACAATCACTTAGTTGAGCAAATCTCTAAACCAAACACTAAACTAGGAGTTATTTTGGTCGGAATAAATATGTGAGATACAACTACATTTATCATGAGGAATCTCATTCAATGTGCATAAGACAAGTAGGAGTTAAATCTCCAAGTAAAATTACATTTCAAAATTAAAATCATTTATTTTTTTTGTCTATCAAGTAATGTGAGTCCTGAGATGATTGGCATGCCTAACATGTGGCTTGAGTAGATGCGACCCAAGGCATCTAAGACTTCAAAATTACATGGGGATTACACCAGGCCTGAGCCGGAACAACCCTTATCATGCCTGGATTTTTTCCCATGAGATTTCGAATCAGTGACCTTTTCACAATGGAGCACCTAATCCAAGAGGATATTCATGGCCACCCGCCAAGTCCAATTGGAACCCCACCATTGTTTCTTTCAGCTTTTTAGTTTCCTTAATTGTAGCACAATTTACTATTTTTGGGATTTTTACGGATCCTGAACTTCCAGAGCTGTTTTGAGGCCCTAAACGATGTTTTTTTTGGGAAAAGTGGGATTAGCATGGGTCCATGGTCTATTGTTTCTCTTCCCAAAGTTGTAGTTCTTGGATAGATATTTCTAATGAGATATTGTGTGCACAAAACAGAGATCGTATGCCAAAGTTACAACCCCAGGAAGTTAATGTACCAATTTACCCAAACTGGACCCACAATTTGGCATTTTATCTTCTAGGGTTATGTTTTTGGATGGTTAGGGTTTTCCATTGTTTCTCAACAATAAATAGGCCTTCGAGCCTCATTGTAACACAGTTCAGACGCATGTAGCCACCACATCTCTTCTCAGAGATAAGCTACCATCACCCTAGATAGTTTATTTCCATTTCTGTTTGTAAGCATATTTCAGTATTTTACAGTAATGAAACGAAGTATTATTTCTGCTGCATTTCTATATGTATGGTTATATCTATAATTTGTTGCGTTCCTATTTAAATTCGGATCAGTGGTATCAGAAGGGGTCTACTCTCTCTCTGTCTTTATTTGCATGTCCCTAATGAGCTCGGGATATAAGGAGTTAGGGCTTAAACTGGTCGAATCTTTGCAAGACCAGCCTCGTAAATCCCAATGGCCTCCCATGGTGGATGAAAAGAAAGATGAGGGGGCAAGAGATCCTATCAAAATCTTGCTCAAAGAGGCCCTCGAGTGACAAAGGAATGTGATGATGGACAACTTTGCCTAGATCCTTCAACGACTACCCAGGGGTGACACATCTACTTCCAGCAGCTACTCTGGAAGCACCACACCCTTTAAGGTACAAGTTAACTTTGACATTCCCATATTTGAGGGTCAGATAGATGCAGACATCGTAGATAAATGGTTAAATTTGCTAGAAGGGTATTTTTTTGTTCATGATTTTTCTAGCCAGGAAAAGATTATTTTCGCTCTTCTCAAAGCTGCCCCCCACATCAAGGACTGGTGGGAAACCTACTGTGAGTAAAAGGATGAAATTACGGCCTCACTGTTTTTTTGGCATTATGACATAGGCTTGACACTATGGCACAGTTATTGTCCTTGATGGAAACTCACTCGGAAAATCATTTAGATGACAGTTTAGGCTCACAGGCTCTCAGAATAAAGGAAAAGAAGGTATACATAGGTTCCTGTTGACCAAGCCATGTATACACACGGGATCACCAATCAAAAAGCGCGTATGCGTATGCACGCACTTTCATGTAAGGAAAAGCGTGTATAGTTTTGAAAACTTGGTTTTTGGTCCTTGGTATTTGGACCTATGGTTTTGGACCATGGTATCTCATCCGAAGTGATGAACCCAGGTATTGGTTCTAAGTGGTTTTGGACCATGGTATTGAGTAAGGCCTAAGACTATAAAAGCGGAAGGAGATCATTAGGCAAAGGCACAAAAGGATTGAATATCTTATGAAGAGCAAGATCTAGAATACTGGTCATTAGGTTATGGTGCATAGCTGGATCTGAATCAAGGAGGAACCTGAGTGCTAGAAGAAGGATAAGTTCTATTGATGGGTCAAGATCTTAAGGCTTGAAGAGAAGTATCTTTGTGTGATTTTGATCTATTATATTTGGCGCATGACTTGATCTATAAATTTGATAATCTGGGTATAACTGATGTCTGAATATTTGAAAAGGGTAAATTATCTTTTATAGATCTATACACAGGTTCAGCATAGCAAAGGCATGTATACATGCTGGTTTGGTAATTCAAAATAGCGTATACGTAGGTTTGCCTTAATATAATAGCGTATGCATGCATGTTCTACATATTGAAGTAGCGTACATCTCATAAAATATGTTTTAGCTACTTCTGTTTATTGTTGCAGTGTTCTGGGTTCAGGATTGGTTTCTGGTTACTGTTATTGTGTTCTGGTTACAACATTCAGAGAAGTGATTGTTTGATTCAGTTTTGGTTGGTGCAAAGGAGATCGGTTGATGTAGATATGTTTGATGTCTGATTGATGTTATTGATGGATCCAGTATGAAAATTTATGAAACGTGGTCCTTGGAAGAAAAGAGAAGGTTGTAGCTAGTACAAGAGCTAAGGGGGTTGTAGCTCCCTTCCAGGAGAAGCTGGAGAATGAGAGAAGGTTGTAACCTTCTGCAGGTAAAAGCCTGCATACTGGTATAAGACTGCACTAGTACAGAAATATTGTAAAAATATGTTTCTTATTTAAAGAAGATAGAGATGAATTGCAGTAGGTGGTTTTCACCCACATTGGGTTTCCACCTTATATCTTGTGTTCATGTGTGTGATTTCCTATACTGTTTACTACAGTTGATTATTGTCTTATGGTTCTGATATATAGATTAAGATCAGCTAACTAAAATTAGAAGTCTACAAGATATACGTGGTTTTCTCTAAACACAATTGCATATATACGCAGGTTTCATTAATACAAGTAGCGCATATCAATTTGTTTATGGAAATGAAAAATTGTTAAATTGCTAATACTGATTCACTCCCCCCCTCTCAGTATTATTTCCAACAATTGGTTTCAAAGCAGGTCCTTCAGAAGAAGCTTGATTGCTTGAAGGAAGATCTATGGTTCTGATATATAGATTAAGATCAGCTAACTAAAATTAGAAGTCTACAAGATATACGCGGTTTTCTCTAAACACAGTTGCATATATACGCAGGTTTCATTAATAGTGAACAGGTCAACAATCATCAGCAAATGCATAAAGCAGATCACCAGGTAAATCGAGGTCAATCTACTTCAAGGATGAAGAGAAGCTACAACCAACCGCGGGTAAATCATTCTCAGTCTGACTCAAGAATGAATGTCTATGGAAACTACAATCACCTAGTCGGTAGATTTGATAATTGTAGGAATTTCTTTAATGGCCAATGTTTCTCTTGTCATAACTTTGGACACAAATCTACTCAATGTGTTTCCTACAAGACCATCATGACTAGAGAAGCACAAAATTAAAGGTGTGCGACTGGGATCATGAAGAGGACCTACAATAACTTCTCTACACTTGAAAATGAAATAGAATGTTCTATTTGTAACAACTTCGGTCATGAAGATTCTTAGTGTAGGAGTAAGTTTCAACAAACATCTCAGAAGGAGCAAGCTTCATTGGGTCCCAAAACATGGAGAAAGAAAGAATCACAACCAGAAAGATGTGGTACAGTATTATATGTGGAAGGATAGGAAAATCAGAGGTACATCGACAGTGGATGCTCGAAACATATGACAGGTGATAAAGAAAAACTTCAGTCATATAGTGCCTTAGAAAAGGAAAGGAAGGTCTCATTTGGAAATGACACCCTTGCACTCATAACAGGTAAAGGCCCTATTCTTTTAAAAGAAAAGGTCAAAGCTGGAAATGTTATGTATGTTGATGGCTTAAAGAATAATCTATTAAGTGTTAGTCAAATGTGTGATCAAGGAAATGAGGTAGTATTTTGATCAAATGGATGTATTGTTTGTGAGCTTGATACAGGAGAAACAATGATCAAAGGCATACGAACTCCAAATAATTTATACATACTCAAGGGAGGACAACAACAATGCTATCTAAGAAAAAATGATGAACACTAACTATGGCACAAAAGATTGGGGCATCTAAGCTTCCCTCAAATAAGGAAAGAATGCAAATATCAGGTTGTTTGTGATCTTCCTGACATCAAAATTCCAGACAATACAATATGCAAATCATGTCAGTTTGGTAAGAAAACCAGAACAAATTTCCCTGAGAAGGAAGGATTAGCTAGTAAGCCACTTGAACTTGTCCATACGGATATGTGGTCCATCAAGGAAAAAGTCACCTCATGGAGAAGAATACTTTATACTGTTCATTGACAACTTTTCCAGCATGTTTTCTATAGGACTTCTGAAGCATAAAAATGAAGCTTTCAAAAAGTTCAAAGCGTTCAAAGCCTTTGTTGAAAATTAATCAGATCGCAAAATCAAATGCCTCAGGTTTGATCGAGGAGGGGAATTTACCTCGGATGAATTTTTCAACTTCTATGAAGAACATGGAATAAGAAGGGAATTCTCTACTACAAGGACTCCTCAGCAAAATGGAGTGGTAGAACGGATGAACAGAATGGTTCAACAGATGTCTCGCGCTATGCTTGATGAGTCTGGAACTCCTACAACCTTCTGGGGTGAAGCTACATTTGATTCCATCACTATTGTCAACAAAACGAATGTTTGGGTAAACAACACTCAAACTCCTCATGAAATTTGGTATGGTAAGACTCCTACTGTCAAATACTTCAAAGTTTTTGGAAGAAAATGTTATATCAAAAGAACTGATGAAAAACTTGGCAAGTTTGAACCTAGAGCATATGAAGGCATTCTCCTTGGTTACTCATCCCGGAGCAAAGGATACAAGTGTTATAATAAAAGAATAGGAAAAATTATTGAAAGTATTGATGTTGTGGTTGATGAAGCAGGCGAAAATCCAAAACAGGTAAAAACTAAAGAGTGGGAAGATGATGAGGATTATCCTTCCAAATCAAATTAAACTAATGCTGAAGAAGAAGAAACTAATGAAGCACCAGGAGATTAGATAACGACAGAAGAAAAGACTCCATCCAGATATGTTCAGAAACATCATCCAGAGACTCAAATTTTGGGACAAAAAGAGGCAGGTGTGCAGACAAGAAGAAGTATTACAGAAGCTTCAAGCTATATAGCATTGCTCTCTTCCATAGAACCACAAAATGTACATGAAGCATGCAAAGATGAATGTTGGGTCAAGGCCATGAATGAAGAGCTTGAGCAAATTGAAAAGAATGATAGTTGGGAATTGGTTCTTAGACCTAATGATAAGAATGTCATAGGGACCAAATGGATATTCAAAAAAAACTGAATGAAAATGGAGATGTTATTAGAAACAAGGTCAGACTTGTTTGTAAAGGGTTTGCTCAACAGGAAGGTATAGACTTTGAAGAAACTTTTACACCGGTTGCTAGACTTGAAGCCATAAGAATGTTCCTTTCTCTCTCTAGCTTTCAGAAGTTCAAAGTATATCAAATGGATGTAAAATCTGCCTTTCTAAATGGAGACTTAGAAGAAGAAGTGTACATTGAGCAACTAGATGGATTCATCCTTGGAAATGATCCAAAACTTGTATGCAGACTCAGAAAGGCTCTCTATGGTCTCAAACAGTCTCCAAGAGCTTGGTATTATCGTTTGGACAAATGCCTCCATCAATAAGGTTTTTCAAAAGGATTAGCAGATAGCAATATATATATATATATATATATTGACATTAATAAATTGCTAATACTTGTTGTGTATGTTGATGATATCATATTTGGTAGCAATGAAGAAGCCATGAGTCAAAACTTTGCTTTGGTAATGCAGAAAGAATTTGAAATGTCCCTGCTTGGTGAGCTCACATATTTTCTTGGTTTACAAATCCAACAAAACAAAGACGATATCTTTCAATCACAAACCAAGTACCTCAAGCAGATCTTGAAGAAATATGGCATGGAATATTCGAAACCAGTATGTACCCCTATGGTAATAGGATGCAGCCTGAGTGAAAATGATGAATCAACAACAGTGCATCAATGAACCTATAGATCCATGATTGGTAGTCTGCTCTATCTAACAGGTACCCGGCCAGACATCATGCATGTAGTGGGAAAAGTTGGAAGATTCCAGGCCAATCCAAAAGAGGCACACCTTCAGGCAGCTAAAAGGATATTTAAATATCTTCAAGGAACACAAAACTATGGCTTATGGTATCCTAGAGATACAGATCTCACACTTAATGCATATACAGATGCAGATTGGGCAGGAAGCGTGGATGACATAAAAAGCACTAGTGGTGGTGCATTCTTTATGGGTTCCAAATTAGTATCTTGGTTCAGCAAGAAACAAAGTTTAATTGCATTATCTACAGCTAAAGAAGAGTATGTGGCTGCTGCATCTTGCTGCACACAACTCCTCTGGATGATGCAAGCATTGCAAAACATTCAAATCACTTGTACTCCACCTATCTCCATTTTATGTGATAATACAAGTGAAATCAATATTTCAAAGAATCCAATCATGCATTCAAAGACCAACCACATGCCTATCAAATATCATTTTCTCCGAGAAGAAGTTCTTGAAAAAAAGGTCAACTTGGAGTATGTTCTCTCCAAGGAACAGGTTGCTGATATATTCACCAAACCACTACCCAGGGAAACATTTGAATACCTCAAATAGAAGCTGGGAGTAGTTGATGCATCATCTTGTTGTTGAAACTTATCTGTTTCAGAGAAAAGTGGGTGTATGCAAGTTTCATGAAGCTCATTCGCATACATATGCTGGTTTCTGTGGATACAATCGCATATATGTTTGTTTGAAGAAAAACAGTGGGCTAGACTCAGGATGAAAAGAGTCTGATATGGGTCTAACAGAAACCATTTGGCACAGGTTCAGGGGAGCATATACTTCTAATAATGCATTGTTGGAATTATCTTAGAAGATCTTGATACAACTTCACAGTTGTTTTTTATTTAGGTGGAACAAATGCAAAGGGAGATCATGGTTGCTGGTCTGGATGGTGATTAACAGATGTTTATGATGATAGTTGCTGATGACTACCATAGTCTTGTTTTAGATATTTTGTCTCTATGTCATGTATATCTTTTATTATCAAGGTCATGTAACGACCTATTTTGTTTCCCCACTATGCCTGGGATGGATGATGTAAGGTTCTTGTGTTATCATGTATAAAATTTTGGTGTATCCCCACTTGGTTGGGTAGATGAGTCAATTTTTAGTATATCCCCACTTGGTTGGGAGATGAATGTATGTATGAGTCTTTGGTGATAGTAAGGTCATTTATGATATATAGAGTCATGTTCTTCCTGTAGAACATCTTTTTGCAAACCCTGCCTACAGTCAGGGGGAGCATGGACAGCACAACAGAGCAGATATTTTAGCATGTACTCAGGGGGAGCATAACCCTTTGCCCTTGATGACAAAGGGGGTGAGTGACTTGGGGTTGCCATCAAGTCCAAAGGGGGAGATTGTTGGCATTATGACATAGACTTGGCACTATGGCACAGGTATTGTCCTTCATGGAAACTCACTTGGCAAATCATTCAAATGATAGTTCAGGTTCACAGGCTCTCAGAATAAAGGAAAAGAAGGTATACGTAGGTTCCCATTGACCAAGTCGCATATACATGCAGGATTGCTGATCAAAAGGCATGTATGCATATGCACGCACTTTCATGCAAGGAAAAGCATGTACAGTTTTGAAAACTTGGTTTTTGGTCCTTGGTATTTGGACCCATGGTTTTGGACCATGGTATCTCGTCCGAAGTGATGAACCTAGGTATTTGAACCCAGGTATTGGTTCTAAGTGGTTTTGGACCATGGTATTGAGTAAGGCCTAAGACTATAAAAGGGGAAGGAGGTCATTAGGCAAAGGCACATAAGGATTGAATATCTTATGAAGAGTAAGATCTAGAATACTGGTCATTGGGTTATGGTGCATAGCTAGATCTGAATCAAGGAGGAACCTGAGCACTAGAATAAGGATAAGTTCTATTGATGGATCAAGATATTAAGGCTTGAAGAGAAGTATCTTTGTGTGATTTTGATCTGTTATATTTGGCACATGACTTGATCTATAAATTTGATAATCTCGGTATAACTGATGTCTGAATATTTGAAAAGGATAAATTATCTTTTATAGATTTGTACGCATGTTTGGCATAGCAAAGGCGTGTATACACGCTGGTTTAGTAATTCAAAACAGCATATATGCAGGTTTTCCTTAATATAACAATGTATGCACGCATGTTCTACATATTGAAGTAGCGTACATCTCATAAAATATGTTTTAGCTACTTATGTTTATTGCTGCAGTGTTCTGGGTTCAGGATTGGTTTCTAGTTATTGTTATTGTGTTCTGGTTACAACATTAAGAGAAATGATTGTTTGATTCAGTTTTGGTTGGTGCAAAGGAGATCGGTTGATTTAGATATGTTTGATGTTTGATTGATGTTATTGATGGATCTACTCTAAAAAATTTATGAAACATGGTCCCTGGAAGAAAAGAGAAGGTTGTAGCTAGTACAAGAGCTAAGGGGGTTATAGCTCCCTTCCATGAGAAGCTGGAGAATGAGAGAAGGTTGTAGCCTTCTGCAGGTAGAAGCCTGCGTACTGGTATAAGACTGCACCAGTACAGAAATATTGTAAAAAGATGTTTCTTATTTAAAGAAGATAGAGACGAATTGCAGCAGGTGGTTTTCATTCACATTGGGTTTCCACCTTATATATTGTGTTCATGTGTGTGATTACCTGTACTATTTATTGCACTTGATTACTATCTTATGGTTTTGATATACAGATTAAGATCAGCTAACTAAAATTAGAAGTTTACAAGATATACACAATTTTCTCTAAACAGAGTTGCATATATATGCAGGTTTAATTAACAGAAGTAGCGTATATCAATTTGTTTATGGAAATGAAAAATTGTTAAATTGCTAATATTGATTCAGCCCCCCCTCTCAGTATTATTTCCAACATGTTTTTAGCCGCAACCACTTGGAATTCATTCTATACTGCCATTAAGGAGTAGTACTACCATGTCAGAAGCTATGAGGATCAATACATAAAGTGGACCACGTTGCAGTAGGAAAGGGACCAAGACATGTCGGAGTTTACCAATATTTTCCATACCCTTCACAAAAAGTTGGGTATCAAGGATTCAGAGCAAAATTTGGTACTCAAATTCAACGACTGCCTGCACAAGTACATCCAGGAGGAAATAGAATTCCTGAACATCTCCTCGCTCGGCACGGCATACCGATATGCCGTTAGGATTGAGAAAAGTTTAAACAGAAGAAGTGAGACTTTGGATCTGCGAATCCGAATCAAGGAAAAGGTGCCCCCAAAGTGTAGAACAAAGGACAAATCCAAGGCAACGCAGCCCAAGACAACCCGCCAAAGCTATAGCCAAAGAATGGCATTGTGAAGACAAAAAAGGACATGGGAAAATGGTGTGTGTTCCATAAGATCTCCACTCACAACAAGAGTGAGTGTTGCACCAAGTAGTCACTGGTGGCCGAGCTAAAGGTTTCAAAATTAGATGCATGTTCCGACTCTGAGTCAGAACATGACAAGGGGAATGAAAAATGGAAGTAGATTATCGATGCAGAGCCCAACGCCACCATTGCTACCATGAAGATCCAGAAGGAGGAACCTGAAGATCCAGAGGCAGAGGAGCGTCTATTCCACTGCCGGAAGTGGGTAAATAGCTCCCTGCTACAGTTCATTGTCGACATCGGGAGCCAAAAGAACCTCATTTCAGCAGAGGTCATGAACTGGCTGAGCTTACCGACCACAGCACATCCACAACCATACACCATCGGGTGGCTTCACCAAGGATGGGATCTTCACGTAAGCCAACAATGTCGCCTTCCATAGAACATCAAGCCCTTCACAGATGAGGTATTGTGTGATGTTGCTCCCCTTGTTGTTTGTGATGTATTATTAGGACAACCATACTTGTGGAAGCGAGATGCTATGTATGAATCAAGGTCCCGTGTTGTTATTGTTACTTTGGGAAATAAGTTGTATAGGATACCAGAGGTAGCACCGCCTACCGCCATCTATTTGGTTATTGCAAAGAAATGCAGTAAGCTCATTTCCAAAACCAAGAAATTTCTTTTCCTGATGATATGCTCTCAAGGAAAGAAGAAGACGGTGGCCACGACCTCCATACAGGGCCCCTCTGCATGACAACTACATATGGACAAGGTCATGGAGGAGTATGAGGACATCTTCACCTCCCCTGCAGGGGTTCCTCTGCATTGTTAGGTCAAGCACTCCATCGATCTGACCCCACATGCATCACTGCCCAATGGACCAATCTATCGGCGCTCCATTCTGGAGAACGATGAAATCAAGAGGCAGATTCAGGAGCTGTTGTAGAAAGGTCACATTTGTCTAAGTTCATTGCTTGTGGGAGCCCGATCGTGTTGGTGTAGAAGAAGGATGGGACTTGGAGACTTTGTATTGACTATTGGGTGTTGAAAAAGATCACTATCTGTAATAAGTAACTGATCCCACGGATTGATGACCTCTTAGACCAACTGAAGGGGGAAAAATATTTCAGCAAGATCGATTTGAAGTCAAGATATCACTAGGTACCAATCGAACCCTCCGATGTGTGGAAGATTGCCTTCAAAACCAAGGAGGGACTTTTCGAATGGTTGGTTATGCCTTTCGGATTGACGAATGCTCCTGCAACCTTCATGAGGCTAATGGATGACATCTTGCAGCCATTCACCAACTCATTTGTAGTGGTATACTTGGATGACATCCTGATCTTCAGCCAGAGTTTGGAAGAGCACCTCCACCACATCTGATAGGTTGTCCAAACACTGCAGCAACATAAGTTATGTGCCAATTTGGATAAATGCACTTTTGGCATGACCTAGGTTCAGTATCTGGGATACATTATTGATGAATGGGGGGTGCATGTGGATCCAGCCAAGATCCAAGTCATTTAGGATTTACCATCTCCAACCACTCTGATAGAGCTCCGCAACTTTGTAGTTCTTTCCAACTTCTACCATAGGTTCATGTTGGGATTTTCTCATATCACTTGGCCCTTCAGTTAAGTCACCAAGGGATGAGTGAAAGCAAAATTCTTTTGGTTTGAATCTCAACAGAAGGCATTCACAGAGTTGAAAGATCACGTTTGCTCAGCACCAGTGCTTGCATTACCAGACTTGCAACAACCATTTGAGGTCGAGACAGATGCCTTTGACTATGCTATTGGGCCAGTCCTTACTTAACACAGGCATCCATTGGCATATCACAGTGAGACACTTTTAGACACAGTCTCGAAGTATCCCACTTATCACAAAGAGATGTATTCCATTGTGCAGGCCTGCCAACAATGGAAGCATTACATTTTGGGGAAGGAAACAGTCATCCACACAGACTACTGACCCTTGCAATTCATACAGACCCAAGGGAAATTGTAGAATGATAGCCATCAGCAGTGGTCCACATACCTACGACAGTTCCATTTGAATATCAAGTATAAGAAGGGCAACACCAATAATGTTGCAGATTGCCTCAGTCAACCACCGATCATGGCATTAACCACTGTGCTCAACTCTTGTGGGTATGAGACTTCTGATTGGCCACTTCTCTACAAAAGCGACCCAGAATTCGGCCACACATACCAGACACTCTTGGAGGGTCAGCATGTTCCATATTTTGACCTCTAGGATGCCTTGTTATGCCACCTGGGTCACCTTTGTGTTCCTTTAAGTGAGCGTTCCAAGATGATTTGGGAAGCACACTACAATCGGGTTGCTAGGCATTTCGGGGTCGAGACAATGGTGACAGTACTGCAGAAGCATTTCTCTTAGCCGAATCTTCGATAGGATGTTGGGAAGTACATCAGATCATGCATTGTTTGTGCCATCGCCAAACTGACTATTAAGAAGCAAGGCCTCTATACCCCGCTACTTACCCCTAATCGACCTTGGAAATCCATCTCCATGGATTACATGGTGGGCCTTATTTCTACTAAGCATGGAAATGACTGTGTTTTTGTGGTCGTCGACAGGTTCTTGAAGATTCCGATTATGGTGGCCTGCAAGAAGAATATCACAACAGAAGCCACTACGAAACTCTTCTTTGAATGAGTGTGGGTACACTTTTGGATCCCACAGTCTATCATCTCAGATCGGGACAACAGGTTCCTCAGTACATTTAGGTTCAGTCTATCGTCGATGCTGGACAACAAACTCACTAAGTCCACAACCTTCCATCCTCAAACTAATGGCCAGACAGAGGTTGTGAAGAGGATGATCATACACATTCTGCACATGTACAACTTAAAGCATCCACGCACATGGGATGAGAGCCTCCCCTATGTTTAGCACAGCTACAACCAGACTCTCCACAGCTCGACTGGCCACAACCCTTTTCAGGTGGGCTTGGGATTCTAGCCACTATGTCCCAATTGATTTGGTCATGCCATTTGTAGCTACTCATGTGGATTTGGCTCATGTCTAGTCCAAAATAGATAAGGAAAACAACTTCATTAAGTACATCCAACATATTTGCCAGTAGGTCCGTGACATTTTAGAGAAATTAAATGGCAAGTACAAGTAGCGACATGATCAGCATCGGGTGCCACACAAGTTTTAGGTGGGCTACAAAGTCTAGTTGCATTTGCAAAAGGAACGCCTTACCGGAGCCTATTAAAAACTCAGACTACTTCGATATGGTCCTTTCACAATTACCAAGGTTGTGGGAGATAATGCATTTGAGCTCAACATTCCCCCATTCCTTGGCCTACACCTAGTGTTCAATGTGGATCGCCTTCGACCATACTTTCCACCATTACTAAACACATCCGACATTGCAGAACAGCGCACACCCACAGAGTTAAATCTAGATTGCATGGAACAAGCTGCAACTAATTGGATCACGGACACACAGATCAAGCACACTCGCTAGCAAAATATCCAACTATATCGAATTGTCAAAGCAGACGAACTCCTTCACCATGGCAAGTGACTCATGAGGGACCATGCTCAAGAGAAGTTTCCTCATCACATGGAGGAACTCAACGCAATGGGGACCATTACATCCTAAGGGGGGAGGGATGATCTAGGCGGATATTGGTGGCCACCCGCCAATTCCACTTGGACCCCCACCATTGTTTCTTTCAGCTTTTCAGTTTCCTTAATTGTAGCATAGTTTACTATTTTTAGCAGTTTTTCAGGTCCTGAACTTTTGGAGCCGTTTTAAGGCCCTAAATGACATTTTTGGGAAAAATCGGAGCAACAAAGGTATATGGACCAATGATTCTCTTCCCAAAGTTGTATTTCTCGGATAGATCTTTCTAATGAGATATTGTGCATGTCAAACAGAGATCATATGCCAAAGTTACGACCTCGGGAAGTTGATGTATCAATTTACCCAAACAGGGACCACAGTTTGGCGTTTCATCTTCTAGGGTTAGATTTTTCGATGGTTAGGGTTTTCCATTGTTTCTCAACAATAAATAGGCTTTCGAGCCTCATTGTAACACAGTTCAGAGGCATGTAGCTACCACATCTCTTCTCAGAGATAAGCTACCATCGCCCTAGCTAGTTTATTTCCATTTTTGTTTGTAAACATATTTCAATGTTTTACAGTAATGAAATGAAGTATTATTTATGTTGCATCTCTATATGTATGGTTATATCTGTAATTTGTTGTGTTATTTTTTAAATCCAGATCAGTGCCTTACCATAACACTCTATCATTATTTATTCTAAGCCCTAATGGACAAAAGTAAAACTCATCTATTATTTTTATAACTAAAATTATACAAAAATGTTAAATCTTTTCATTTTATGTAATGGATCCTGATACTGCCAAGCTTGTAGATATTTTCCTTACCTTGACCTTCTTTAGTTTCAAAGGCAAAGTCTATGAGCAAACGTACGGGGTAGCGATGGGTTCTCCCCTCTCTCCAATGGTTGCTAACCTTTTTATGGAAGATTTTGAATCAAGAGCTTTAGCTTAGGGTAGATTTAAAACAATGTAAACTTTGAAATGAGAACTATAAACTCAAAATAAGAACTCTAGCCAAAAGACCCCCCCCAAAAAACATGAAAAATCAACTTGAAAATGAAAAGTGTTGATGTTGGAATAACACTTTTTTTTTCTAGGGTAAATTTTCAACATGTTTTGAAAATGGCATTGAAACCACTTTTTTGTGCAAAAATTGTCCAGAAAACACCTAAAAATGAAAAGTGTTGAAGTGTTGATGTTGAAATAACGTCTGTTTAAATTTTCAACATTTTGAAATAATTGTGTAAAAGACTTTATCATGACTCTGAAAAACATTAACATTTCAAAAGAATAATGGAAACATAAATTTAAAAATAAAAACAATTAAAAAAAATAACAAAAAGTAAATAAAAATTATATTAAAAAAACATAAAATTAAAAAAAAATAAAAAAACTCAAATATATAAAAAGACAAAAAAATCAAACATGAAAATAAAAGTAAAAATAAAAACAAAAACAAAATTAACCTAAAAAAAAATCAATCATTAAAATGTAAAAAAAAAACAAAATTAACCCCTCTCTCTCTTTTATATATATATATATATATATATATATATATATATATATATATATAATAACAACATATTTAAAGAAAAACATAAAAAAAAAAAAAAAATAAAAAAAAAAAAATAAAAAAAAAATTATCTTCAAAAAAAAAATATTAAAAACAAACCTAATTTAAGAAAAAAAAAATTTACCAAAAAAATTAAAACTATTTTAAATAATTTAAAAAAAAAATCACAATCAAACAATTTTTTTTTTTGAACCATTAAAAGTAAATTAAAAACATAAAAAAAATTATATTAAACATAAAAAAAAACTGTATTAAAAAAAATAAAATCTTAATTTTTTTTTATTAAAAATACATTATAAGAAAATAAAAATAAAAATGGACCTCCACCCCAGGCCTAAGGGTCCAGGGGCATGGTCGTGGGTGAGCAGAGCTGTGCAGCTCTGCTCGCTCGCAGCCGCACCCCTGGTCTCCTGGGTGGGGGGCCGAGATCATAGAACTAAGAAAGAGGTTGAGGTGGCCTCTAGTGTCCAACTTCCCTTTATCCAAGGGATGACTAACAAGATTGCTAGGATTCTGAGGAAACAAAAGATTGGCTCCACCTTTAGACCTTTAAAAACCATTCATGGCTCTTTAAGATCCATCAAAGACCCTATTGATCCCAAAATCATGAAGGGTGTTTATTTAATTCCATGTTCTTGTGGAACCCCCTACATTGGAGAGACTGGTCATTCCATTTCTCAGAGGATTCAGGAGCATGCAACGGACCTTAGACACTGTAGGACTCACTCCTCTGCTCTAGCGGAACATGCTGAATTAATGAAACACCATATTTTCTTAGAGGATTCTAAGGTCCTCGCGAGGGTTGATCATTTCCATCACTGAAAATTAAGAGAAACCATCGAGATTGAAAAGAGAAGTAAGACTCTTAATAGGGATGATGGATGGAAGTTAAGCAACTCATGGGTCCCTTCTCTTTGTTCTTACCCCTGAGTTTTTCTCCCCTCCTTTGTTTCCTTCTCCTTTCTTGGTTGGTGTGTGTTTTGTTCTAGGATCTCTCTTTTCTTTTATTTGTTTTGATTTTATTTTGAATTTTGTTTTATCATTGTATTTATTGGTTTTTATTATTAATAATATTATTATATTAATTTTCCTTTCTTATTAGATAGATATAATGTTATTAGTTTTTATTAATAATTATTAGATAGATATAATTTTAATAAATCATTATTTATATTTAATATAATTTTAATTAATAAGATATTTGAATCTTAATAAATTATATAATAAAATATTGGAAATTGTTAGAGTCTATAATAATTTCTATATATTAAAAATAGAAATTAAATAAATTAAAATTAAATTAAAAAATAACTAATAAATAAATTGCTAGTTATATATATTTTTTTGGCCGTTGGATATTTACCATTGCATCTCTGGTATAAATTAGTGATCTATTAATCTTGTTCCTCATTCTTATCTTGACGCTAAGTTTTTTAAGTGATTTCTGGAGGTGGTCTTGACTTATATCATGAATCACAGAAACATCCAATCTGAAAAAAAATAACTTTTAAAATTAAAATTATATGTATTAAATTTTTAAATTAAAAATGTATATTTTTATTTCAAAATAAAATAAAAATTTAAATAATTTTTTTTAAATTAGTTTAATTGTTAAAATTGTTTTATGCAAAATAAATATGACCCATAAAGATTTATGTTAAATATTTTAAATTCACAACATTTTTAAATTAAACAAATATATTTTTTATTTCAAAATAAAATAATTTTTGGAATAGTTTTATAAACTTAAATTATGTAAAATAATATAAGTGATAAAGCTTCATTTTCAAACTCCCAGACCTACGGAATTTTTTTTAAAATTGAAAATATAAAAATAATAATTCTTTTAATAGTTTTATAAACCTATGTTATGTAAAATAATATAAGGGGTGAAGCTTATTTTCAAACTCCCAAACCAATGCTATGAAAAATAATGTAAGTGGTGAAGCTTCATTTTCAAACTCCCAAACCAATGCTATGAAAAATAATGAAGTGGTTGTACTAACTGTTTTCTTTTTTAATGAAGTGGTTGTACTAACTGTTTTCTTTTGTATCGGAGATAGAAAGGACGAAATATAAAATCACTTAAGGGCGTTTACTACATGTGGATGACACAACAACCATCAAAGATATTCAGAAGTCTGTGGGCCGTCGACTTTTCACGAAAAAATTGTAACAGGGTGTTTTGCATGTAAAAGTAATTTTCGGTGTTTTGCGAACATATGTTAATTTTCAATTTTTCACATTGAAATAGCAGATTTAATATTTAATGAAACATGGAAGTATATGTTTAGTGAGAATTTTTTTTTAGAAAAATCATATTGAATAATTTTTTGGAGCCAATGTTTCGAATTTTCCAGAGGGTTTGAAACGTTAGCTCCAAGAAATTATTTGATGTGATTTCTCTCAAGAAAGTTCTATCTAAATATTATGGATCACAGAAGTCTAAACTCAAAAATAGAAATATATGGATATTTTTTTATATATAATAATAATAATTATCTAATTTTAAAGTAAAAGGTTAAGTTACATATCAAATTGGTGTATAGATCTTTTTGTTTATGGGAAAAGAGACTTATTTTTGCATAGCAATTACCATAGCTACTTAAGTTTACCAAGACATACATTCTCTACCTCTTTGATTTTGAACCTATAATCTCTCACTACAAAGCACACTCTTAATAATTTAAATAATTATTTAAAATTTCAATAATGAAATTATTATTGAAAGGTAAATCTTTATTCCACAAATTCTCAACCACTTTAAGTAACGTGACGATATATCTTAACACTTTTGTGATTTATATTGTTGAAACAATGTTTTTCGGATTAATTACATTGTTAGGATTTGGGCGACCTTTCGAAACTAACTAATGTGGTTCGACCTTTTGAACCAACTAATGTGGTTCATCCTCACGCAAAAGTGAAAAAATCAGTTTATCCTAAAAAATAAATAAAAAAAAGCATCAGAAAAATAACACTTAAGAATTAGTTGTTATAAAATTAGTTGATTATTTATAAAATTAATTAAAAAAAATAGTTACAAAATAGTTATTAAAAATTAATTATTAAAATATTAGTATTTCTATTTTTTGTTTTATATATATAATTAAATTAAATAAAAACTAATAATTAGTTTTTAAATAATATTATTTCTATTATAATTATTTCTAATATATATAATTAAAATAAATATCAAATAGTTTTTAGAATAATAAAAATAAAATAACAACGACTAATATCCTAAAAAAATATATATAACTAAAATATATTAGAAAGTTAGAAAATTAGTTAATTTAATAATTATATGTTAGATGACCAATATATAATAGAAATTTAATTAAAGTAAGAGTTAGTTATAAATTAGTTGATAGGAATTAATTATTAAAATAATTAAAAACTAGTTGTTACTTTTTTAGTTTTAATTATATATATTAGTTAGGATAATGGTAAAATTAACTAGTGGTTAGTATTTAAAGTTATTAATTTAATTTTAAAACTATAATTTGGTAATTATATACTATAAAAATTATATAATAGAAAATTATAGTTATCAAATATATACTGGAAAATTGGTTAGATAGTTATTAAATTAATTAAGATTAGTTATAAATTAGTGGTAAGGAATTAAAATAATTAAAAACTAGAAATTAGGGATTATCAACTTGTGAATTAGTTACTAAAAAAGGAAAAAACAGGGGGTTGGAATTAAAAAGCCAGGGCTGGAATCCAACTCTTGCTTAATTTTCAACCATCATCCTTATTGAGATTGATTGCATGCTTCCAAATCTTGATAGCCTCTCTGAGCTTCCTATGGTGGAAGTGATCAACCCTAGCAATGACTTTGGAATCGTCGATGTAGATGTGGTGCTTAGTTTTTTCCGCATGTTCAGCTAGAGCTGATGAGCGAGAACGATTAAGCCTAATATTTTTCGCATGCTCTTAGATTCTTTGGTTAATGGAGCGACCAATTTCTCCAATGTAAGAAACCCCACATGAACAAGGGATGAAGTAGATCCCTTTCATGTCTCTAGGGTCAATAGGGTCCTTAACAGATCTAGGAGAATTTCTAATGGTATTGAGAGATTTCAATGAAGCCAAAACTATATTATTTTTAAGGATATGAGCAGTCCTGCATACTCCCCATCGACTGAATAATTGCCCCCTCTGCGTCCTCCCCATCGACTGAACCTGTGACCTCTACTCCTTCAGTTTCAACGACCTCTGCTCCTTCAACTTCGACCCCCTCTGCGTCCTCCCCATCAACTAAACCTCTTGCCTATCCTCCTAGCTTGCTAGTGCACCCTCATTCCTCGCTTGATTCCCTTTTTGGGATGGCGTCATATCCTGGTTCGTATAATAATATAAGCTCAATTTCTAATAAATCCACCCATACTAACCCCATTAATCCCCACTAATCATAGTTACTTTTACAATGATTTTTCTCATTTAACCTCAACCAATGAATTTTCTATAAATAATAATAGAAGTTGCCTTAATAAAAATACATTAATAAAGTTTTTAACCTTAATAATGGTATTAATAATATTAGTGTTTTGAACAACAACAACAACAACAATTCTTCTCCTCTTTTTAATTTTTTAATTATTCTCTCTAGTGTTGATCTTGATCCCTCTATTTTTAGCCTCCTTGATAAAGGGCTTAATTTTTCCCTGGCCCCTAAAAAGATTCACATAGATGAAATTATTTGTAACATCGAATATGGGATTAGGAACCTTCCAGATAATATGAAAGAGGTTATTAGGCAAGAGTGTGTTATTGTTCTTTGGAAGGCTAAGCCTCCAAAAAGAAACATTAGCAAACAAAAATTTATTTCCCTTAAATCCCTAAGGGATACCATGAAAGTGTATTAAAATACCCAAGGATCAGATTGCAAAGCTAAACAATCCTTCTACCAAGATATCACAAGATGAAGAACGAAGAGAAAACACAATTCATTGCTTGAGAAAATGAGCTATACATGAACCTAATTTATAAGAACAATATAGGCTTATAACTAGAAGATAAGTCTAACAACGCAGCTGATAAGATCACTAAATAAGCTTACAAGTTTCAATATTTATTGAAACTCTAACAAATATATCTTAGATCCGGTGACATCTCATGAGTTGGGATTTAAGTTAGCCATGGCATGAAATGAGTGTTGATATGGGAATATGTTGGGAGCAAAACTCCTGTAACTGTTTATTCTGATGTTTTGGAGTTGCGATTAGTTATTGTAAGTATATCTGCAAATGAAACAATATGTAACAAAGAGATATGGGGAAGATGGATTTATTCAAAACTGCGAAGCATTTCCTACTTGAAAGTAATGTCTTTGGTCATAACTCTCCTGTTTATAGAGATTTCTGAGTTGGGTTCTTTCTCTGTTTAGTTGCTCTTTGGTGTTTGTAATTTTTCCAAGACCATTATGTTAGTGAAAGTGGTTGGGAATTTGTGGAATAAAGAGTTATCTCTCAATAATAATTTCACTATTGAAATTTTAAATAATATTTTAAATTATTAAAATTTGGGCAATAATATGGGCAATTTGGTTTTTTATATTATGTGGAGTTAAGGATAATAGAGTTACTTACTCCGCATAATTATCATACCTGGAAAAGAAAAATGCAACAACTGCTACAATCTAAGGGGTCATGGCAAACATTAACTGAAAACCGACCATATTTTACAAAAGAAGTTGAAAATTTTTCCTACAAGAATAAACTAGATGAGGTAATGGGGGTGATTGGGTTGTATGTTTCATACAACATTTTATTTCAACTTGAAGAAAGCGAGACTACCAAAGCAAGTTGGGAAAAACTAGTAACTTTTTGTATGAGGAGCTATCAATGAGTTCCATGCATTAGAATTGGAAACTAAATTATCAGCCCTAATACCTGATGAGTATGCCTCTATTGAGGAGTATATTCCTTAATTCAGGTCAGTTTGTCGTATTAATTAAAAGCATGTGGCAAGAAGAAAAAAGATCTTGAATGTATTTTCTTGATTTTTTCAAAACTAAAGGGTTCTTTTCAGGTGTTTTCATCCACCTTCTATACATCAAGGGATGCCCTTGGTGACAAATTTTAAATGCCCAAATTTGAGATATTTTGTGATCATCTCATATGAGAAAAATCTAAGCTTAAGCAACTAGATGTTCTCTCTATTCTTCAAATCAAGCTTTGATGGCTCATAACTCCAAATGTAAGAAAAATTCCCAGTGTCAACCAAAGAAAATTTTTGCACAAACTTGTGAGTCTCCCTCCAAGCCTAATCATAATATTGAGTCTTATCCTCTAGTTTCTAAGAATGACGAATCCTCCTCAAAGAAAAACAAAAACATGAAAAGAAGAAGACCAAAACATATGAAATTTATACTTTTGTGTGGAAAACATGGACATATTGAAGTAAGATGTTGGATAAATTTGAATTCGCTAGAAGAGGCCATGAAGAAGCACAATATTTCAATAGGCAAGGGATATTCTCTATATTCATTCCAAGCCATATGTAAATGTACAGACAATTGGATACTTGATTCAGGAGCTTCACACCATATGACTCCTTGTAAAGAGTTCCTTCCATTTACATCTCATAGCAACATCTCACAAATTTCAGTTGGTGACTCTACACAACTTGAAGTCTTGGGATAAGGCATTGTAGAAATGACACATGGGTTCATTCACAGTGTTCTCCTAGTGCCTGAAATTTCTGCAAATCTATTGTCCATTTATCAGATTTTTCATTCTGGTAATGGGATTTAATTGTAGAGTTTTCTCCAAATGAAGTAGTCATTAGAGAGCTATATGATCCTGTAGTTGTTGTTGCTATCAGACAAGCTAATCATGCCTCTAGATTATATAAGTTTGTCTTCTTTGGTGTTCCTCTGCTTCTTCTTTTATAGCTCATGTTGGTTCATTGAATAATATTTGGCATGAAAGATTTGGGAATCTCAGTTATAGATATTTGCAACAGATGTACACTCAAAATTTGGTTTCAAGTCTTCCTAAGGTTTCATGTATTGATGGAGAGTGTGAAGGTTGTGCCCTCGGAAAACAATACCATGATCGCTTTCCTGAAGGGAAAGCCTCAAGGGAAAAATCACCTCTTGAGTTGGTGCATAATGATCTAATAAAATTTTCAATTCCTCCTTTTTCAGGGGTCAAATATGTATTAACTTTTATTGATGATTTTTTAGGGTACTCTTGGGTGTATTTTCTCAAGTACAAGAGTGAAGTATTTTCAATCTTCAAGACATTTAAAGCTCTTGTTGAGAAATAATATTCATGCTCCATTAAAAAGCTACGCATAGATAATGGGGGGTAATATGTCAGCAAGACATTTCAAAAGTTTTGCAAAGAACATGGAATTATTCATTAACATTTTGTTCCCTACACCCCTCATCAAAATCGTGTAGCTAAACAGAGGAATAGATAACTTAAGGAGATGGCTAATTACATGATTCATTCCAAGAACTTGGCACCTACTTTTTAGGCTGAAGTACTTAATTCTGCTAATTGCATTCAAAACAGGATGCCTCATAAGGTAGTTCAAAATATGACTCTAATGGAAGCTTGGACACATGAGAAGCCTAATGTATATTCTTTCAAGCTATTTGGTAGTCCTGCCTCGGCATTAACTCCAGATGAAAAATGCAAATCCATGGAAAAGAAAACTTAGCAATTGATATTTGTTGGTTACTGTGAGGACATGAAAGCTTATTTTCTCCTTGATCCTAACTCTAAGGAATTTTTGTTCTGAAGAGATGTTCATTTTGATGAAAATATCAGTCCATGCTCATATTCTTCCCCTACTACCTCATCTTCAATTGTTTATTTTGGTTCTAATCATTGTGATGCTTTTATAAATATGGCATAAGAAGAAAGCTCTACTAAATTTCCTTATCCAGAAGAAAATATTCTATCAACACCAACAAAACTCGTACATGAGCAACATGTTCTTGATAATTCCTTGAGGAGAAGTCTTCGTAAGAGAAAGAATCCTAATAGATTTGGCTATGATGCAACTGATTTTAGTTATCTAGCCTCAAAGAAACCATAATTTGAAGGAATCTCTCTTTTGAGTCATACCATTTCAAAGGATCCACAACAATTTTCTGATGTTGTTGGAAAACCTGAGCGGGAAGCTACCATGACAAAAGAGTATTCTTCTTTGATGAAGAATCATACTTGGGATCTTGTTTCTCATCCAAAGGGACAAAAGTTGGTTTGTTGCAAGTGGGTCTACAAATCCAAATATGCAGCAGATGGATCTGTAGACAAACATAAGGCACGTTTTGTGCGTAAGGGATTTTCACAGCTTGAAGGAATTGACTATTCTGAGACTTTTGCTACTGTCGCCAAGATGGATTCTATTCATCTGGTGCTTTCTCTTACAGCCTCCTAAGGTTGGTCAGTTTACCAAATGGATTTTAAGAGTGCTTTTCTACATGGAGATCTACATGAGGAGATTTATATGGAGAAACCGTCTAGTTTTTTGTAAGATCTGTCACTTGTATGCAAGCTTAGGATATCTTTGTATGGTCTCAAAAAATATCCTAGAGCTTGGTATGAGAAGATGGATAGTTTTTTAATTTCCTCAAGTTTCAATCATTGTTACTCTGATCCAATAGTTTACACTAAAAGACAAGGTTTTGATTTATTGATTCTAGTTCTGTATGTAGATGATTTGATCCTAATAGGAATTTCTTTATCTATGATTCAGAATGTTAAGGAGGAATTGATGGGAAAATTTTCTATGATAGATCTTGGTCTTCTACACTACTTTCTTGGCTTGGAAAGGAATCACCATCTTCTAGCAAAAACATTCTAATGATTTACTCCAACATTTTGGTATGCCTAATTGTAAGCCTTCACCTACTCCTTTTCAATATGGTGTTATTATTACTACTAGTTACACCACTCCCAGGTGGATCCTACATTGTATCACCGACTTGTTGGAAGTCTACTTTATTTGACACACAGCTGACCTAACATTGCCTATGCAGTCAGGCTGGTCTCTAGATTTGCTCAGGATCCTCATTAGAGTCATTGGAAAGCAACAAAGCATATTCTTAGGTATATTCAAGGAACTTCCAATTCTTGCACTCAATATACTGCTGGTTCTCTTGATCTTGTAGGCTTCACTGATTCTAACTTGGCCAGATCAGTGAATGATTGGAAATCCACCTATGGATTTGTTTTCTCTATTGGATCTACACCTATTACTTAATTCTACAAGAAACAATTAGAAATATCATTCTCTATGACATAAGATGAGTATAGAGTTGTAGTGCTTGCAAGTTAAGAAGTTCTTTAGCTGTGACAATTATGGCTTGAGTTTGGCATTCAATCGGATTTACCTACTCTCTTATCATGTGATAATAAAAGTTCACTACAAATTTATAGAAATCATGTGGAGCATCAAAAAATAAAACACATTGAGATTCATATGCACTTCATATGCCAACTTATTCAGGATTGTGTTCTCAACTTGGAATATGTACCTGTTGAAGAACAAATAGCATATATTTTTACAAAGTCCTTGGCATCACCAAGGTTTCTTCAGTTACGACATATGCTTGGAGAAAAGGAAATTGTCTTTGGGGGGTCATCTTTAGTCCTCCCTTTATATATTCATTTTCTTTCCTTCTTTCTTTCTTATGAAATGTTCTACATGGGTACCTAAAAAGGCCCAGTCGTTGGGACCCATTCTTTGTGTTATTTTTTATTTATTTTCCTCCCTACATTTCTCTTATGGGGGGGTGTTAGAGTTCCCATAAATATTGAAACTTGTAAGCTTACCTAGCGATCTTATTAGCTTTGTTGTCATTCTTATCCTTATATATTGACGCATCTGTCTTATCTTCTAGCTATCTCTACAAACCTATATTATTCCTATAAATTAGGTTCATATATAACTCATTTTCTCAAGTAATGAAGTGTGTTTTATCTTTGTTCTTCATCTTGTGCTCTCTTGGTAGAAGGATTGTTTAGCTTTGCAATATGATCCTTGGGCATTTTAATACTTTTTCAATATTAATAGATTTTCATTTAAATAAATTCTTTTACATGTTTTCTTATTAAAAATAGTTATTTAAGATTTAAGAGTTTCTTAATATAAGATCTAATAAATTTTTAATATGTTTTTATCATTTAAATGTATATTAATTAGTTAATTTCACCCTAATCGGGGTGACAATCCCTAGACACATGAGCAATGTGGAGGTGTCAATACGTCGAGGGAGGAGCTGTCAGATGATCATGTGGATTGAAGGTAGTTGGTGCGGGAAGGGTAGAACATTTGAACTTTTAGCCCTCACCAGTCCATTATATATTTACATAAGGAACACTTGAGATTAAGTATTGTTAAGGTTATGGGAGTGTTGGAGAGAGGTGGTAATGCTGAGGAGTATGCATAGACTATCTAGCGGTGCATGCCTCCATCTTCTTGGTTGCATCATCACACTATTAGCTATAGAACTGGGGCCGAAGGGGTGGTTGTGGTGGAGGGGGGATTTTTTGGGTTTGAGACCTTGACATGGGAAGGATTGAGCAACACCCATTTCGTTGGCAGTTGCAACAGGAGCATAAATTCCTAGACTACAACCCTAAGATGGGAAGCCCTACAGCTTGGACTGGCTCCCTGGGTGAATTGGTAACCCTAGTTATTCCTAGCTCAATTATGTGGTTTAGAGTGGCATTTAGTTATCTTCCTATTGCATTTTTGTGGTTTGTTTCTTTGATCTAATTTGAGTGCCTGTTTTGGGTGAATTGTGGGGAACCTTGGTCATGTGAATTTTTAGCACTAGGTGGTTTTACAAGGCTCAGGAGCCTGTCGTAGGGAGGAATCCTAGTTTCAAGGGTCTTGGAAATTTCATTGAGGATTATTGGAGAAGGTGTTGGAATGGGGTTCCCTAGGTCAGTTTTTGGGTCGAAAACCAAATTTTTGTTGTGATTTTTGTGAAAAAATGTAAAGTCTTTGCAATTTGTGGATGTGGAGTGCATAGGTAATTAGGAGTAAAAGAGGTTTTAGCCCCTTTTCCATGTAAATTTGAGTCAGTTTTGAGACCCAACCATGGTCTACAGACCATGGGATTGTATAAGTAGGTGTGTCTTAGACAATCTGTATTGATCTGAAATGGAGTAGATTAGTAATGTTGTGTTAATTCCCCATTTAGAATAAAACCCAAGATGCTTATCATTTTCTTACCAAGTTCTTAAGGATTCACCATTTTTTCTTAATTAACTGATTCCCATTAGATTTTATTATGTAAATGTTATAAACAATTTAACATAAAACATATGTTGAACAATAACAAAATAACAACAAAGAACATCCAAATAAAACACACAACACATAGATTTGATGAGGAGTTCACCCCTCTTAGGTACGTCTCCTTGTTCCAAAAATCACAACAAAAGTGTGTTTACAATGATCAAATTCCTTTGAAACTTGTCTTAATGAGTTTAGAATAGCCAAAAGTGCTAGAAATGACTCTTTCTACACCTAATTTGGATAACAAATGAAGAATTTATGACCTCTCCTAGTTCTCCCACAATTTGCTCAACAAATTCCCCTTTTTTGGCCACTAACCTTCAAATTCGGCTTGAAACTCACTAACTGGGCAACAATTTCACCACGTGGCGGGCCATATTCGATCGAGCAAATCGCAAATCACAATTGGCAAAGTCTGGCAGGCTTAAGGTCTTGTTAACATTACGACGATATTGTGATAGCGACATCACAGACCCGAGGAAACATTAAACTCCAATTCATAACATCTCACGTCCAAAACTTATCACATTTCACAATACAGTGATAATTGCCAGAACCATATCACAAACACAACCATTTTCTATGATTGCGATATGCGATAAATCGCAGCCCAACCAGGCTTCGTCGAGGGCCAATTCTTATCCACTTGCGATATGTGATTGGGATAAGATTGCATCCCAACCTGTCTACGTTGGGTTCGATTTCAAACACCTTTCTACCTATGACTATGATTTGAGATATGCGGGGGCCAATGGCAGCCTGCCACTTGGTGCCTCCTCATTCGTTGAAGGGCTTTGCCACATCATCCAATCCTACCATGTAGGCAAGTCAAACTTGAACTTTGACTTGCTCTAACTTCTACATATGAGCTCGGATTTGAGTGTCGTTCACACCATTGGATTTAGAATAACAAGCTCTTTTATCTGAAGATGAGTTTTAAAAAATTCTGACACTTTTATTTTTTAGCATAATTTTGAGCACCTAATCAGGTATTGACCCATGGTTTTAAGAATCAATGATATTGACCCATGATATTCTAGTAGATTATAGCCTATTTAAGGGAGAAATGAAACTAGCCTAGATCCATCTTATTTTGATGTTATATTTAGATATATAATTAGTTGTAGAAAATGGTGTTGAATCTAGTAGCGTGTAAATGTAATTTTTTGTATGGATATGTTCGCATCGGGCGTTTTCCATAGGAGATGGGGGAATATTAAGAAAAATGTAATTATTACTTTTTATCTAATATTTTTCCCTACCTCAATCCACTTTTTAGTAGGTTATATTGGGTAAAGTATAATACTATAATATTACATTTACCTAATATTTTCCCTCAACACGTCCACTTCTTATTGTAATTTTTCTTTATATTTGAAGTTTAAAAGTAAACAAGCCCAACTATAAAATTAGCATGGGAGAGAGGGAATATTGAGTAAAATGTAATACTTAGGGCGAGGTGTGACAAAAAATATTAAGTAAAATGTAATAATATTACATTTTAATTAGTATTTCCCCCACCCCTGGCCATTTTTTATTGGGTGGGTTGTGGGGGAGGTAATAAATATTGGGTAACTTATAATATTGTAATATTATATTTTATCTAAGATTTCCCCTTCACGTTTTATTGAAAATTTTCTTTATATTTGGAGCTCATAAGTAAACTTAAATCCTATGTAAACATTTGATCCTACTATGGTAGAGATGTTGTAATCTTTAACATTTTGACTAAATAAAAAGCACAAAATTAATAATTATATTTATAATTATAATTAATTACAAATATAATCAAACCAACCTAGATCCATCTTATCTTCAGATCTACCAAGCGGCGAGAGGGTAATCAAATTTCTTGAGATGAAAACCTCTTTTAGAGTGAAAAAAGATTTGATCCCTCTTGGTGCTTGGTAGATCTAGAGTTAAGATGGATTTAAGTTGGTCTAAATATACAATAATTTATTTTTATTTAACATTTCAATTAAAAAATTAAAATTTATTATCCAACTTGGAAATAAGTCTATCATTTCATTATAATATTTATTCATTCTCTTGAATATCTTTCATTTTATTAAAATTATATTTTAATTATGGAAATTTAAAGTTACAATTATATAAATGATTTGTCATTTAAATTTATATTATATTTTTCTTTCAATATTAATTAGTTGGAAATTAAAAATTGATATCTATAATATGAAACTTTATCAATACACCTTTCATTCTATTGTTCTTTCATATTGATACATAGAGCTAGATTATACAATGAAGATTGGCATTGCATATGAATTGATAAGTCAATGCTCAACTTCTCTTAATTTTTAGAGATCTTTCCATAAAGTTAATGTTTTTTTGTTTTGTTTTCATTTTTAATCTTACGATTTAATCAAGAATTTTTTATTATATATATTGGTGTTATTAATATGGGGTTGATTCCAATTACTACCATTGTACCTATGGGGCTTGTTCTCCTCTCTGTAGACTAGGTTACTTCCCGGGGATTTAAATCTTAGACCTCTTAGTTTACACAATACTTCATATCACGAAGATCGCCATCTGAACTAAACCATGGGGACAATTTGTTTTATTTTTAATTATTTTTAATAAATTAAAAATAAAATTATCTCTATCAAATTTTATTAACAAATCCAAATTTTTATAGATACCTTAAGTTAAATTAAAACATTTTCATGTTAGACAATGATAGGGTGCTTTGTTAAAACACTCCGTGGTCAAAAGGTTATAGGTTTGAAACCTCGTGGGAAAAAATACAACCATGCTAAGGGTTGGTGTGGCCCAGGTTGGGTGCGATCCTTGATTGATTTTGAGGGCTTAGATGCCCATGGGTTATGGTTACTCAAGCTACAAGTTAGGCATGCCAGTTATGTTAGAAATCACATTACCTAATAAAATAAAATAAAAAAATAATATTTATTTATTTTAACTCTAAATTTATTATAAGAAAAAACATGAAACTTTAAAATATGTAAATATTTTCTCTTATTTTTAATTTTTAATTCTAAATCATTTATTTTCTTTTAAAATAAATGTACATTATGATGGATTTATGAAGTATTTTTTCTCTCACACATATTTTATCCCTAGAACCTACCTTTGACATTCATAATTTAATAACGTAAAAATGTTATGGTGTTAACATGTTTGATAGAACAATTGATATCAAGAACCATTTGTGAATTAGTTTGTAACTAAGTTGATGAGCTCTCTTACCCTATTGAATAAAAAATGAAAAGGATGGAGGCCATTTCTAAGGATGGCTGAGTGGTGTAAGAAAATCTAAATTGATATGGGTTTCATTCTAGGGGACAACTTTATATGGTGAATGCCTTCATATTTATAATTTTTGACAGTTGAATGTTTTGAATTCTTCCTCCTTGGTCTAGCTCCTCGCATCGTTCCTGAATAATCCACGTCACTCTTTTTCTCGTGCCCTTCTTTGCCGAAGTGTCGAAAATGCATGGCTACTAACTTTGGGTCATTGGAAGCTCCTATTCTATAACTTTGGGTCATTTGAAGCTCCTATTCTATTATTATTAGAAAATGCATAGTTGTAGACCTCACCCTTTGAGTTGTTATTCAACCCATATAAGTTGAGCATAGACAAGGAGCAAGGCAAAGGGAAGTTATCTGAGGAATGCACGTAGGATATCATGGATATTGCACATAAGAGATAAATACCCATGTTATTCTTCTTAAAAGAAAAGATTGCATACAAATATTTATCATTAAAAAAATAGTATCCATTAAAAGAGTGCACATGAATTGTTTGCATAAAAATACTAGCCACGTAAATGTTTTGGAAAAGACTACATAGTAAAGATAAATTAACTATGCTAATATTTTGAAAGAAGAATGCATATGAATCTTTTGCATAAAATATAAGTAACCATGTTATTTTTTGAAATATTACATATGAATTTTTGTGCATGAAGTGGTAAGAATCAAGGTTATTTTCTTGAAAGGTTGCACTTGAATCTTGTGCATACAAAGATAAAAATCGAGGCAAGTTTTCTTGAAAACTATTGTGTTTGTATACATAGAAGTAATGGCTATTGTATTAGATTTCTTGAAAGAGAATATGTGTTCATATGCACAAGAATATTAGCTATTGTGTTAGCTTCATTTTGGAAAAGGAATATGTGTTTACATGCACCAAGATAATAGATGTTGGGAGAGTTTATTTTGAATAAGCATATGTATTTGGATGCCCAAAGATAATAGATGTTGTGCTAGTTTTCCTTAAAAAAGATAATGGGTAGTTGCAATGGTTTTTCTTTTTGAAAAGAATGTGTTATTGTTCGAAGAAAATAACATTAGTTGTGGTGGTTATCTCTTGGAAATATTCCTTTCTTCTTGTATGAAGAGATAATGATAATCATGATGTTTGTTTTGGGTAGAGGTAAAACATACATTTTTCCTTTCTTACAATGGTGTATGGATAGATGGGCATGCCTTGGTAATCTTTACGTATTTTACTTTATGTATGTGATATTTGGATGGATAGACATGTGTCATGTAGCCATACACATTTAAATATAAATAGACATGTTGAGGTAATTATGTGTTTTAATTAATGCATGTGTTGTGCCCATAAAAGATGCATGTCTCGATACTTTTATGTATTTTATTTATTCACATGAAAATATGTTGAAGCATAAATAGCAAATATTTATTATTTGGGTATGATAAATATTTTATATAAACATGGTGAAAAAGATATCGACGATAGCAACTGCAGGAAATAAATGTGACTTGTGTGAATAACAAATTAATTGTGTCTAACCCATCCCTTATACAACAACCGAAAATGGATTATAGTTAACACTATGGAAGGTAATGAACTAATGTTTCATGTAGAGCGAGGGATCATTAAATGCAAGATAATCCACTACTAGAAACAACTAGACCACTAAGACACAATTCTCAAGGAATTGTGGGGCAAAAAATTTTGATAACATGATTAATATAATAGATTCTAGCTAGTTAGTAAAGGTGATATTTCTTTGTAAGATTTTTAACAATGGACAAGGGATGGACACCTTTGCTTCCATTGAGGAAGGGGTGAACACTCCCATGAAATGTTTAATAAAATAAATGTTTGATGGTTTTTCCTTTCGGAGTTTCCTGGTTATATCGATGTCCTTTTATTTGTCTTCCTATTTTTTTATTTTGATAATATTGCTACCTTGAATAGCGTTGAAACTCACATCATCAAATATGTGACTAACTAGCCTAATAAAATGAACAATGATAATGATGCAAGGTTGCAATAGAAATATTTGTGTTAACTTGTTGCAACAATGGTTGTTATATTGTGTGACTTGTTATTCCATTTCTAAAGTTACTTTATGTAATGACAATGACTTTATCTAATGATCAGTTAAGGAATATGGAATGAATAATTGAGAATATTACATGGTAGTAGACCTAGTAAAAATATTCTAATGTTACTTATTTTTATATGAGGTTTACCGAAGAATATTACAAGTGGTATCAAAGCAAAGGTTGCAGTACTAGTGCCTTTTGGGTTCTGTAAGAACACATAGTAGAGGTATGATGCCAATGGATATAAGTTCAAGTATGACACTAACAAAAAATTACATGGTAATGTATGCATTATACTACAATTGATATGAGATGCATGATGGTGCTAATAACCACATTAAAGAATCATAAGTTTTAATGCCTACTTTAAATAATAACCGTGCTCATGGAATTTGAGTTTTTATGTGGATAAAAGACAATAGAAAATTTTATTGCAATGTTTGTCGCTAAATCATGAAAAATTTTAAATACTCACATTGTATTTAGTGATAGTGTGGATTAACTACCAAACTTTTCATGCATACTCTTATGATAATAATGGCGTGTTTAAAGAAACATGATTAGAGTTACAATGCACTACTTATAAGAAAAAAATGAATATATGTATTGTTTTGTGTGATAGTTAAAGAATGTAGAAAGGTAGGGGTTGTCCTTGAAGAGGACAATCAAATTTTTTAGAAGACATTAAATGAAACCTTTTGAATGTTGAAGATAAACAATGAGTCAAGTGGTAGGTCTTGAATGTAATGGCTAACTATCAATAGAGTCATTTCGTGCATTCTAATTGAGTTTATGATGATTAGTAACATTCATTATTTAGTATATTGCACTACCTTTCTTGAATTAGTGTTGCATGGCATCATTATTTGTAATTTCCATACTAAAAAATTGTATGTGAGGTTGTGACAAACTATTAAACTTATCCCCAAAAGTATATTGCAATATTCATAATTTGGTTTTTGATTGAATATTATTAAAGGTTGTAAACAATGTGATAATGGTAGTTCATTTCCATGTTATTGGTGTAATGGTGCCAATACACTGTTGAATTTGAGGTTGATTGGATTGTTACCATAATTTTTATTGACACTCAAGTACTAATGGTGAATTAGTGTTTTTGTTTGAGTAAATCTTTATGTAAGCTTTTATGCATAATAATATAGTATGCAAGAAACTATGATGATTATGGAAGTGGATATTTGTTTAACAATGCATACATATGACTGTAAGTTCTTGAATGTTACAAAGAACTTAGATCACAATAACAATAGTGTCTTTAAAGTAACTGATTTAATAGAAATTCATTTTTATTTCAATAATAAAACTTAAATGGAAAAGGGTTGTGGCTTTGCATATGAACATACATAAATGATAATTGGTAGGATGAGGGAAACATATATTATTCGACAGTTTAATAATGTACTTAATTCATGAGATGAAATAGATTATGTATGCTCTACTAACTTAATGATAGAACCAATAGATGTTGTTGATTACATTGTTTGTTCAAACTTCAAATATTTACAAGTGGATGATTCATTGATGATGTTAGCTAGTATGCACCATACATCTAACAAATATATTAAATTTATCCTTTAGAAATTCACTTAGTGCATGTGAATATTGTGGTGACACTACATATTAAACATAATCAATTGACTCCATTATGTTGGGGAAATATAGTGTTTTCATTTTTATCAGTAAACAAAAATCTAGACAGTATTTTGAATCTGTTAACACTACTAATTTATTTAACTAGGAAAATTATGCGTAATGGCTGGTGGTTGGACACATATGCATAAAATCAAATCTCATTTTGCATGAATTAGAACTATGGTGAATGTCAATGATTAAGGTCCTGTTCTCTTAACTATTGTTTTGGAAAACATCTTTGTAAAAGAGATATCCTAATTTTCCATGCTTACTCTTATTGTATGAAAATCTATGTGAAATATTGATAGGACTAATATCTTTTTACTTTGTTGAAATATTAAGAACATTGATGCATGTGAAAGTGAAATGTATCTTGAAAGTATTTGACAAGATATTTTGTAAATAACAATACTTCGTAGAAGGTATGGTTTTATCAAAAGTAGTTGCGACTATTGTTGTTAGTGTGATTAAGCAAGGGTAGCTTAATGGAAGCGTAGTGATGTCACTATAATTCCAGTAACACAAAATATAAGAACCAATGAAAGGTAAAATGTTGTAATGTTATTTACAAATGTAAATGTGAATGTATAATGATTACAGTTATAATATAAAATATTTTTACATAAAATATATACTAATGATCTTCTAAGTTGCATGTTGATTATTATGTGGAAAATTTGAAATGAACACCACCCATGTGACATGAGATGTTAGTTATTATCTCCTATCAAATTTACTTTTACAAACTATGGGGCACATGCTGAGGGTGAAGTATGAACACATGATGTACATAAATTTTCTTTATGCTTTAATATTAAATACAAAAAATATTCATATGGTCAGCCATGTAAGATTATGGTGGGAAAATGTGCTAAAGAGAATTTCACATCCCATACAGTTACATGACAATTGGGAAAGGCCCAAGAAGGGTTATGGGCAGAGGAGTTGCCTGCCTGAATTTTCTCTCCCTACAGATAGATTATATTAGCATGGAAAATTGGTTGGCCAAGAAGGTGAGAGAGGAAAAACCTAAGGAAACCCTATTGGTTTTGGAGCCTAGTTGGAGGAGGCCCAAAAGAGTTATTTGTTGAGCTTTAAATTCCTCAAGACATTCCATTGTCGGAGGAAAATGAAAGACACTACCAAGAGGAATCTTGTCCTGAACCAAGTGTGGTCATTGCCAAGGGAGTGTCTTAGATTGAAATTGGCTCAATCTGGTTAGTGGAAACAAATTTTGATTGGTTGGGAGAAGAATTCTTTTAGTCATTATCTTTTTCATGGGAGACTATGTTGAATAACCAGATAAGTGATTTGATAGAATGAATTTGTTTTGTATATTTGTGAAAAAATCATTGTACATCTTGACAAGAAAGGAGCCTAGCGCTTTGGGGGGGGACTACTGGAAGTGAAATTCCTTTATTATATTACCAGTCTTGTGGATGTATATAGAAATGACTAAGATAGTATGCACTTTGTGCTGTTATGAATAAATTAATCATTTCGATGATTAAAGAGATGTATTCTCTCTAAGTACTTTTAGAGGTACACTGACTAAAACTATCACTTGACATTGTATAAATAATTGATAGCTAATAATGTTGTGATTAAAAGTAATATTATTTTGTTTGAAATATAATAATAGGATTTGTTGGTCGTATGCCACAGGATGCTTGCCATGGAGGCTGATAAACCACCCAAGGTGCTTGTTGTTGGGTTGATAAACCACTCTTAGAGTTCTTTCCACAACTAATAAACCACCTATAATTAAATTATACCATGAAGTGACCATGATTTCCAAGAGCATCGACAACTAACAATAAGTTGGTATAGAGACTTTGTTTTTATGAAATTGAATAATGTGTAAATATTTAAAAATAAAAATTGAATATTTTTGTAGCTGTAAATGTTTATCATTATTAACAAAACATTGTTGTTTTTACTAATTAGTATTTATTGAACATAAAATCCTTCATTTTGTAGGGGAAGGACCCCTTTCTTGGTTGTTTTGGTTGCAAAACTATCTTGACTAGAGATAGATGTCATAATTAATAGATGATTTAAAAAGTAGATTGTGAAGATAAAAATAATTTGAATAAAGGTAAAGTTCTAGTGAGAGATAAAGACTAGGAAAAGACATAATAATGAAGAAAGAAAGAAGAGATGAACACAGAGGATACTGTGATATTTAACGGGGGAGTATGTAATATCCCTGTCCATAGAACCTATCTTTGACATTCATAATTTAATAACGTAAAAATATTATGGTATTAACACGTTTGAAGAAACAATTGATATCAATAATCATGTTTGAATTAATTTGTAACTAATACGATGAGCTCTCTTGCCCTATCAAATAAAAAAAAGAAGGAGAAGGAGGCAATTTCTAAGGATGGATGAGCAGTGCAAGAAAATATGGATGGGTAAGGGTTTTATTCCAGGGTACAACTTCATATGGTGAGTTCCTCCATCCTCAAACACAGGGCTCTAGACCGAATTTAAGTGGGTTTCGTATCTTTATAATTTTGACAGTTGAATATATTGACTCCTTTGTGCTTAGTCTAGCTCTTGGCATCATTCTCGGAGAATCCACATTGCCATTTTTCCCATGCCCTTCTCTGCCGAAGTGGTGAAAATCGATGTATGTTGACTTTGGTTCATTTGAATCTCCTGTCCTATTATTATTATTATTAAAATGTGCATGGCTAGAGACCTCAACCTTCGAGCTATTATTGGACCCATCTAAGTTGAGCATATACAAGGAGCAAGGAAAAAGGAAGTTATCTGAGGAATGCATATAGGATTTCATGGATATTGTGCATAAGAGATAAGTACCCATGCCATTCTTCTTGAATGAAAAGATTGCATACACATCTTTTGCATTAGAAAAAGTATCTATTTTCGTGAAGAAAAAAGGTGCATTTGAATTGTTTGCATAAAAATATTAGCCATGCTATTTTCTTGGAAAATACTAAATGGTAAAAGATAAATAGATTGTGCTAATCTTTTCGAAGAAGAATGGATATGAAACTTTTGCATAAGATAGAAGTAACCATGTTATTTTTTGAAAGATTAAATATGCTTTTTTTTTGCATGAACTGGTAAGAATCAAGGTGATTTGCTTGAAAGGTTGCATATGAATCTTGTGCATACAAAGATAAGAATCCATGCTATTTTTCTTGAAAAAAATTATGTGTTTGTATGCACAGAAGTAATGACGATTGTGTTAGATTTCTTGAAAGAGAATATGTGTTCATATGCATAGGAATAATAACTATTATGTTAGCTTCATTTTGGAAAAAGAATATGGGTTTACGTACACCAAGATAATAGTTGTTGGGATAGTTTCTTTTGAATAAGAATATGTATTTGGATGCATAAGATATTATCTATTGTGCTAGTTTTCCTTAAAAAAATATATGGGCAGTTACGGTGGTCTTTATTTTGGAAAAGAATGTGTTCTTGAATGAAGAAAAGAATAATAGTTGTGGTGATTATCTCTTGGAAGGATTTATTTCTTCTTGTGCAAAGACATAGTGATAATCATGGTGTTTCTTTTAATATTATCCTACTCTTGTGGGCAGAGGTAAAACATATCTTTTTCTCTTCTTATAATGATGTATGGATAGATGAGCATGCCTTGGTAATCTTTATGTATTTTATTTCATGTATGTGAAATTTGGAGGGACAGACATGTGTCATAACGATACACATGTAAATATAAATAGACATGTTTTTAATTAATGCATGTGTGGTGTCCATAAAAGAGGCATGTCCCAATACTTTGTATGCATTTTATTTATGCACATGAAAAAAGGTTGAAGCATAACTAGTAAAGATTTATTACTTGGGTTTGATAAATATTTATATAATCATGATGGAAAAATTGCTAACAATAGTAATTGCAGGAAATAAATGTGACTTATCCAAAGAATGAATTAATTGTGTTTAATTCATCCCTTATACAACGACCGAAAATGGATTATAGTTAACATTATGATAGGTAATAAATTGATGTTTCATGCATAATGAAGGATTGTTAAAAGTAGGATAGTCCACTACCGAAAACAACTGGATGACAAAGATACAATGCTCGAGGAAGTATGGGGTAAAGTGTTTTGATAACATGATTCTAGCTACTTATTAAGATGATATTTTTTTCTAAGGATTTTAACAATGGACAAGGGATGGATTCCATAGCCGCCATTGAGTGAGGGGCGAACACGAACACAAAACTTTTAATAAAATAAATGTTTGTTGGATTTTCCCTTCGGGGTTTCCAAGGTATATCAATGTCCATTTATGTGTCTGCCAATTTTATCATTTTGATGATATTGCTACCTTGCATGACGTTGACACTTACACCATCAAATATGTGATGAACTAGCCTAGTAAAATAGACAATGATAATGATGCAAGCTTACAACATAAAATTTTATGTTAACATGTTGTAATAATGATTGTTAGGTTATGTGACTTGCCATACCATTTTTAAAATTACTTTATATAATGCCGATAATTTTATATAATAATAAGGAAAAGAAAATAGACTCAATCATTGAAAATATTACATACTAATAAGTCTAATAAAAATATTATATATATATATATATAAACTTTAATAAAATAATATTTTATTTCTTAATGATTTTGATTATTTGATTTGTTTTCTATTTTTTTTTTATTTTTAAAACCTTTTCCTATTTAATTCCTATTAAATAATATTAAAAAAATACACATTTTTATAATGTACTAGCTACGTGTTAAACATTGAAAAATTATACATCCCTTACGTGTTAAACATTGAAAAATTATACATCCCTTTGAAACTAAATTATCCATTCAAAGCACCTATTTCCTAAATAAAACACACATATTTTATATATAAAAATATTTCTTTATTTAAATATTAATTTTTTTTCAAGAAATTGATACATATAAGATATTAATTAAAATATCAATTATATAAAAACATTTTAATTAATATTTAAATTAAAAATTAAATTTTACATTAGTCATAAATGATTTTATTATTAAAGCATTGTTTAAATCCCCAGTTGATGGTCTCACATGCCCAGCTTTACTTACAAATAAATCTAAATTAAAATATTTTATTTTGAATAAACATGTTAATATACTTTTTCATATTAATTTTTTAAATAATATGCATCAATTATATAAATTTTCGGATTATAGAAAATTATATAAATTTTCGAATTATAGCAAAATAAAACACCTGGTGGCTTCCTAAATTTTTTATTGTCCCGGCCAATCGAATTCTATATGATTAGTTGCAAAGTCTTCCGAACTGAATGACGTCATGCTGATGCAGAACTCAGAGTTTGTGCAGTGCATCAACGAGTTGTTGAATTTTAATAAACGACTCGTTGACTATCCCACGTGAAATTTCTGGTAAAACAATCTAACTAACAAGTTTGGGTATTTTTGGGAGAAACAATCTAACTAACAAGTTTGGGTATTTTAGGAATTTACAGATTAAGATTTATTTTAAATATGGATATGATTTTTTTTGAAGTGTAATTATTTTTATGTGTTGATATTATTTAAATATTTTATATAATTTTATTTATTTATTTAATTTTTTGAATTTTATTAAGTTGTAGAATGAGTTTTTCAGTTTAATGAGCAGAAAATTGTGGTGTAATAATTGTCTCTCACTTGTTATGGTTATCCAAAACCAGTACAAAATTTTAGTTGTCATAGTTATCCTAAACCAACAAAGTCACAATTATGAATTTTTTTATTATAACTATGAGTTTCTTCTTATTTTCTTTTATAAAGTATGAATGCAATACTATCCTAGCTTGTTTGTTTGTTTATTTTTATTTTTTAATCTTCGAAGATATATATAGGCAGATCCACCCAAAAAGATCACTAGTACGAAATATTAGTCATTATAGTTATCCTTAACCAACAAAGTCACAATTATGAATTTCTCTATTATTATTGAGTGTTAGTTGTCACAATTATCCTCAACTAATTCTCTCATAATTATGAGTCTCCTTCTATTTTCTTTTATAAATTATAAATGCAATTAATTACCTTAGTTTTCAATTGAGCTAACCCTCAAGTCTAACTATCCTAATTTAACTTACACTTAATTTTATTTTAAAGAATATAGAAGCCTAGTATTTATTTTAAATAAGTTATAGATACACATTTCTATATAATCAGATCAAATTTTTTATATTAATGAATAAATTGGATTGAAATTTCTTAAATTGATAGTAATTTAGTTTTTAAATTAAAAGTAAACTAAAACAATATAGATTCATCTTAATTCTTGATTTTTTAAGTGTCTAGATAAATCTTAATTTATATAGTAAGACATATTTTAATACATACCTATTACTTATATTTTATATATTTTAATTATGTTTTAGTTACATTTAAAATAATTTATTTTTCACTTTATCTGAATTGAATTGATTTTTTTTTTTTTCAACAATTTAAAATAAACATCTCCTCACAGAGCAAATTGGTGAATTGTCACCAATTTGTAGAGCTCATCCAAAGTAAAAATCTAAAAATCATTGCATGTTACTTTGCATGTGTCAACCTCTACTGCATTTATGTGGCCATTTTCATTTTTGTGTAATTTTGTATAATTTATTTATTTTATTTATTTTTTTAGGTTGTAGAATGAGCCTGTTAACTTAATGAGTGGAAAATTGTGATTTTTTAGTATAATAATTGTCTCTCACTTGTCATGACTATCCAAAAGTAGTACAAAATTTTAGTTGTCATAGTTATCCTAAACCAACAAAGTCACAATTATGAATTTCTCTATTATTATTGGGTGTTAGTTGTCACAATTATCGTCAACTAATTCTCTCATAATTATGAGTTTCCTTTTATTTTCTTTTATAAAATATAAACACAACTAATTACCCTAGTTTTCAATTGAGCTAACCCTCAAGTCTAAGTAACTATCCTAATTTAACATACACTTCATTTTATTTAAACAATATAGAAGCCTAGTATTTATTTTAAATAAGTTATAAATACAAATTTCTATATAATTATATCAAAATTTTTATATTAATGAATAGATTAGATAAAAATTTCTTAAATTGATAGTAATTTAGATAAGATGTTTTTTTTTAATTAAAAGTAAATTAAAACAATATAGATTCATCTTAATTCTTGATTTTTTTAAGTGTCTAGATAAATCTTAATTTATATGGTAAGAAATATTTTAATACATACCTATTACCTATATTTAATATATTTTTATTATGTTTTAGTTAAATTTAAAATAATTTATTTTTCACTTTACTTGAATTGAATTGAAATATTTTTTTTTATTTCTTTTAATTTAACAATTTAAAATAAACATCTCTTCACAGAGCAAATTGTCACCAAGTTGTAGAGCTCATCCTAAGCAAAAATTTAAAAGAAGTCATTGCATGGTACTTTGCATATATCAACCTCTACTGCATTCATGTGGCCATTTTTATTTTGTCATTGTTTAGAACTTAAGTGAATTGTAAATTCCTGAAATATTATTATTTTATTTTTGTTGATATTTTAAATTTATATTATTGTAGATGGTAGATTTACAGAATATTTTTAAAAAAGTAAAAAAACTATTGGATATTACTTTGAATGTATCACCTTCTACTGCATCCATGTAGCTATTTTTATTTTATTGTTATTTTGAAATTAAGTAAATTGTAAATTCTTGGAATATTATAATTTTATTTTGGTTGATATTTTGAATTTCTATTATTGTACATTTAAAAATATAAATAAAAATCAATTGTTCGACTCTCTAGTCACTCTACAATTCCAAGATATTTCAGGAATTTACAATGCTCTTGAAAGTGCCGTGCTGTTAATAACTTAATAGTATATATTAATTGTATATATGTAGCCATATTAATGGTATATATGTAACCATGCATATCATTTTTATATTAATAACTTAATAATATATATTAAGAGTATATATGTAGCCATACTTATCATGGTGGTTGATTTTGAAAATATTAGGAAATCAAACAAAAACAGAAAATCCAGTCAAGTTGAACGCACAGTCTATCTGTCCACTTGCATGGCTGGAACCACTACGTAAGTACAATGTTCCGCGTTTCAATTCGACAGCCAAGCGTTATTGCAAAACAAGAGAATAGTGAGTATATAAAACAAACGAGTACCGCAGGCAAGTAGGCATGGAGAATGAATATTGCAGAGAAGTAGTGATGGAGAATGAATATACTCAGAACTCATATGGTACATAGCATTCTCTTTTTTTTTTTGGTTTCGCATCGATTTCAGACTGTAATAATTGAGATCTAGTTCAAGAGGCCACTCTGTAATGGTTGTTTTTGCAGATATATCGTCAAGCAGCAGAAACGATGGAGGTGAGGAACATATATATTCTTGGAATGCAGTGGGAGATCCGGTGAGAGCCACTGAGAACACTGAGAACGAAGAGCAGATTCGTACAAGAGAAGATTCCGATGACCAGTCTCCGATCCAGGAGGTGGCTCTCACTGTGCCTACAACGGACGATCCAAACATTCCCGTGCTAACTTTCAGGATGTGGGTTCTCGGAATTCTGTCTTGCGTTCTACTCTCGTTTCTAAATCAGTTCTTTTGGTACAGAAGGGAACCCCTCTCCATTAGTTCAGTCGCTGCTCAGATTGCAGTCCTCCCTCTCGGCCGGCTAATGGCAGCATCCATAACGAAGAAAAAGTTCTTTGCAGGGAGCAAATGGGAGTTCTCGCTGAATCCGGGGCCGTTCAATATGAAGGAGCACGTTCTCATAACCATCTTTGCGAATGCAGGGGCAGGAACTGTATATGCAATTCACATTGTCAGTGCTGTCAAAGTTTTCTACAAGAAGAACATGAGTTTTTTCGTTTCTTTACTCGTTTGCATGACAACCCAGGTTAGGTTTTGACCATTTCTGCTCGAGTTTTTTTCCGAGGTTTGTTTAATTTCTTGTTGTCTGCAAAATTTCTTACTGTTTTAGACATGCAGATATTGGGGTTTGGATGGGCAGGGGTGTTTAGAAAATATCTAGTGGAGCCTGCTGCTATGTGGTGGCCTTCAAACCTTGTTCAGGTTTCTCTGTTCAGGCAAGGACTCTTTTTTCATATGATTAGATCAAAATCTGCACTCTTTTTATGTGTGGGTTTTTTGAGATGTTGGATAAATTTTGTGTTATTTAAAAGCGTTTTTCTGTTTCAATTGTTTTGGTTGCAGAGCTCTTCATGAGAAGGAGGAGAGGCCCAAAGGAGGCCTTACACGAAACCAGTTTTTCATGATAGCCCTTTCATGTAGTTTTGCCTATTATCTATTCCCTGGCTATCTGTTTCCCATGGTGACATCGCTGTCATGGATCTGCTGGATCTTTCCAAAGTCTGTCCTTGCACAACAATTGGGTTCAGGATTAAATGGCCTTGGCATCGGTGTCATAGCAATAGATTGGTCCACCGTTTCTTCTTACCTGGGAAGTCCTCTTGCCAGTCCTTGGTTTGCAATAGCCAATGTGGGAGTCGGATTTGTGCTTGTAATGTATGTGATAACTCCATTAGCATACTGGCTCAACTTTTATGATGCAAAAACATTCCCAATCTTTTCTGAAAGCCTCTTCACCTCCAGTGGCCAAATTTACAACATCTCCCAAATCGTTGATTCAAACTTCCATCTCGACCTCAAAGCTTATGAGGACTTGGGAACATTGCATCTTAGTACTTTCTTTGCTGTTACTTATGGCGTTGGGTTCGCTGCGTTAACTGCCACAGTGGTTCACGTCCTCCTTTTTCATGGAAAGTATGTTATTAGTCCCTGAATTCATCATATTTCCATGGATGCAAAAGCATTCAGAATGACAATAATGGGTTGTAATTTGATGCAGGGAAATTTGGCATCTCAGCCTATCTGCTTTCAGAGATCAGAAAGTAGATGTGCACACCAGACTCATGAGAAAGTACAAACAAGTGCCAGAATTATGGTTCACTGGAATTCTCGTCGGCACTATAGCTTTAACGCTTTTTGCATGCGAATATTACAATGAACAGCTCCAATTGCCATGGTGGGGAGTAATATTGGCATGTGGAATTTCCTTCTTCTTCACATTACCCATTGGTGTTATTACTGCAACTACCAATCAGGTAAGTCTATGCCTCATTCATGCAAATTGACCTCGAGAAAAATCATGTCGAGTTTACTATATCATCAATCTTGTATGAAACTAAATCTTGGATTGGGTTGGGCATGCAGACGCCGGGTCTGAACATCATCACGGAGTACATGATTGGTTATATTTATCCAGGCAGACCAGTTGCAAACGTTTGCTTCAAAACCTACGGTTATATAAGCATGGTCCAAGCCCTGTCATTCTTGGGGGATTTTAAGCTGGGACATTATATGAAAATCCCTCCTAGATCAATGTTCTATGCACAGGTATTTAAAATAGAATTATTTAATCTTGCAACAAACATACCTTGTCAGATAGGGAGTTAGAGTTTCATCAATCTTACATAGAATTTTTGAAAATTTAGAATGGCAAAATTTAGGTTAATTTTGAAGATAGATAGTAGAGTACACAACTCTACTCATATTTGAAATTTATTTCTCTAGAATCTGATTAAATTTACATTTATTGCAAAATTAACTAAAAGTATAAGTTTAACTACAAGTTTGTTAATTAAATTAACTAACCGTTTACGACAAGATTAGCGTATTCCTGGGGACGAAATCCTCTAGAGCCATTATTTCTTCCCAGTAACTTTTAGTTCGATTGGCGTGGTGGAACTGATTCGTCCATATAATCTTTGTTGCAGATTGTGGGCACAGTGATTTCAGGGATTGTGTACTTAGGCACAGCGTGGTGGCTCATATATTCCATTCCCAATATCTGCGACACTGCTCTATTGCCCGCTAATAGCCCATGGACTTGTCCAATGGATCGCGTATTCTACGACGCTTCTGTAATATGGGGATTAATTGGACCCAGAAGGATTTTTGGAAATCTTGGTGAATATACAGCAATCAACTGGTTTTTCTTAGGAGGAGCAATAGCTCCAGTTATAGTATGGCTGTTTCACAAGGCATACCCTGAGAAAGAATGGATCAGGCTGATCAATATGCCTATTCTCATCGGAGCAACGGGGATGATGCCCCCTGCTACAGCAGTAAATTATACAAGCTGGATACTACTTGGATTCATTTTCAGCTTCGTACTGTACAGATATAAGAAAGATTGGTGGCAGCGTCACAACTATGTGCTCTCTGGAGGATTGGACGCAGGATTGGCATTCATGGGAGTTCTTCTCTACTTGTTCTTGGGATATGAAAATATTTCATTGAATTGGTGGGGAGCAAACGTAGACGGTTGCTCCTTGGCATCGTGCCCCACAGCTAAAGGTATTGTCGTGGATGGCTGCCCTATGTTTTCGTGACAGAGCCGAGGCTTTGCAGTAACTGAATCTTCCGTTGGAGGTGTGTTTGGTGGCAGATGTTGTTACTTTTCCAATTAGATGTTCTGTTTTGATAGATTCTACTCACCAGAAGGGACTAGTCTCCAAGCCTGTTTCTTTCGTTTGTTTCCCTCTGTGCATGGAAAGGAACTTTGAATGCCATGGAAACTGAGGAGGCACCGACCTTTTGTTTTATATATAAATATAATATAGCTTTTAATTTCGGTATATATAAAATGGTTTTAAATTTTATAGCTGGTATTTAGAGTTTTTCTAAATCTTCTTTAACATGATGAATGACATCACATTTTAAATCAAAATTGTATATTGTAATATTTAGAATTTTATGCCATTGGAAATGAGGAAGGGTTATTCTTCTGCCTTTTGTTTTTATATAAATTTTTCGATATAAATTTTTAAATAAAACGGTTTGTAATTTTTTAAATCTCTCTAACATCATACCTGTGTATACACAGGTATGGGTGAAATTATTGTAAATCAATTCCAAACACTAAAATTTGAAAACATTATATTTTAAAATTAAAATTATATCTTATAATATTTAGATTTTTATGCCATAGAAACCAGAGAGGCTTATTGTTCTACCTTTTTAATGAAATGGTGTAAATTTTAGATATAATATTTATTATTTTTCTAATTCATTAATAACAAGATAGTATAATATATTAATGTTGTATTTTATAATATTTATAATTTTAAAGTTGTATTTTTATAATATTTATAATTTTATGGTAAATATTAATATTTAAATTTAAAAAGTGTGTTTTATGTTTTTCAAATAAAAGTTTGAATTTGACAAAATAGGTTGAATTAATGTTTCAAAGTATTTAAAGAAAGTCAAATTTATTGAATTGGATCTCTATCTTAGGGTCATCTATATTTATCTACTTTTTTAGCCTTATCACACTAAGTCAACATGTCACTTGTGGGAATTGAACTTATACGGGGAGGAGAACTAGCACTTTACCTAATTGCCAAGCTATGGACCTTAAACAAAAGGGCTTAATTTTGGTATAGGAGTGTAGGATATAAGGGATTTAGATTGCATTGTTTCTAATGATTAATATTTTAAAGAACAAGAAAAATGGCCCTAACACACAATGCCTTTGATCTTTGTCCATTGGAAATGCAACCAATGTTTTATTTTAAATGCTATTAGTAGCTAGCCTAAATTATTTACGTGTGATCTAAGTTTAAATCCCTATCTCTACCACTATAAATCTTAGGATAGTGTTGATGGCCTTTATACCAACTCCTAGTAGGAAACTTGTGACCTAGCATGTGTTGACTCCGTTGAGACATCTTGAGACATATCTGGAAGGGAGGTTCCACTCATGGAAGGCACTTAACCTTCTAGCTTTATAACAACGGGCAAAAATATCTCTAGGGATTTGAACTTTGGTGGGAACATTGTGAGATATACCTTCCAATCATTTGACCTAACCACTTCAACTTGGAAATGTGACCACTATTTGAATAGACCAAAGTTGCATATGTTAGAGTTTTGTATCTTACCCAATCCCATACCAATACCATCATTTACTGTTATGTACCTATCTATGTCAATGTTACCATATATCAATACATCAACAAATTCCATGTCAATGATGTATTCATTTTCCCATACCATCACAATTTGAAATTTTAATATCTAAACACATCTTTTGCTAATTCATATTTTTGTTTGGTTCTTCAAAATTTTGAACCAATCATTGCCAAGATAATCGACATTGTCTACATGCTATAGAGATGTGGAGGATAGATTATTTTGTGTTGATAAGCTAAACAATAGATACTGACCATGGCATGGTCATGAAAACAAAAATCATGATTAAAAAGTGCAGTGTATGAATATATATTTTTCTAATTGATTACCTTTTTTTATTTGATTCTTCTCAATGGTATTTTTGGTATATATATTCTTTTTTTGGGATCACATACTTTTGAATTTTGAAGAAGGGTCTTGCAAATTCTAGTTTTGTTGATGTAGGTGAGGAAATTTTGTCTCTTAAAATGTATTTCCTTAAGGAAGAGTTTCGTTTCTTTCTCATTCCAAAGGTTTTTATGTATTCTAATTTATCACATTTGTTTGCAAGTTGGTTATAAACACTATTGGTTTCTATGGGAGATTTTGTCTTAGATATATTTACTAGAAAACAATGGATAAATGAGTGGATGGTAGTCAGTTATTTAGTGTTAGTCATAGGAGTTTTAGTTAGACAGATAGGTGGAAAAACTAAGTCTCAATTAGAAGTGTAGGTGGTAGAATTAGATGCAATTTTCCTAGAACTGTTGATGATCCAAATTGGATCTACATGAAATTCATCAAATGGCTAATGGACTAGATTAACTTGAGGCATTCAGTAAAATTAAGAAGTATCAACTATAGAAGCTCAAATTCATGGCTACAAAAGATGAATTTCGTGGTTGTAGAAGATAAAGTTTGTAGTTGTGAAAGTTGAATTTTATTGTTACAAAAGTTGAATTTCATGGTTCCAAAAGTTCAGAGGGAGATATTGGTATGTGATTGGTAGTGTGAAACGTCCTATGCTAGATCAATTAATCTTTACATTTCCACATAACGTTAAAAGTAAAATGGAGAAAACAATAAATAAAATAAAAGAAACATGCATGATATTGATTGCAAATAAGAAAAAATAGGAAGATAAGTGTTAGAGTTACAAAAGTTGAAGAGTTGGGGATGCCCCTAGCTAACCCCTAGTAGAGCCACTCTTCCATCAATTCAAGAAAAATAAATAAGAATGGGTTCTTTGGTAGAGATTGAAAGGAAAGTTAAATAACAAGGGGTTATTTGGCAGACTTTGAAAGGAATGTTATAATAAAATTCACTTGAAGTGATTGAAACCAAGCAAGAGATACATACCTGAATTGATTAAAAGCACAAGTTTGTTAAGGAATAAAGGCTAACCATGGACAATCGATGATGGGGATTCTCTTTCGGATTTCTATAGGTTAAATTTTATTTCACTGTATGAATTTTTTGTGATTACACTATGTTTACTCGACTATTTGTTTAAATGTTTTATTTTTCAACAAATTACAGTGACTAATAGTGTCATACATACATTGTCTATTTGTCTATTTTCAAACCTATTTCATTAGCCATAAATGTTGTAATGTATTATCCTCTTTTCAAGCCTATTTCCTTGGCCATAAATGTTGTAGTCTATTATCCTCTTTTCAAGCCTATTTCCTTGACCATAAATTTTGAATCTTTTTATTATTAATTCAACAAAAACTAAATATTTAAATATGACAAATGTTACCAATTATTTTTTAATGTTAAATCGTGGCTTCAAACCATAATGAACCAATAGAATGGTCAAATTATAATGGGATAGTATTCATGTTTTCATTATATTAACCCTAGCATAATTAATTCATTACCACATATTTTAAAAATAATTATGTACTGTAATGTTTTCATTATATTAAAATCCTATTGCATTATTAATTCATTACAACATATTTTAGAAATAATATACTTAATTAATTAACACTAATGAGAAATGTATACTTAAATCAATTTTTAGCAATTGAATGAAAATACAATGTTGGGTTAAACATTTAAGTATTATTTGGATATGATTATAAACATAATAGAAGTGCACTTCTTGTCGGGTAGATCATCCGGGATTGCAACCGAACAATTAAATAATTGTAATCATAAATGAAGATAGAAATGAAATCATGTTAATGAATAGGCCGTTGAAAATATTAATCTTCGTTGATAATTACTTGCAGTTACAATAAATTAATTAATTCCACAAAGGATCCAGGTTGGTGAAATCCATAATTCCTTCCTATATGGTTTATATTTTACTAGAGATAATTCTAGAATTGGATGATTTTCTATTAGCGTAAATTTCATTTTTAATACAAGTGAGATAATCTTGGTTTCATATTTATTTATTTATTTGTATTTCTGGTCGCGTTTATATATTTATTTAAAATTTCAAAAAAATACTATAAGATTATGTGGACAATATTTTGGATTTTAAGTGGAAGGGTTTTTGTGAGCCTAAGCATTATTATGAAACTTTGTATTTTTTCTCTTCCAAATGCTTTGTGAAGATGTTTGTAATTTGGTCAATTATAGAACAATATCTCAGATGAATAGTCTTAACTTGTATATGATATCAAATCAAATAATGCTTTGTATTAATGTGTTTAAATGGATCGTGGAATCTAGGATTCTTGGCCAAATTAATTTAGAAAAAGAAATGAATTCACTTATTTCTCCTATAAATATTCAAGTATTTTTGTAAGCCATACATTCTTTTTTGTTGCTTCAATAACTAGCACATATTATCTACTAAAACTACCTATTTACATAACCTCTAAAATACTACTAATACAAAATTCTTTAAATCAATACTCCATTTTCTTTCTCCCATTAAAATCTAAACTAGAATATCTAATCAAGCCAAAATCATCCACCTTAAGGTACTTGAGTCCAAAATCTTCTATATTTCTGCTTGGGATATGAAATATTTCATTGAATTGGTGGGGAGCAAACTTGGGCGGATGCTCCTTGGCATTGTGCCCCACAGCTAAAGGTATTTCCGTGGAAGGCTGCCCATAGCCGAGGCTTTGCAGTAACTGAATTTTCCTTTGGAGGTGTGTTTGGTAGCCGATGTTGTTTCTTTTCCAATTAAATGTTCTGTTTGATGGTTCCTACTCACCAGGAGAGAGGGACTAGTTTCCAAGCTGATTTCTTTTCTTTATTTCCCTCTGTGCATGGAAATGAGCTTTGAATGTCATGGAAACTGGGGAGGCATATACTTTTTTTTTATATATATAAATATAATATAGTTTTTAATTTTGATATATATAAAAGGGTTAAAAATTAATAGATGGTATTTCCAGTTTTTCTAATTCTTCTCTAACTGACCTCACCTTTTAAATCAAAATTGTATATGGTACTATTTAGAATTTTATGCCATTGGAAATGAGGAAGGCTTTTTTTTCTGCCTTTTATTTTTTTATATTTTCAATAAAATGGTTTGTAGTTTTTCTAATTCCTCCCTAATATGATAAAAACATTGTATTTTAAAATTAAAATGGTATCTTATAATATTTAGATTTTTATGCCATGGAAATTAGGGAGGCTTATTGTTCTATTTTTTTAATAAAATGAGCAAATTTTAGATATAACATTTATTATTGTTTTTAATTCATTAATAACAAGATAGAATAGGATATTAAAGTTGTATTGTATAATATTTATATTTTTATTGTAAATATTTAAATTAAAAAAGCGTTTTTTTTTTTAAAATTTGAATTTGGTAAAAAAATTTAAATTAATATTTTAAGGTACTTAAAGGGAGTTAAATTTATTGGAATGGATCTCTATCCTAAGGGGTATCTATATTTATCTACTTTTTAGCCTTATCACACTAACTCAACATGTCACCTGGGAATTGAACCTATGTGGGGAGGAGAACTAGCACTTTACCTAATCACCAAGCTATGGACCTTACACAAGATGACTTTATTTTTGGATATAAAAGGAGTGTAGGATATAAGGGATTTAGATTACATCGTTTATAATGATTAATATTTCAAATGCTATTAGTAGCTAGCCTAGATTATTTGGGTGCAACCTAAGTTTAAATCCCTATCTCTACCACTACAAATATTAGGTTAGTGTTGATGGCCTTTATGCCAACTCCTAGTAGGAAACTTATGACTTAGCATGTGTTGACTCAGTTGAGACACCCTGTGGCATATATGGAAGGATGTTCCCACTCATGGAGGGCACTTAACCTTCTAGCATAGTGTTGTTGGCCTTGATGCCAACTCCTAGTAGCAAACTTATGACTTAGCATATGTTGACTTAGTTGAGACATCTTGAGACATATATGGAAGGGAGGTCCCACTCATGGAGGGGACTTAACCTTATAGCTTTATAACAACAGGCCAAAATCTAAGTATGGATTTGAACTGTGGTGGGAACATTGTGAGATCTACCTTCCAACCATTTGACCTAACCACTTCAACTTGGAAATGTGACTGTTATTTGAATAGATTGAAGTTGCATAGGTTAGAGTTTTGTACCTTACCAAATCCCATACCAATACCATCAGTTAATTTTATGTATGTATCTATGTCTACATTACCATATATCAATACATCAACAAATCTCATGCCAATGACATATTCATTTTACTATACCATGACAATTTGAAATTCCAATTCATATTTTTGTTTGGTTCTTCAAAATTTTGAACCAGTCATTGCCAAGATAATCGACATTGTCTACATGCTATAGAGATGTGGACGGTGGATTAGTTTGTGTTGATAAGCTAAACACTAGATGCTTACCATGCCATGGTCATGAAAATGAAAATCATGATTAGAAAGTGTGAAATGTACTTTTGCATTTTGAATAAGGGTCTTTCAAATTCTAGTTTTGTTGATGTAGGTGAGGAAATTGTCTCCTAAAATGTATTTCATTAAGGAAGAGTTTCATTTTTTTTTTTTCATTCTAAAGGTTTTTATGTATTCTAGTTTATCACCTTTGTTTGCAAGTTTGTTATAAACACTACTGGTTGCTATGGGAGATTTTGTCTTAGATATAATTATTAGAAAACAATGGATAAATAAGGGGATGGTAGTTAGTTATTTAGTGCTAGTCATAATATTTTTAGTTAGATAGATAGGTGGAAAAACTAAGTCTTAGTTAGAAATGTAGGTGGTAGAATTAGATGCATTTTTTCTAGAACTGTTGATGATCCAAATTGGATCTACATGAAATTGGTCAAAATGGCTAATGGACTAGATTAACTTGAGGCATTCAGTCAAATTAAGAAGACGCAACTATAGAAGCTAAAATTCATGGCTACAAAAGATGAATTTCATGGTTGTAGAAGATAAAGTTTGTAGTTGTGAAAATTGAAGTTTATTGTCAGAAAAGTTGAATTTCATGGTTCCACAAGATCAGAGTGAGATATTGGGATGTGATTGGTAGTGTGAAATTTCCTATGATATATCAATTAATCTCTACACTTCCACATAATGTTAAAAGTAAAATAGAGAAAACGATAAATAAAATAGAATAAACATACATGATATTGATTGAAAATCAGAAAAAAAATAGGAAGATAAGTGCTGGAGTTAGGGAAGTTGAAGGGTTGGAGATGCGTAGTTGCTTAGCTAACCCCTAGTAGAGCCACTCTTCCATCAACTCAAGAAAAACAAATAAGAATTATTTGTTTGGTACAGATTGAAAGCAATGTTAAATAACAAGGGGTTATTTGGTAGAATTTGAAAGGAATGTGATAATAAAATTCAATTGAAGTGATTGAAAGCAAGTAAGAGACATAATTTAATTAATTAAGATGACAAGTTTGCTAAGGAATAAAGGCTAACCATGGACAATTGATTATGGGGATTCTCTTTTGGATTTCTATAGGATAAATTTTATTTCATTGTATGAATTATGTCCGAGTACACTATGTTGACTCAATTACTGTGTTTAAATGTTTTATTTTTCAACAAATTATAGTGAGTAATAGTGTCAAACATACATATTCTATTTCCCTATTTTCAAGCCTATTTCATTGGTCGTAAAGATTGTAGTCTATTATCCTCTTTTCAAGCCTATATCCTTGGCCATAAATGTTGTAGTCTATTATCTTATTTTCAAGCCTATTTCCTTGGTCATAATGGCTCACTCTTTTTGAACTATTAGTTCAACAAAGACCAATTATGTAGAAATGACAAGTGTTACCAATTATTTTTTAATCTTAGATCGTGGTTTCAAGCTATAATGAGCCCATATAGCTGTCAAAATTGTGATATGGTAATACTCATGTTTCATTACGTTAACATCTTATTGCATAATTAATTCATTACAACATATTTTAGAAACAATTATGTACTCGTTACATTAATATTATTTTAGAAGTCATCGAGAAAGTGACAAAGCAATGAGGAATATATACTTTAATAATTTTTTAGCAATTGAAAGAAAATACAATGTATGGCTAAACATTTAACATAAATAAATTATTATTTGGCTAGGATTATAAACATAATATAAGTGTACTTCTTGTCAGGTAGATCATCGGGGATTGACACTGAACAATTAAACAATTGGAATCATAAATGAAGAAAGAAATCAAATCATGTTCATGAAGATGCCATTGAAAAAAATAATCTTAGTTGATAATAACTTGTAGTTACAATAAATTAATTAATTCCACAAAGGATCCAGGTTGGTGAAATATTTATACCATAAGTCCTTCACCTGTGTTTTATATTTACTGTAGATAACTCTAGAAATGAATGATTTTCCATTAGTGTAAAATTAATTTTAAATACAAGTGAGATGAATCTTAGTTTCACATTATAAGAGGTTCGATGGCCTTTCATATTCTCTTATCCATTTGTATTTATCCTAATGCTTATAATTTATTTAAAATGTGACAAAAATACCATAGGATTACGTGTACACCATTTTGCACCTTAAGTGAAAGGGATTTTTGTGAGCCTAAGCATCATTATGAAAATTGAAAATTTTTCTCTTCTAAGTGCTTTGTGAAGATGTTTATAATTTTGTCATTTATGGAATAATGTCTCAAATGAATAGTCTTGGCTTGTACATATTAAATCAAATGTTGCTTTGTATTAATGCATTCAATTTGGTCATGGAATCTATGATTCTTGATCAAAATTATTGCAAAATATTATCAACTAGAAGAGGAGTAGAACTCACTTCTTTCTCCTACTAATATTCAGGTATTTTTCTAAGCCACATATTCTCCCTTGTTGCTTCGATAACTATCACATATTTTTCTTCTTTTGTGAAATCTGCTAGAACTAGCTATTTGCATGACCTCTAAGAGACATCTACTAGTCCAAAAATCTTTAGATATCCTTAAGTCAACACTCCATTTTCTTTGTCTCCATCAAAGTCTAAACTAGAATATCTAATCAAGTGGAAGTCATCCACCTTAAAGTACTTGAGTCCAAAATGTTGAGTTCCCTTTAAGTATTTTAAAATTCTTTTTGCAACATGCGAATTTCCTTCACAAGGCTTTTGCATAAACCTAGAAAAAATCCTAAAAGCAAATGAAATATATCTTCTCGTGGTGGTGAGATAGATAAGACTTCCCACAAGTTGTTTGTTTTTGGTTGCATCCTCAAATTTATTTCTTTCTTTTGATGTTAGCTTCAATTTTTGTTCCATTGAAGTAGATAGGGGGTTTGCACTCAACCATGCCAAACCTATTAAAAAATTATCCAATGTACTTCTTTTGGGAGATGAATATGTTGTTTGGATGTTGTGTCACTTCAATGCCCACGTAGTAGTAAAGATGTCCCAAATATGCTATCTCATATATATTCTTTAACTCTTTATTTATGGATGCAATATTACTCTCATTATTTCTTGTCATCAAGAGATTATCTACATACACTGCAATATATACAACATTTTTTCCAACTTTCTTGAAAATGAAGGTTGCATCATCAAGATTAATTTGTTTAAAATTCAATTTTAGAAGATGTTCAATTAACTTTTCATCTGAGAATCATGGTGCTTGTTGTAGGCCATATTAGTATTTAATGAGTTTATGTACCTTTTTTTCTTGTCCCTCCAAAACAAAAAAAATTGGTTAAGAGATGAAGACCTTTTGTTCAAGATGACATTCAAGAAAGTATTCTTCACACCCATTTGATGGACTTTCCATCCATTCTATGCTTCCAAGGAAAAGAGAGTCCAGATAGTGGCCTATTTTACTGTGGGGAAATTATTTCCTCATAATTAATACTTTCTTTATTTCCAAAGAATTTTACCACAAGTCTTGTGTTGTGCTTTCCAAGTGAGCCATCTAAGTTGTACTTGTTCTTATAGACCCAGTTGCATCCAATTGGTTTGTTTTTGAATGGAGGGTGTACTAACTTCCATGTATTATTATTAATGAGAGCTTGATATTCCTTCTAAATTGCTTCTTTCCAAACATCGTGAATAGCAACTTCTTCAAATGATTTTAGCTAAAAAATACTAGATAAATTCAATTCACAATCATATCAAACATCCATATCATCTACATCACCTAAATTGGAATCATGTCCATTGCCTCCATGTTTTCTGATGGAATAGTTGGTTCTTATTTTTCTAGACTCATCAGGATGAACACTTTCAAGTGTTTTGATGACCCATTTTGGTGGGCCTTTTTGAGATGGTCCATGTTTATTTATTCATTGATATAGTGCTACATCAAGATTTAGCCTACAATTACTCATAGCCATATCATTAAAAGTATCTTTCTAATTTGATGAAGTGGTAAAAACTTCATGAGGGGAAGATTGTAACAACCCCTGGTTGATTCCGTATGTATAAAACGGAAAATAATAACCAAGGTCATGGGACATGTATTCCAAGCTGAATGTTGGATAAAAACATAGTGATGGGGACCATTGTTGATTAATTTATGGCTATGGAAATTACAAAAGGAATTTGCAAAGGAAAAGTGGCATTAATTGGCATTTTATTTATGAAATAATGGAAAATAGGAGAAAAGGATGGTGAAAGGTCACAAAATTGCATGTGGGGAAAATTGAAGGAAAATTAAGGGAAAATAAATAAAATAGAGGCCTCGATGATAAAAAGTCTTCTATGGATCACTTAATAGTTTTTTCTCAGTATGTGAAACCTTTTGTTAGTTTTAGCTCAAAGCTCTCTTCTATTATCTCTCTCTCAGACTCTTGGACAGTTAGATATATCTTGGAGCATTGATGGAGCATGCTTGGAGCACTCTATTTTTCATTGGATTTGAAGAAAGAAGGCAAAGGAAAGTGGGAAAATGAAAGGGAATAGGTGGATCAACAACTACAACTAGATTTCTTTGCAGGTAACAGGTTGCATGTATGATTTCCTTGATGCATGACAGATGCATGTGATTATTTGGGCATGATCTGTCATTCGCATGGAGGATTTCCTAGATTGACAGTTGTTTTAGCCTAGCCTTTCCATTTCATGTATAGTCATGGTGTTGTGAGATTTTCCATTGATTTTTTTCTGGCTAGTGCTTGTAATTCCTTATGTATGTGGGTTAGAACAAACACTCTTGAAGCCCTAGAACAACTTGGGTTAAGTTACTAGTCTTAGAGCCTCTGTTGGAAAGACTCTCTGGAGCCCTTGGTGGGTTGAGTTACTGGTCCTGGAACCAGGTTGGAAAAATTCCCTAGAGCCCTGGAAGGCTATGGGTTGAGTTATTAGTTCCTAGACCCCTGGATAGCTTAGGTAGACACAAATTTGGCTGGTGTTAGTGATGTCTGACTGTGAGGTGGAATCATTGGTTGAGGGTTGAGGTGGTATAGCCTATGGAAGCCTTGATTTGGTTTATTTGGTTTATTCCATGAGATCCCACATTCACGCTTGGAATATGGCATGAGGGTGATTGGTTGAAAGAAAGATTATACTCATCCCAATCTATGGTCGGGTGGTACATGGAAGTTCTAGACTTGGTTGTTATTTTTCCTATGTTAATAAGAGTTATTCTTACATTATGATTCATTTGTATTTATTGGAAATGTGTTGGTGGTATTATCGTTGAGTTTCCATTGTTTATATGTTGGTTATTTTATGGTTATTTTCTACACATATTATGTCTATCTTCTATGAATCTCGTCATGAAATTTTTATGTATTGATGAGTGATGAATGTATGGACCAATTAGTGGTGTTGCAACTATGTGGAGAGGGAATAGTGTCTTATCAGTGATTCTCATATGGATATTAGAATTTTATGATTCACTATGCATTTAATACATGTAGCTTACTTGTTTGCAATATGTTTTAGCAAATTCTTGTCATGTTCTAGGTAGTCTAGGTCAAGTTCTACCTTCAAATTGTGTGTATAGCATTGTTGTTATGTCCTTATTGATTCTGAGAAGTTACAGGGAGTTCTGGGAAGTGGTTTGGAGGCTAACTTGGAATATAGGCTCAGATGTCGAGACCACAGGCTCCTAACTGTTAAATTTGGGTTGCAACTGCATGGATGCATGCTTGTGCATGTGGTTGGAGGTTCCCAACCACATGGATGCCTTGTTGTGGGAGTGTTTGGGGACTCTAGTAAAAGAAAAGGGTGTCAAGCTCATGTTTTGGGCCACCTAGGGTGGTTACTCAGCGTCTAAGTGACATGTAGCCCTTGTAGAATGTTATGAGATGTTAGTTTGTCTTATGTGGTCGATACCACTTACTTAATGGAACTGAGGAGTTCGGGTTATGTCATAGTAGCTCCTCCTCTCATGTTTACTCCGGAAGGCTCGTGAAACTTGGTAAATGTGGGAGAGGGTGTTACAAATTGGTATTAGAGCTCCGAGGTTCAAACACTTGGACAGTATGGGTGGAATGTGTTTTTCATGCATGCATGTCAGTTGTCTCTGTGTTGTCATGCATGAATTTTGATTATCACTGTGGTGGTATTGTGTCATCCTAATGTTGATGTTGAGGTGATTGATGTATTTACTTCATTGCATATAGATATGTTGTGCTAATATAGATTGATTTTGTAGACAACATAGCCTCCCCTGAACTTCACTAAGGTATGTTGATTATGTTTATATTTAGTTTACCTAACATGCTATGTTTATAGGAAATAGACAGCATATGCTTTTTATAAAATTATAAATTCAAAGTTAAAAATGAATAGAATACAAACATTTCACCAACCCTTAAGATACAAACAAAAAATATTAAAGTATAACTTGACCATAAATTAAAAAAAAAAAATTGAAAATAAAATAAACAAAACCATGAAGATTCCTGCAAATGGTAGGTCTGTACAGTCTTTTAATTAAAAACTAAACAGAAAGAAAGAAAAGATGATCTCAATCAGATTTGGTTGGTCTCTTCTCACCTTCCATAGAAGCAGCTATGAACACGCAATCTGCAGGTAATGTCGTGAAGGTTTTCTCAATCGATGCGAATATTTCATATTATATCAAATGGTATTCTTATTAGCTGCCATTGACTAAATGTTAAAAGTTTTTTTTGTTTTTGAAATATGCGTGGATTTGAAATATGCGTGGATTTGAAATCATGCTTATATTATCTAAGTTGGGTTTATTATTGAGTAAGACGTATCAAATCTGTCATATAAGTGACGATGTTTGGTTTATAAAAGTAATCAGTATAAGATAAAATTTAATTTAATAAAATTTGATATAAGTTCTGTTTTGATAGTTCCTACTCACCAGGAGAGACGGACTAGTGTCCAAGCCGATTTCTTTTCTTTATTTCCCTCTATGCATGGAAATGAGCTTTGAATGTCATGGAAACTGGGGAGGCATCTACCTTTTTTTTTTTATATATAAATATAATATAGTTTTTAATTTTGGTATATATAAAAGGGTTAAAAATTAATAGATGGTATTTACAGTTTTTCTAATTCTTCTTTAACATGAAGAATGACCTCACATTTTAAATCAAAATTGTATATGGTACTATTTAGAATTTTATGCCATTGGAAATGAGGAAGGCTTATTTTTCTGCCTTTTATTTTTATATTTTCAATAAAATGGTTTGTAGTTTTTCTAATTCCTCACTAATATGATAAAAACATTGTATTTTAAAATTAAAATTGTATCTTATAATATTCAGATTTTTATGCCATGGAAATTAGGGAGGCTTATTGTTCTATTTTTTAATAAAATGAGCAAGTTTTAGATATAATATTTTTTTTAATTCATTAATAACAAGATAGAATAGCATATTAAATTTGGATTGTATAATATTTATATTTATATTTTTATTGTAAATATTTAAATTAAAAAAGTGTTTTTTATTTTATTTTTTATAATAAAAATTTGAATTTGGTAAAAAAAAATTTATTAATATTTTAAGGTACTTAAAGGAAGCCAAACTTATTGGAGTGGATCTCTATCCTAAGAGGTATCTATATTTATCTACTTTTTAGCCTTATCATAGTAACTCAACATGTCACCTGGGAATTGAACCTATGTGGGGAGGAGAACTAGCACTTTACCTAATCACCAAGCTATGGACCTTACACAAAATGACTTTATTTTTGGATATAAAAGGAGTGTAGGATATAAGGGATTTAGATTACATCGTTTATAATGATTAATATTTCAAATGCTGTTAGTAGCTAGCCTAGATTATTTGGGTGGAACCTAAGTTTAAATCCCTATCTCTACCACTACAAATCTTAGGTTAGTGTTGATGGCCTTCATGCCAACTCCTAGTAGGAAACTTATGATTTAGCATGTGTTGACTCAGTTGAGACACCTTGAGACATATATGGAAGGGAGGTCCCACTCATGGAGGGCACTTAACCTTCTAGCATAGTGTTGTTGGCCTTTATGCCAACTCGTAGTAGGAAACTTATGACTTAGCATGTGTTGACTTAGTTGACACATCTCGAGACATATATGGAAGGGAGGTCCCACTCATGGAGGGGACTTAACCTTATAGCTTTATAACAATAGGCCAAAATCTAAGTATGGATTTGAACTTTGGTGGGAACATTATGAGATCTACCTTCCAACCATTTGACCTAAGCACTTCAACTTGGAAATGTGACTGTTATTTGAATAGATTGAAGTTGGATAGGTTAGAGTTTTGTATCTTACCAAATCCCATGCCAATACCATCAATTAATTTTATGTACCTATCTATGTCTATGTTACCATATATCAATACATCAACAAATCTCGTGCAACCAATGACATATTCATTTTACTATACCATCACAATTTGAAATTTCAATTCATATTTTTGTTTAGTTCTTCAAAATTTTGAACCAATCATTGCCAAGATAATCGACATTGTCTACATGCTATAAAGATGTGGATGGTGGATTATTTTGTGTTGATAAGCTAAACACTAAATGCTTACCATGCCATGGTCATGAAAATGAAAATCATGATTAGAAAGTGTGAAATGTACTTTTGCATTTTTAATAAGGGTGTTGCAAATTCTAGTTTTGTTGATGTAGGTGAGGAAATTTTGTCTCCTAAAATGTATTTCTTTAAGGAAGAGTTTCATTTTTTTTCATTCTAAAGGTTTTTATGTATTCTAGTTGATCACCTTTGTTTCAAGTTGGTTATAAACACTACTAGTTGCTATGGGAGATTTTGTCTTAGATATAATTATTAGAAAACAATGGATAAGTAAGGGGATGGTAGTTAGTTATTTAGTGCTAGTCATAATATTTTTAGTTAGATAGATAGGTGGAAAAACTAAGTCTCAGTTAGAAGTGTAGGTGGTAGAATTAGATGCATTTTTTCTAGAACCATTAATGATCCAAATTGGATCTACATGAAATTGGTCAAAATGGCTAATGGACTAGATTAACTTGAGGCATTCAGTAAAATTAAGAAGACGCAACTATAGAAGCTAAAATTCATGGCTACAAAATATGAATTTCATGGTTGTAGAAGATAAAGTTTGTAGTTGTGAAATTTGAAGTTTATTGTCACAAAAGTTGAATTTCATGGTTCCACAAGGTCAGAGTGAGATATTGTGATGTGATTGGTAGTGTGAAATGTCTTATGATATATCAATTAATCTCTACACTTCCACATAATGTTAAAAGTAAAATGGAGAAAACGATAATAAAATAGAAGAAACATACATGATATTGATTGAAAATAAGAAAAAAAATAGGAAGATAAGTGCTGGAGTTAGGGAAGTTGAAGAGTTGGAGATGCCTAGTCACTTAGCTAACCCCTAGTAGAGCCACTCTTCCATCAACTCAAGAAAAACAAATAAGAATGAGCTTTTTGGTATAGATTGAAAGGAATGTTAAATAACAAGGGGTTATTTGGTAGAATTTGAAAGGAATGTGATAATAAAATTCACTTGAAGTGATTGAAACCAAGTAAGAGACACATAATTGAATTGATTAAAACAACAAGTTTGCTAAGGAATAAAGGTTAACCATGGACAATTGGTTATGGGGATTCTGTTTTGGATTTCTATAGGTTAAATTTTATTTCAATCCTCTTTTCAAGCCTATATCCTTGGCCATAAATGTTGTAGTCTATTATCTTATTTTCAAGCCTATTTCATTGGTCATAGTGGCTCACTCTTTTTGAATTATTAGTTCAACAAAGACCAATTATGTAGAAATGACAAGCGTTACCAATTCTTTTTTAATCTTAGATCGTGGTTTCAAGCTATAATGAGCCCATAGAGTTGTCAAAATTGTGATATGGTAATACTCATGTTTTCATTACATTAACATCTTATTGCATAGTTAATTCATTACAACATATCGTAGAAACAATTATGTACTCGTTACATTAATATTATTTTAGAAGTCATCAAGAAAGTGACAAAGCAATGAGGAATATATACTTCAATAATTGTTTAGCAATTGAACTAAAATACAATGTATGGTTAAACATTTAACATAAATAAATTATTATTTGCTAGGATTATAAACATAACAAAAGTGTACTTCTTGTCAGGTAGATCATCGGGGATCGCAACTGAACAATTAAACAATTGGAATCATAAATGAAGAAGGAAATGAAATCATGTTAATGAATAGGCCATTGAAAAAATTAATCTTAGTTGATAATAACTTGTAGTTACAATAAATTAATTAATTCCACAAAGGATCCAGGTTGGTGAAATATTTATGCCATAAGTCCTTCACCTATGTTTTCTATTTACTATAGATAACTCTAGAAATGGATGATTTTCCATTAGTGTAAACTTAATTTTAAATACAAGCGAGATGAATCTTAGTTTCATATTATAAGAGGTTCGATGGCCTTTCATATTCTCTTACCTATTTGTATTTATCCTAATGCTTATAATTTATTTAAAATGTCACAAAAATACCATAGGATTACGTGTACACCATTTTGCACCTTAAGTGAAAGGGATTTTTGTGAGCCTAAGCATCATTATGAAAATTGAAAATTTTTCTCTTCTAAGTGCTTTGTGAAGATGTTTGTAATTTTGTCATTTATGGAATAATCTCTCAAATGAATTGTCTTGGCTTGTACATATTAAATCAAATGTTTCTTTGTATTAATGCATTTAATTTGATCATGGAATCTATGATTCTTGATCAAATTGATTGCAAAATATTATCAACTAGAAGAGGAGTAGAATTAACTTCTTTCCCCTACAAATATTCAAGTATTTTTTCTAAGCCACATATTCTCCCTTGCTGCTTCGATAACTATCACATATTTTTCCTCTTTTGATAAATCTGCTAGAATTAGCTATTTGCATGACCTCTAAGAGACATCTACTAATCCAAAACTCTTTAGATATCCTTAAGTCAACACTCCATTTTCTTTGTCTCCATCAAAGTCTAAACTAGAATATCTAATCGAGTCGAAGTCATCCACCTTAAAGTACTTGAGTCCAAAATTTTGAGTTCCCTTTAAGTATTTCAACAATCTTTTTGCAACATGTGAATTTCCTTCACAAGGCTTTTCAATAAACCTAGAAAAAATCCTAAAAGCAAATGAAATATATCTTCTTGTGGTGGTGAGATAGATAAGACTTCCCACAAGTTGTTTGTTTTTGGTTGCATCCTCAAATTTATTTCTTTATTTTGATGTTAGCTTCAAGTTTTGTTCCATTGAAGTAGATAGGGGGTTTGCACTCAACCATGCCAAAACTATTAAAAAATTATCCAATGTACTTCTTTTGGGAGATGAATATGTTGTTTGGATGTTGTGTCACTTCAATGCCCACGTAGTAGTAAAGATGTCCCAAATATGCTATCTCAAATATATTCTTTAACTCTTTATTTATGGATGCAATATTACACTCATTATTTCTTGTCATCAAGAGATTATCTACATACAATACAATATATACAACATTCTTTCCAACTTTCTTGAAAATCAAGGTTGCATCATCAAGATTAATTTGGTTAAAATTCAATTTTAGAAGATGTTCAATTAACTTTTCATCCGAGAATCATAGTGCTTGTTGTAGGCCATATAAGTATTTAATGAGTTTATGTACCTTTTTTCTTGTCCCTCCAAAACAAAAATATTTGGTTGAAAGATGAAGACATTTTGTTCAGGTCGACATTCAAGAAAGTATTCTTCACACCCATTTGATGCACTTTCCGTCCATTCTATGCTTCCAAGGAAAAGAGAGTCCAGATAGTGGCCTATTTTATTATGGGGAAATTATTTCCTCATAATAAATACTTTCTTTTTGTCCAAAGAATTTTACCACAAGTTTTGAGTTGTGCTTTCCAAGTGAGCCATCTAAGTTGTACTTGTTCTTATAGATCTAGTTGCATCCAATTGGTTTGTTTTTGAATGGAGGGTCCACTAACTTCCATGTATTATTATTAATGAGAGCTTGATATTCCTTCTAAATTGCTTCTTTCCAAACATCGTGAGTAGCAACTTCTTCAAATGATTTTATCTAAAAAATACTAGATAAATTCAATTCACAATCATATGAAACATCCATATCATCTACATCACCTAAATTGGAATCATGTACATCGCCTCCATGTTTTCTGATGGAATAGTTGGTTCTTTTTTTTTTTAGACTCATCAGGATGAACACTTTCAAGTGTTTTGATGAGCCATTTTGGTGGGCCTTTTTGAGATGGTCCATGTTTATTTACTCATTGATATGGTGCTACATCAAGATTTAGCCTACAACTACACCTAGCCATATCATTAAAGGTATCTTTCTAATATGATGAAGTGGTAAAAATTTCATGAGGGGAAGATTGTAACAACCCCTGGTTGATTCCGTATGTATAAAAAGGAATATAATAACCAAGGTCATGGGACATGTATTCCAAGATGAATGTTGGATAAAAACATAGTGATGGGGATCATTGGTAATTAATTTAAGGCTATGGAAATTAGAAAAGGCATTGGCAAAGGAAAAGTGGCATTAATTGGCATTTTATTTATGCAATAATGGAAAATAGGAGAAAAGGATGGTGAAAGGTTAAAAATTACATGTAGGGAGAATTGAAGGAAAATTAAGGGAAAATGAATAAAGTAGAGGCCTCGATGATAAAAAGTCTTCTGCGAATCAGCTCACTATTTTTTCTCAATATGTAAAACCTTTTGTCAGTTTTAGCTCAAAGCTCTCTTCTATTATCTCTCTCTCAGACTCTTGGACACTTAGATAAGTCTTGGAGCATTGCTGGAGCATGCTTGGAGGACTCTATTTTTCATTGGATTTGAAGAAAGACGACAAAGCAAAGTGGGAAAATCAAAGGGAACAGGTGGATCAACAACTACAACTGGATTTCTTTGCAGGTAACAAGTTGCATGTATGATTTCCTTGATGCATGATAGATGCATGTGATTATTTGGGCATGATATGTCATTCACATGGAGGATTTCCTAGATTGACAGTTGTTTTAGCCTAGCCTTTCCATTTCATGTATAGTCATGGTGTCGTGAGATTTTCCATTGATTTTTTAGGGTTGGTGCTTGTAATTCCTTATGTATGTGGGTTAGAAAAAACACTCTTCAAGCCATGGAACAACTTGGGTTAAGTTACTAGTCCTAGAGCCTAGGCTGGAAAAACGATCTGGAGCCCTTTGTGGGTTGAGTTACTAGTCCTGGAACCAAGTTTGAAAAATTCCCTAGAGCTCTAGAAGGCTATGGGTTGAGTTATTAGTTCCTATAGCCCTGGATAGCTTAGGTAGAGACCAATCTGGTTGGTTTTAGTGATGTCCAACTGTGAGGTGGAATCATTGGTTGAGGGTTGAGGTGGTATACCTTATGGAAACCTTGATTTGGTTTATTTGGTTTATTCCATGAGATCCCACATTCACGCATGGAATATGGCATGAGGGTGATTGGTTGAAAGAAAGATTATATTCATCCCAATCTATGGTCGGGTGGTACATGGAAGTTCCAGACATGGTTGTTATTTTTCCTATGTTAATAGCAATTATTGTTACATTATGATTCATTTGTATTTATTGGAAATGTGTTGGTGATATTATCGCTAAGTTTCCATTGTTTATATGTTGGTTATTTTATGGTTATTTTCTACTCATATTAAGTATATCTTCTATGGATCTTGTCATTAAATTTTTAGCTATTGATGAGTGATGAATGTATGGACCAATTAGTGGTGTTGCAACTATGTGGAGAGGGAATAGGGTCTTATCAGTGATTCTCATATCGATATTGGAATTTTATGATTAGCTGCGCATTTAATACATGTAGCTTACTTGTTTGCAATACGTTTTACCAAATTTCTGTCATGTTCTAGGCAGTCTAGGTCAAGTTCTACCCTCAAATTGTGTGTATAGCTTTGTTATCATGTCCTTATTGATTTTGAGAAGTTACAGGGAGTTCTGGGAAGTGGTTTGGAGGCTGACTTGGAATCTAGGCTCAGATGTCGAGACCACAGGCTCCTAACTATTAAATTTGGGTTGCAACCGCATGGATGCATGCTTGTGCATGTGGTTGGAGGTTCCCAACCACATGGATGCCTTGTTGTGGGAGTGTTTGGGGACTCCAGTAAAAGAAAAGGGTGTCAAGCTCATGTTTTGGGCCACATAGGGTGGTTGCTGAGCCTCTAAGTGATATGTAGCCCCTATAGAATGTTATGAGATGTTAGTTTGTCTTATGTGGTCGATACCACTTCCTTAATGGAATTGATGAGGTTGGGTCACGTCATAGTAGCTCCTCCTCTCATGTTTACCCCAGAAGGCCGGTGAAACTAGGTAAATGTGGGAGGGGGTGTTACAAATTGGTATTAGAGCTCCCAGGTTCAAACACTTGGACAATATGGGTGGAATGTGTTTGTCATGCATGCACATCAGTTGTCTCTATGTTGTTGTGCAAGAATTTTGATTATCATTATGGTCGTATTGTGTCATCCTAATGTTGATGTTGAGGTGATTGATGTATTTACTTCATTACATATAGATATGTTGTGCTAATATATATTGATTTTGTAGACAACATAGCCTCCCGTGAACTTCACTAAGGTATGTTGATTATGTTTTTGTTTGGTTTACCTAACAAGCTATGTTTACAGGAAGTAGAGGATCAAAGATGACAAGAAAAATCATGGACTATAGTTGACGTGATTCTACCTGCAGATAAGATGAGAAACATGGTGATGAGTACTCCCCTGACTTTGCAGATACATTTTGAAGTTTTAAAGCAAAGATAAAAACTGGTAAGGAAGGTAATGAAAAAATAATTTAGTCCTAGGAAGGGACTGCTAGGGCACAAGAGAAATAAGATGAGGTTAACACAGTCATCCTTTAGAGTATGTTATATTTTCAGAGATAGGGACCACTTAGGATTAGTCATGGAGAGGAGGAAAGAACCAATGGGGTGTTACACAACATTTTGTCACTGTCCCTGTACTCCCCATTCCTTAATCCTGGAGGACCTCTACAATGAACCCTACATGCTTTCCCTTCACGAAGAAACTCCCATTGTGTTCCTCTTCATGAGCAGAACAATTCCCTTTTGCATCATTTCCCCAAAATCTTCTATTTTTCCTAGTTTACAAGACCGATGCTAATGACCCTTGTCCTCCTCGCGCCGATATGCAAGGATTAACATTGTCCCTAGCACCGATTGGAGCGACTGAGCTTTGTTCTAGTCGCGTTGATCCTCTTATGGAAAGTTTTTTAAATAAGGAGCCGAAACTTCCAGCTCTAGAAGCTTCGTAACAGAAGTTTGGTAAATGGTTTGGCCAGATGGAGTCGAAGATGTCAGTTTGGGCTCCTTTCCCCTATAAGGATGGAACTACCTCAAGAGATAATACCTTCTCCCATAAGAAGAGGAACCATCTCTCATCCATTCATGCTATATAAACCTCCATTTTTCCCAAGCACAAGCTAGTGTTAATGTTGGTGTGCTAGAGCTAATTAATTTTGGAGTAAACAACAAGCTATTCATAGTTGTAGCTCTCTAGTTGTGTGAGGCCATCATGAATTTCTAATAGAAGTGTGTGGGAACCTAGTTTTGTCGGAGGAGAACAACAACGTGAAGATAATGGTTGTAATCTCTTCTTGATTCAATATATATGCAACTATCGATTGATTTCCTACATATTGTGCCATCTTACATGTTTATGGCTTAATGCTTCTTGAATTGTTAAGTAGGTTGAATTACAATTTGTCTATTATCACATTTGTTGTTTGTTGCTGTTTACTTGTTTCAGGTGTTCAAAGAAGGAAACGAGAGATAGATGGAGCGAGCAAGCGAGGTCATCATCAAATAGGATAAGCGTACTAAGAGTTAGGCCCTCTTAATTGGTTCTAACCTAAGGAAATATTCCATAGAATGTATCAGTTGTGGCTAGATCCATTATCAGGCTAGAGGAATTGTTTGTGTCCGCACTCATAATTTTACTTCGCCACAAATTGGAAACCATACTGGGGATCCGATCTTTCTGTTTCTTTTCTTGGAATTTCATGGTTTTTTGTGAACTTTTCTAGTTTCTCCCTTTCCCTTTGGTTTTGTTTGTTTTCCTTTGCTTACTGGTCTAAGTTTGAAGTTTATAGTAGAAAGTTTGGTCCCAACTTTTATTTTTATTTTTATTTTTTTCTTAGCTTCCTCGCTCAGCGCACTTAATTCACTGACAATCATGCCGATTAGCGCGATATGCTGAGAAACTATCATGGCGACCCCCTTCTGGCGCTTGTTGTTAGTTAGGCAGTCATGCCAACGCCTGTAAGTGAAGATTAAGGTTTGCCCCAAATGTTGTCCAGTGTGTTTCTCTCTCATGATTTCAACCCTATAAGACTTTAAGACCATCTTCTCCATGACTAGAAATCTTCTTTTCATTTGGTTTGTTTTCTTGTTGATTTGCCATCTTTCCGCTTGATTTCTTGGGTCATTGGATGGTTAGTGGCACTAGGGCATCTAAATTGTCATCCATTCAGCTGATTATGAACTCAATGAATTGAGTTGTTGGTGCATTTACTCCTTGCATTTCGTTTATAGTCCTTCTACGACTTTGACCTCCATTACACAAGTTTGAAAAGTTTTCATTTGCTTGTCAAAATGTTTCTTTTCCGGCATGGATCACATTGCTTGTCTTGTTTTTAGTAAAGTTGTTGTTTCATTAGTTTGAAAGAGATTCTATTTTCATGTTTTTCATTTGATTAAAGAGATAATTGTCTCGAAATTTTTTCCATTGAAGTGTTTTATGAGAAAATTTATTTCGTCATTTCATGAAAAGTATAAAATTCTAGTTTGCTACATTAGTATGCTACAATAGTTAGCATCATTGAATACTAGGATTGCATTGGCATTTGAAAATAAAAAGAACTCTCTTTGCTTTTAAAAGTACTGTTAGGAATGTACTTGTTAGGAAATTAGGAATTGGAATGTATTTTTCATTAGTTTATTTTCTCAAAAAGTGAAGTAGTGAAAAATCATTTTTCTTTCAGTTGCTTGGTTGTTTGCGTTCGATTGTTTGTTTTCTACCCTCTCTAGTGTAGACAATTCATCGAATTGAAAGGGTCTTGTCTCTTTTAGTTGCATTTAGGGTTTTTCGAGTCACATCGATAAGGCCTAAAAACTGAGACATAACTCAAGATAAACTTTAAAACAAACTGAATTAACGTAAGGCACATTTGAAATCTAAGATCACATCTAGAAGAGCTAGGCTAGAGACATGTTTCAGTATCTTCAAACCTAGCAGCTATTGTTAGCTTTGGCACTAGACAACACTAGTATGGATTTGTGCTACCCGCACTATCGAGAATATAATGGGAGACCCCTCTAGGCTATAATCCTTTATCCATAGGAAGTTGAGTTAGCCGCCTTGCAAACGTGATACATCAAACACAGCATTCCGGGAGATTGCATGCTCGTACTTATCGGTTCGCTGAGAGGTATTCTACAGTTCACAGTTGCCTAGTAATCCTTTTTACCTAGATCATACAGAGTAGTAATTTGATATTTTTGACTCACTAAACTTAAATATCATTCGAGCACTTGTCCTTTTGAGCTCGTTTCCAATCGAAAGCGATAGAGTCATCTTTGTTTCTTTCTCGACTCTGAAAACATGAAAAAGAACTAGTATATTTATGTGTCTTAAAAAATTGATTGCCCATGATCTTATAACATCATGTTAGTCTTTTCTAGACCAAATCATGAGTTTTCGCTAAAGAACATTTTAAAGCCTTGAAGTTTATCTCTCTTTTTCTTGTTAAATAAGACAAGGTCATCGTGGCTAAACCATCTAGCTCACCTAGTTCCTCTTCCTCTCCTCTGTCTGAAAGATTGTCTGAGGAGCCTTTTCCTCAATTACCAGAGTCACTCGAGGACCAAGGTGTTGAACTCAGAATCGTTTTGAGCATTCAACCTCTGTTATCTCGTGCTTTGCCTACTTCAGATACTAGTTCACTTGCTGATTTTGGCCCAAAATCTCCGGACAATCCCGTCTAAACTCCTAAGAGTTTGTCAACTATTGATAGTCATCTTGGGTCATCTACCCTCTGATCCCTTTGTTCGACCCTGTTGTGATATCACTGTATTGTCCGTACAGTCCGTACGATCAACTAGGTGTTCCTTTGGAATTATCCCCTCATACCTCTTCAGTTATTTGCTGTCATTTGTTCCCAGCTATGGAACCCAAAGGCGATGCTCCAGTCACCTGTCTAGATGATTCAGAAGTTTCTGTTAGCACCTAAATCTGCCTTAGATTGAAGGAAGGCAAAATTCAGGGTAACCACAAACCACGCTCAGTCTGGTAGCTAGCCCTACCAGAACAGGAGAGGGCTCTCTCCGAGTCACACTCAGCGAATAAGTAAACGGAATGGTCTGAGATGACTAACAGTGAAATATTGATCTTAGGCTAGTAAGTAAATATGGATACAAGAAGCATTTTTTTATGAATGACTGAGTTTCTTGGATGGTATGGGACCAACGGACAGCAATGAGCAAAGAATTTAATACAAAGGCACAGATTACTTCGTGAGGCAAGACAGGCGGAAAGTCTAGCAATTTAGTTTGAAATAACGTGGAATGGAGGAATTGCTTAGGAGGGTGAAAAGGGCATAATTACATGAATCCTTTTCAATAGAAGAAGAACACTGAACATGAAATTTTCCCACAGGCAGAGCAATAAAAATGAATTCTACCTTATCTAACTTAGAAAATTTCACTGGAAATGAATATGAAATGAACTGTGAAACATTACGAAATGCATATGAAACATAAGAGACACATTTGCTACACTCACAACCACATGAATCTCATGAAACAGAGTCGTTGCCTTTCATTAATCCTGTTAGCACCTAAATCTGCCTCAGGCTGAAGGAAGGCAAAAATTAGGGTAACCACTAACCATGCTCAGTCTGGTAGCTAGCCCTACCAGAGCAGGAGTGGGCTCTCTCCGAGTCACGCTCAGTGAATGGATAAGAAAAATGGTCTGAGATGACTTACAATGCAATATTTACCTTAGGCTAGTAAGTGAAAAGGGATTCTAGAAACAAATTTATGAATGACCGAGCTTCTGGGATGTTTATGGGACTGGCGCTTAAAAAAGAACAGAGAATTGAATATGTAGGCACAGATTATTCTGTGAGGCAAGGTAGGCGAAAAGTGCAACAATTTTGGTTTAAGGTAACGTGGAATGGAAAGATTGCTGAAGAAAGTGAAAAGGGCATAGTCGCATGAATCCTTTGCAACAGAAGAATAACACTGTACATGAAATTTTCCCACAGGCAGAGCAATATAAATTGAATTCTACCTAATCTCACTTAGAAAATTTCACTGAAATGAAACGTGAATTGAATTTTGAAAGACAACAAGATACATATGGAACATAAGAACACATTTGCTACACTCACAACCACAAGAATCTCATGAAATAGAGCCGTTGCCTTTCATTAATTCTCTGTCAAAAACACACAGTGCAGAAACAGAGTTTCTTTCCCACAGTCTCCCAGAAGTTATAAGCCAGCCAACCCTTTGCAAATAACTTGCATACAATATATAGAATGTGTGAGGAAGAGATAGAACGCCCAAGGGTTGGGGAGTTACTCAAATCATTGTGAAATGGAGATGGAGAGCCAACCATCAGCTACAGGTGCAGCACTGCAAACATGACATTTGGCATTGGGGTGACCGTTTGCCTTCCTTCGCGACTTGGATAGAAGCCCATCTGAAGAAAAAACTCTTTAAATGCTGCCTTTGGTGCCAAAAAACCGAAGTGTAGATGACCGGGCCCACTTGGAGAAGTCGTGACCCGAAATTTCGCGAAACGGGAGCAAATTGGCAGTTTTTTCCTCTGTGCGTCGTGCCACTTTGGAGCCTATTTTGGGGCACTTTCAGGTGTCCAAAATGTTCCCAAGTGGGCTTGTTGGAAAGCTTATCTTGTCTACTTTCTAACCCCACTATAATTTCCAAATTTGGAGCTCATTTGCCCCTCCAAATATTCATTCTCCCAAGACTGCTTTCTGTGTGTCAAAAAAGTGGCAAAGAGGCCATTTTTGGGTGTTTTTTGACCTTTACGAGACCCAGATCTTGTCAAAGTTTCTTGCCCAGACACCAGTAGTCGTAATTTTTGATGCTGAATCCAAATATGCAAGTCGTTCCTCGATTGGAGCCCTAGAATTTTAGGAGCACAGGGAGGAATTTCCTGTTTTTTGTCTAAAGAATCACCATGTGACCAAAATTTGCCCGAATTTTTTGAAATTTGGGCTGGAAGTCCTCTATGAAGTGCTATGCTATGCCAAGGAAGCCTCAGCCAAGATTCGAAGTTGATATTGCTCCTTTTCCTCCTTTGCCTCCTTTGCCTCTTTTGTCGCTTTGGTCAATCTTGCCTTTAGGCTCCTGATTCTTGCTTTGGAGCTCATGTTTCAGGCCATGTAGTGGTGAGTCATGCGCCTCAGCATGTCATTCTCCCTGTTAGCTTTATCCAAACCCTGCTTCAAGTGAATGTTCACTTTCTCTAACACATACTCCTGGTCCTCGTCTCTTTGCTCCATAGGTCTGCCTTGTGCTGCCATGATGTGTTGCCGGCTTTCCTTGATCATTTGCAACTCTATCTCAGCTAGTTGATCCTCAAGTTGCTTGTTCCTCTACTTCAGATACTGCACGTTCCACTTGGCCCTCTCCAAGTCCAGGGATAAGTTCTCAATCACTGATTGCTGCTCCTGAATGATCTCTCCCAGCTCAGCATTCGTAGGTTCAACATCTGTCTCATCATCCTGGAGGAGAACAAACTCGGTCTCTTGCTCACCTGATAGCACTTCCTCCTACACTGGCTCCTTGCCCTTACCCTGCTCCTGTGGTTTTGATGTCAGAAGTGAGGCCCCTTCCACCCCAAGTGGAGATAACATTCGCTTTTCTGCCGGAAACAACGGTCTACTGCCCTTCTGGTATGCGATGTATACTGGCATGGTGGTAGTCTCATGGCGCTCAAACTGATGTGAAGGACCCCCCAGCTCATGCTCTGCCTCTGATACCATCAGTGGAGCACTGAAGAAATCACGGGAGATGAAGTCCTCCCAAGCAATACCCTGCAATCCCAAATCATGGTCCACCAAAATCCGGATGAGAGAAAAATGATAGACACTATTTAGCTGCAGTTGAGGGGTCTTGCGCTGCATGAAGTTTTTCATATTCTCAATGTTGTTGCAAATGAAAAATGGGAGGCTCATCATCTGCACCCTGGTGAAGTGCATGAGAAACCTGATGTGATAGGAATAGAGGCGGGAAAACCTTCCCTCACAACTGAAATACTTCATGATCAATTTCATGAGTGGGGCATACTCATCCCTCAAAAATCTGAATAAAAAAACTCTGGTGAGCTGGCTCAAGCAGCTATTCTTGATGTAAGGCTCATAATGATGCCTCTCCACCTTCTTTTTCTTATGCCATTGTTCCCCAATGTTTGGTATTCCTGTTTCCATTGATATGGTTTCCGGTGTCAATGTGAAAGTGACCCCAGCCAGGACAGATTGACCTCCTTGTAGATGAAGTGCAAAAAGACGGGCCAACTCATTATGGACTCTGACTTTTTCCACGCTTTGACAAAATTCATATCATGCCAAGTGCTGGAAACAAGACATGGCAAGTGGGCATTCCTGCAGCTCAGTGAGGGTGTTTGGCTCATCGCTAAGATGTCTGCCACTCCGGTGATGTCTCCTATGGGCCCTCTCTCCTGAAGATGTGTCACTGTGGGTCCCCTCCTCATAATTTGATGAAACTTCTGATGCGATTACTGCTGCTTGCACCCTGAGTTTTATGCTGCCCTCAGAATCCAATGAAACTGGTAGATGCTCTGAAAATCTGTCACCAAGGGGACAATAAAACAGGGAGTATTAGGAGAGGAATGATGAAAAGGGAATAGGGGCTTGAGGGAGAGATTTATCAGGGATTTGGGAGTGTTTTGGGTATAGTATTGATGAGGTAGGGTTTTGAATTTGTTTTGGTAGGGTTTGGGTTTTTGAGTCATATGAGGAGGGGGGAAAAGGATTATGATTGCATTGGTGTTAGGGTGATGATTAGGGGAAAATGACATAGGGAAATTCGTTGATAGGAGTGGGGTAGAAGGATATATTGGCAACACTATCACTGTAGCAAAACCCTAGTTCCTTGATTTTTCTTTGTGTCTTCTTTGGTTGGCTTTATCAAAACTTTTGCATTTAATTCATAGTCTCAAAATCATGTTACTCTCCTCAAATTTGAAGTAAGAGTGAAAGTAGTTGGTTTTCCTTTCAAGTTTGATAGGAATTCACAAAAATTTTAGGCGAATTTGTGGTTTTCTGGGTTTATATGTCTGTGCGTCGTGCACTCTGCCCAGTGCGCCACGTGCTCTGAGTGCGCTGCGCCAGTGGTATTTTTACACTGTGGCCAGGCTCCCAGTGCGCCGCGCGCCCTGAGTGCACCGCGCCTCCTCGTGTGTGCACCGCGCACTGCCAAAGTCGCCCAGACTTGTTTGGAAGAATGGGGGAGGGTTTTAGTGGTGGATCTAGGGTGGCCTTTAGGGAAAAATGGTCAAGGGGAGATGGAGAAAAATGAGAGGAGAGGGAAAACAAACAGGGGAGGGGAGCGACCTTGGTGCTAACATCACAATCTTGCAACCTCATCCATTGTTTTTCTTGGTGATTTTTCATGGTTGGCCATTGTGCTTTTGGGTACCATTTAAACATCTTATACACACCATATTAATGACAAAATTGATGGAGAAGAGGTGTCAACAGGGCCTACCTCTTGTTTTGCTAGCCCTCACCAAGATTTGAAGCGGTTTGGCAATTTTTTATGCCCCTGGCTGTGTGCGTCGCGCGCCAAGCCCAGTGTGCCACGCGCTGGGTGTGCATCGTGCCCTTGAGAAAACTGAATGGCGGGCAGGCTGTGTGTGCGCCGTGCCCTCTGTGTGCGCCGCGCTCCTTGGTGTATGCGCCGCGCTCCTTGAAAACCAGCTCTCCTTCACTCAAACTCTCACGATTTCGCTCTCTCACCTTTGGAATGTCTCTCCAAGTCTTGCAAGAGCACAATGGCTTTGATTTGGTCCAAAACAAGTATATATAGGCTTGGGAGAGATGGGTTTGATTTTTTCTTCTTTGAAAACCCACTTTCTAATGTTTGTGTTTTGCAATTTTTTCATTGACTTTAAACACCCTGATTTTCATTTTTTATTTGAAATTTTGGCTCACATGATGGGATTTTCGGCATTTCTTTGCGGGGATTGTGTGGCTGGGCATTTAGCCAAGGAAATCATGACCGCATCTGAAAAATCAACTTGTGCATTTTTGGAAAATTTTGTCATAAATGACCTTGTTTGACTTTTCTTCAAAACAGAGTTTTAAAGAAGAGTCGAAGTCTTTCCACTTGAAGATGAAGCTCTTTGAACCATAGCTGTGTAAGGCCTCCCTCTGGCCTACATGGCTTGTTCTGGACATGTTTTCAAAGACCAAATTGATGAATTCCTAGACCCAAACATAAAAGATGACTTTTCCTTGTTAAGGACGAGACCTTGACTGTCATGAGCTTCGGTGATTATGGACAAATACTTGAGACACCAGGGGCCAGACATGAGGGAAAATGACTAGCATGACTTTCTCCGTCAGATCATGGCATGTCCCTAGCGAAATGCAGCTGGGTAAATGGAGCAGGACACCTAAAATTGAAATGAACAAAGAGTTTTGATCTCTGACGGAGGGCTGACCAGAACGACTCTAACATTGGCTCCAATGGGGGATGGTAGCTCCTTGGAGGTGCCAAGAACAGCGGATCTCTGGAAGAGCTAGACAATGCCTTTTGTCCATTGGGCTATGGAGTCATCATTTTGATAAACAGCACAGGACTCTGACTTATTTATAAAACTGGAATAACCAAGAAATTGACTCAACTTGACATTGAAATAACTCAAAAACTAACTTTACAGACTGAAACCAAATTGAAAAAAAAATGGTATTTACAATGAAAGTGGAAGCAGCGTTAATAGATCAACAGTGATACCGCTTGAGCAACCGACCATTGATTGGCCCTCCAGGACAATCTTCCCTGTTCATTTCCTTCAGAAGAAAGGCATTCTGACCCCTATATGCTGCGATCTTGAAAGGACCTTTCCACAGATTTTTGAACTTTCTGTGCTTGCCTTTTTCTTCATTCCTTGCATCCCACTTCAGCACCACATCATCCAACTGAAATTTCTCTACTTTTGCTTTTCTGTCATAGATTTTCTTTATCTTCTCCTGCAACTTGGATGTGTTCTTGAAAACTTCCTCTCTTGTTTGCTGCAAGTGGATCATTTGATTCAACCTTCTCTGCATGGGATCTTCCTCACTGCCAGCCTCCTGAAGAAGTTTGACCACCAGGGCAGCAAGAGAAGCGGGAAATACTGTGTCCACTCCATAAACAAGCTCAAACGGTGACATACCAATATACCTTTTCTGACTGATCCGATCTGCCCAAAGCACATGGAACAACCTCTTGTTCCAGCTCTTCTTATTTATTTCCGGTAGCTTCTTGATGATGTTGACCAAAGATTCATTCGAAGATTCCGCCAATCCATTTCCTTGCGGATGATAGGCATTTGAATGACCAAAAATTATGTGATATTTACGACAAAACTCTACCATCCTTTTTGATTTGAAAGCTGCTGCATTATCAGTGATTAATTTGTTTGGACAACCAAAGCGAGACAAGATGTTATTTTCAAGAAATGAAATGATTACCATGTATGTCGCTTGTCTGGTAGGGGCTACCTCAATCCATTTTGTGAAATAGTCCATCGCTGTAAGGATCCATCTATGCTGTCCGGAAGAGGCGGGATGAATTTCCCCAATGAAATCCAACCCCCACTGCTGGAATGGAGCACTCACTTCAATAGGCTTAAGTGGCAAAGGCTGTAATTTCTGTTTTCCTTCGAAAATTTGACATTTATGACAACACTTGACCATCTTATGCACATCAGCAAACAAAGTAGGCCAGTAGTACCCTGCTCTCAAAATTTTGTTCACTGTTGACTTCCAAAAAAGATGACCTCCACACTCTCCTCTGTGGAAATCCTCCATGACTTTCTTTGCCTCCTCTTCCACCAAACAATTTAACAAAATGCCACCGGGATCTTTCCAATACAGTGCAGAATTCAAAATACAAAACTTCGCATCCTTCAATTTGAGTGTTCTCGCTTTGTTTCTAGTCATGCCGAGCGGTGGTGATAGATTTTTCAGCACATATATTTTATTTGAATACCATGGGGACAAAACAAACATTTCAGATACCTGAATTGACGTTCCTTCCTCATTCTCATCGGACATGGCAGCGATCAGATTTATGTCCAAGGCATGCAAGTTTGATTTAGCCATTAGCTTTGCCAACCCCTGCCCTTTGACCAGCTTTGTAGGCTTTATCTTCACATAATATTCCAGCAAGGCTACAATCCATTTGCCTCTTCTCCCTTCCATATCGGTCTACACTAAAACATCTTTTACAGCAGTATTAGGAACATCTTTTATAGCAGTATTAGGAACATAGGCCAGAATGTGAGAATGTAGGATATACACTCGGAAATCCTTCAATGCCTTCACCAATGCCAGGGCTTGCTTCTCAATGATGTTGTACTTCAAAGCTGCATCCCTTATAGCCCTGCTAAAGAGTGCAATGGGTGTTTCATGATCATCCCTCTTCTGCAATAATACCGCTGCCATAGTGTGCTCAGAAGCAAATGAAAACAATATGAAATCTTGAGTGTAGTCCGGGCTAACTAGAATTGGAGCTGAAGAAAGGGCCAATTTGACCAAGTTGAAAGATTTTACAGCCTCCTCTATCCATTTCACCTGGTTTTCCTTCTTAAGCATGTTGGTCATTTCTTTCAAGTGTTCTGCAAGATTAGGCACAAAACGACGCAGAAAATTCATCTTGCCATTGAATGATTGTATTTCCTTTTTGTTCCTGGGCAGATCGATTTGCTGAATTGCTTGCACATGCGCTGGGTCTATACGAATTCCATCTTTTGAAATGATGTGCCCAAGTAATTTGCCTTCCTCCATGGTGAACAAGATTTTCTTAGGATTCAGCGATAAACCATATTTCCTGCATTTTTGAAAGACAATTTTTAGGTGATGCATGTGTTCTTCATCAGACTTTGAAAACACCATCAAATCATCCAAGTACACCACCAAAAACACATCCTTCTCATTCGAAAATGCCAAGTCCATTTCCCGCTGAAATGTGGCACATGCATTCTTTAAATCGAATGGCATTTTGGCATAGTGAAAGGTTACCCATGGGGTGGTGAATGTTGTCTTGTCTCTGTCATCTTCATGGATGGAAATTTGGTTATATCCGGAATAACCATCAAACAGCGACATATGAGATGCCCCTACTACTCGCTGAAGTATATGGTCCATCTTGGGCAGCGGATAGTTGTCCTTCAATGAGACCTTATTTAGATTTTTGAAATCAATGCATTGGCGGATCTCACCAGTCTTCTTGCGTACAGGTACTAAGTTAGATAGCCAATCTGAAAATCTGATAGGCACAATGATACCTGACTTGTACAACCTATTTACCTCCTTTCGATAGATGGCAGCAACTTTGGATTTATCCTTCTCAACTTTTGTCTAAATGGTTTTTGATTGGGCTTGATAGGTATTGTGTGCTGAATATTATTTGTATCATAGGTCTTTAAATCAGAATAATCCCAAGCAAGCACATCTGCAAACGAAGCCATCAAACTGATGTATTTGTCCTTTATCTTTGGTGGTAATGCTTTGGACAATTTTACCAACTTTGGATTGGCAGCTATAACGATGTTGACTTCTTCTACACCCTTCTCTGTCGGCTGCAATGTTGGCTTGCAGGCTACATCATCCTGGTAAAAAAGTTCTTCTAGAGGTATCAAGCCTCTAGGAATGATGTTATTCTTCAGCTACAATACGTCCATTTGATTGATCTGCACTTCCTCTGTACCATTCCCTTTACCTTCATCGTTCTCTACATCAATTAAGGTTTCTTTGAACTTGCCTTTGTTGAGCAGAAAATCCTTAATCTCCTCAGCATCTTGGAACACTTGCCAATATCGCTGATTGTCTGGAATGGTTGGACGGTGCTTGACATGGATTTCAAATTTATTGCTGGAGTTCATGGGGATCTTCAAGTTGCTCACTGCCTTGGCAAGAGCATCAACAATACTATTTTGTATATGTGGCACACATGTCAAGGTGTATTTTGAAAATAGCTTCAAGATGTCTAAAACTGCATTACGATAGGCCCGCATCCTAGGATGTTTTTCTTGATACTCACCTCTGACCTATTTTATTACCAACTCGGAGTCGCCATATACCGAAATCCTCTTTGCGTTCAGCTTTATGAGAATCTTCAGGCCATCAATCAGAGCTTCATACTCAACTTCATTATTTGAACATTCAAAGGCTAGCTTGTAAGAGCAAATTCTCATGCTGCTAGGCACTTTGTTTGGGGCAGAGAGAGGACTACGTACCCAAATACCAATACCAACGCCATCATTCCCTACTGCTCCATCAAAATCCATGGTCCACAAGCCTTCCTCCTCCTCTTGTAAGTGCTGGAAATCTGTTTGTCGTGCCTTGTCTGCTTGCTGTCCATCACTTTCAGCTGATTGCCCAGCGTTTTCCTGCTTTTCTTGTCTTTCTTTCTTCAAAATTTCTCTGAAATTTTCTGTTATTTCCGGAATGTCGTCTGCTTCTACTATCTGACTATCTATCTCATTTAAACTATCTGAAAACAAAACAAAAGACTCTAAATTTGTATGTACATAGTTAATAGGATGATTTATCGGTTTGTCCTTGCTTGTGATCATATATTTCATCTTTTGTTCCCTGTATAACTTCCTCATTTTTCCAAACACCGGGATTTTTGCATAGGAGAAATCTAGCTGTAGTGTCCCTTTCAATTTCGCTACCCAAGACCTGGAAAGAAGCATGCCAGACCTTGGAGGAATATCTGCTACCACCACATCCATCAAAACATTTTTCATAGGAAGCTGATTCAAACTCACAACCAAGTCTTTGATGAGTCCTATACATCTTACTCTGCTGGAATTGAATGAATAGAGATCATGATATTGTCGGGTGATGTCCAGACCAAGCTTATCCATGATAGCCTTGGGCATGAGATTGTGAGAAGCTCCAGAATCGAACATGGCATTGTGTAACACAAAATCATGCAATAGTAAACTGATATAGAAGGGTGGCACATCGCTATCAGGAGACTCACCATTCGTTGCTGGTCCAAAAATAATTTCAGGCTAATCATCTTCTACATTTACCATGTTGGACTTTAGGTCCAAATTCAACATTTTAGAAATCTGTCCTTTATAACTGTTGTTCTTCATTATTTCAGTCAAAGGGATGGATACCTTTAACTTGGAAATCTCATTCTCTAGGCTGAAAGTGGGAGTTTTTTCTACCTCTTTGACTGGGATCTCTTTCCTTTCCTTTTCTTTTGATGTGGTTGGTTGATGTGATTGTTCTGCTAATTTTGACTTGCTACTCTCCGGACCAACCGCCTCCTTTCCTTTCCTTTGCGTAGCTGATGAATCATTTTTTGTTGTTTCCCCCTCCTTTTTCTGAATTGGTTTGGCCGGCACATCTCTGTTTCTAAGGGAATATCACTGCTATTGTGCGGAAAAATCATTCATATACCCCCTTTGATATTCTTCTGATTCTTCCTCCAACACGGTGTTGCTAGCTAGAATAAAATCAGTGTCTTGGTGTGTAGCTGAATTTACTGCACATTCTTCCTCTTCTGTGATGTAGGTAGGCAGCTCATCTGGAGTAAAGAGATGGTTTTCCTCGCCTATTACATTCCCGTCCTCATCTGACTCCGGTCCATGCACAAAATTCTGTTGCAAAGGTGTTTGTACCCGCTGTTGTGCTGTATGCTCTTGAGTTCGCTGATCTCTCTGTCTTATCCTATATTGTGGTTGCTGTTGGCCATGAAAGTTAGGATTCCTAACTTGTGGCTCTCGCTTATCAAGTTTTACCCTTTCAAGCATCTGCTCTACCTTTTTGAGAAGTTGATCCATTGAAGAAGATTCTTCTTTCACTGTGGTTTTCTTCTCTGCTTTTGCTCTAGCTCTTCTGGACAGCAAATTTTCCTCAACGCTGACCGCAATTTTCTGCATGTCTTCCATTGTAGCCGGTTCTCTCTTAATTGGTACGCCATGTCATCATCAAAACCATCTGGAAACTTCATCATTGCTAGTCCCACAGGTGGCTTTAGATGGTCTGGAATTTCATTGTAGATTGCACTAAATCTAACACAATAATCTTGGACCGACTCACCGGCATTCAGTTTGATTTGCTCGTATTTGGCCATAATTTGAAGGGGATTCTTTTTCACTTCCCACCGGTTCAAAAATTGTCTTTGTAGCTCAGCCAAGGTAGTGATACTTGTAGCCGTCAAACCTCTGAACCATTTCCTCACATCACCTGCAAATGTTTGTACAAAGAGCCTCATTGCCACGTTCTCCACATCGATCTCATGAAGTTCATAGAAGTCTGCCATTTTGTCTACATGTTGCTGAGCAGTAATGCTGTTAGGAGTGCCATCAAAAAATGGGATTTTACTTTGATAATCATTTGGCATGTCATCTAGGACTTGGGGTAGAACAAGGGGTGTGAAACGGGCAGCCATCATTCTCGGTGGATTTGGCCTTGGAGGTGTTGGAGGAGTGTGCACAGTTTGCAAGGGGCTTGCAATTGGAGTTTGGGGCTATGTTGCAATGTAATTATCAATTAATCTATTGGCTCTTTCTATTTCAAGGTCTACAAGAAATTGCGGATTGGGGACGGTATAGTCAACAGCCCTTTCGGATTTAGACTCAAACAAAGATATTTCAAATCGTTCGTCAAACTCAAGCTCTTCAAGATACTCAAAAATGTCGGGACATGAATGGGATTTGAACACGGGAGTTATGGTGCTTTCTTGACGAAGGAGTCTTGGGATCAAATTGGGGTTTTCGTAAATATGAGGAGGGTCCGGGTCTGGATTTTCTCTGGTATATCGTCTCGAAGCCAGCGTGCTATTGAGAGAAATTACGGGACACAACCAACTTACTCAGCCTTTCCAATCCTAAGCTCATCATCCAGAAGCCTAGAATTCTTATGAAACAAGGGGATTTGATTTTCAACTGTCCCCAGTGGAGTCACCACTATGTTAGCACCTAAATCTGCCTCAGGCTGAAGGAAGGCAAAAATTAGGGTAACCACTAACCACACTCAGTCTGGTAGCTAGCCCTACCAGAGTAGGAGAGGGCTCTCTCTGAGTCACGCTTAGTGAATGGATAAGCAAAATGGTTTGAGATGAATTACAATGCAATATTTACCTTAGGCTAGTAAGTGAAAAGGGATTCTGGAAACAAATTTATGAATGACCGAGCTTCTGGGATGTTTATGGGACTGGCGCTCAGCAAAGAACAGAGAATTGAATATGAAGGCACATATTATTCCGTGAGGCAAGGTAGACGGAAAGTGTAGCAATTTCGGTTTAAGGTAACGTGGAATGGAAAGATTGCTGAAGAAAGTGAAAAGGGCATAGTCGCATGAATCCTTTTCAACAGAAGAATAACACTGTACATGAAATTTTCCCACAGGCAGAGCAATATAAATTGAATTATACCTAATCTCACTTAGCAAATTTCACTGAAATGAAATGTGAATTGAATTATGAAACATAACAAGATACACATGGAACATAAGAACACATTTTCTACACTCACAACCACAAGAATCTCATGAAACAGAGCTACTGTCTTTCATTAATTCTCTGTCAAAAATACATAGTGCAGAAACAGAGTTTCTTTCCCACAGTCTCCCAGAAGTTATAAGCCAGCCAACCCTTTGCAAATAACTTGCATACAATATATAGAATGTGTGAGGAAGAGATAGAACGCCCAAGGGTTGGGGAGTTACTCGAATCATTGCGAAATGGAGATGGAGAGCCAACCATCAGCTACAGGTGCAGCGCTACAAACATGACATTTGGCATTAGGGTGACCGTTTGCCTTCCTTCGCCACTTGGATAGAAGCCCATCCGGAGAAAAAACTCTTTAAAGGCCACCTTTGGTGCCAAAAAACTGAAGTGTAGATGACCAGGCCCACTTGGAGAAGTCGCGACCCGAAATTTTGCGAAATGGGAGCAAATTGGCAGTTTTTTCCTCCGTGCGCCGTGCCAATTTCTTTGTGCGTCGCGCCACTTTGGAGCCTATTTTGGGGCACTTTTAGGTGTCCAAAATGTACCCAAGTGGGCTTGTTGGAAATCCTGTCCTGTCTACTTTCTAACACCGCTAGAATTTCAAAATTTGGTACTCATTTGCCCCTCGAAATATTCATTCTCCCAAGACTACTTTCTGTGTGTCAAAAAAGTGGCATAGAGGGCATTTTTCGGTGTTTTTTGACCTTTAGGAGATCCATATCTTGTCAAAATTTCTTGCCCGGACACCGGTAGTCATAATTTTTGATGCTGAATCCAAATATGCAAGCCTTTCCTCGACTGGAGCCCTAGAATTTTAGTATCGCGCCAGTGGCGTGACGCACAGGGGGGAATTTCCTGTTTTTTGTCCAAAGAATCACCATGTGACCAAAATTTGCCCAAATTTTTTGAAATTTGGGCTAGAAGTTCTCTATGAAGTGCTATGCTGTGCCAAGGAAGCCTCAGCCAAGATTCGAAGCCGATCTTGCTCCTTTGCCTCCTTTGCCTCCTTTGCCTCTTTTGTCGCTTTGCTCAATCTTGCCTTTAGGCTCCTGATTCTTGCTTTGGAGCTCATGTTTCAGGCCATGTAGTGGTGATTCATGTGCCTCAGCATGTCTTTCTCCCTGTTAGATTTATCCAACCGCTGCTCCAAGTGAACGTTCACTTTCTCTAACACATACTCCCAGTCCTCGTCTCTTTGCTCCATAGGTCTGCCTTGTGCTGCCATGATGTGTTTCCGGTTTTCCTTGATCATTTGCAACTCTATCTCAGCTAGCCAATCCTCAAGTTGCTTGTTCCTCTACTCCAGATACTGCACGTTCCACTTGGCCCTCTCCAAGTCCAGGGATAATTTCTCAATCACTGATTGCTGCTCCTGAATGATCTCTCCCAGCTCAGCATTCGTAGGTTCAGCATCTGTCTCATCATCCTGGAGGAGAACAAACTCGGTCTCTTGCTGACCTGATGGCCCTTCCTCTTGTACTGGCTCCTTTCCCTTACCCTGCTCCTGTGGTGCTGATGTCGGAAGTGAGGCCCATTTCACCCCGGGTGGAGATAACACTCGCTTTGCTGCTGCGAACAATGGTCTACTGCCCTTCTGTTATGTGACATATACTGGAATGGTGGCAGTCTCATGGCACTCAAACTGATGTGAAGGACCCCCCACCTCATGCTCTGCCTCTGATACCACCGGTGGAGCGCTGAAGCAATCACGGGCGATGAGGTCCTCCCAAGCAATACCCTGCAATCCCAACTGATGGTCCACCAAAATCCAGATGAGAGCCAAATGATAGACACTGTTTAGCTGCTGTCAAGGGGTCTTGCGCTGCATGAAGTTTTTCATCTTCTCAATGTTGTTGCAAATGAAAAATGGGAGGCTCATCATCCACACCCTGGTGAAGTGCATGAGCAACCTGATGTGATAGGCATAGAGGCGGGAAAACCTTCCCTCACAACTGAAATACTTCATGATCAATCTCATGAGTGGGGCATACTCATCCCTCAAAAATCTGAATGGAAAAACTCTGGTGAGCTGGCTCAAGCAGTTGTTCTTGATGTAAGGCTCATAATGATGCCTCTCCACCTTCTTTTTCTTATGCCACTGTTCCCCAATGTTTGGTATTCCTGTTGCCACTGATATGGTTTCCGGTGTCAATGTGAAAGTGACCCCAGCCAGGACAGATTGACCTCCTTGTAGATGAAGTGCAAAAAGACAGGCCAACTCATGATGGACTTTGACATTTGCCACCCTTTGACAAAATTCATAACATGCCAAGTGCTGGAAACAAGACATGGCAAGTGGGCATGCCTGCAGCTCAGTGAGGGTGTTTGGCTCATCTCTAAGATGTCTGCCACTCCAGTGATGTCTCCTATGGGCCCTCTCTCCTGAAGATGTGTCACTGTGGGTCCCATCCTCATAATCTCATGAAACTTCTGCTGCCATTACTACTGCTTGCACCCTGAGTTTTATGTTGCCCTATGAATCCAATGAAACTGGTAGATGCTCTAAAAATCTGTCACCAAGGGGACAATAAAACAAGGAGTATTAGGAAAGGAATGATGAAAAGGGAATAGGGGCTTGAGGGAGAGATTTATCAGGGATTTGGGAGTGTTTTTGGGTATAGTATTGATGAGGTAGGGTTTTGAATTTGTTTTGGTAAGGTTTGGGTTTTTGAGTCATATGAGGAGGGGGGAAAAGGAATATGATTGCATTGGTGCTAGGGTGATGATTAGGGGAAAATGACACAGGGAAATTAGTTGATAGGAGTGCGGTAGAAGGATACTTTGGCAACACTGTTACTGTAGCAAAACCCTAGTTCCTTGATTTTTCTTTGTGTCTTCTTTGGTTGGCTTTATCAAAACTTTTGCATTTAATTCATAGTCTCAAAATCATGTTACTCTCCTCAAATTTGAAGTAAGAGTGAAAGTAGTTGGTTTGCCTTTCAAGTTTGATAGGCATTCACAAAATTTTTAGGCGAATTTGTGGTTTTCTAGGCTTATATGTCTGTGCGCCGCGTGCTCTGAGTGCACCGCGCCAGTGGTATTTTTACACTGTGGCCAGGCTCCCAGTGCACCGCGCACCCTGAGTGCACCGCGCCTCCTCGTGTGCGCGTCGTGCTCTGCGAAAGTCGCCCAGACTTGTTTGGAAGAATGGGGGAGGGTTTTAGTGGTGGATCTAGGGTGGCATTTAGGGAAAAATGGTCAAGGGGAGAGGGAGAAAAATGAGAGGAGAGGGAAAAAAAACAAGAGAGGGGAGCAACCTTGGTGCTAACATCACAATCTTGCGACCTCATCCATTGTTTTTCTTGGTGATTTTCATGGTTGGCCATTGTGCTTTTGGGTACCATTTAAACATCTTATACACATCATATTAATGACAAAATTGATGGAGAAGAGGTGTCAACAGGGCCTACCTCTTGTTTTGCTAGCCCTCACCAAGATTTGAAGCGGTTTGGCAATTTTTTATGCCCCTGGCTGTGTGCATCACGCCCCAAGTCTAGTGTGCCACACACTGGGTGTGCATCGCACCCTTGAGAAAATTGAATGGTGGGCAGGCTACATGTGCATCGCGCCCTCTGTGTGCGCCGTGCTCCTTGGTGTATGCGCCGCGCTCCTTGAAAGCCAGCTCTCCTTCACTCAAACTCTCACGATTTCCCTCTCTCACCTTTGGAATGTCTCTCCAAGTCTTCCAAGAGCACAATGGCTTTGATTTGGGCCAAAACAAGTATATGTAGGCTTGGGAGAGATGGGTTTGATTTTTTCTTCTTTGAAAACCCACTTTCTAATGTTTGTGTTTTGCACTTTTTTCATTGACTTTAAAACACCCTGATTTTCATTTTTTCTTTGAAATTTTGGCTCACATGATGGGATTTTCGGCATTTCTTTGCGGGGACTGTGTGGCTGGGAATTTAGCCAAGGAAATCATGACTGCAACTGAAAAATCAACTTGTGCATTTTCGGAAAATTTTGTCATAAATGACCTTGTTTGACTTTTCTTCAAAACAGAGTTTTGAAGAAGAGTTGAAGTCTTTCCACTTGAAGATGAAGCTCTCTGAACCATAGCTGTGTAAGGCCTCCCTCTAGCTTGCATGGCTTGTTCTCGACATGTTTTCAAAGACCAAATCGATGAATTCCTAGGTCCAAACATAAAATATGACTTTTCCCTGTTAAGGACGAGACCTTGACTCTCTTGAGCTTCGGTGATTATGGACAAAGACCTGAGCCAGCAGGGGCTAGACATGAGGGAAAATGACTAGCATGACTTTCTCCGTCAGATCATGGCATGTCCCTAGTGAAATGTGGCTGGGTAAATGGAGTGGGACACCTAAAACTGAAATGCACAAGGAGTTTTGATCTCCGACGGAGGGCTGACTAGACCGACTCTAACAAATCCTCTGCCAAAATATACAATGAAGAACTGAGTTTCTCTCCCACAGTCTCCCAGAAATTACAAGCCAACCAACCCTTTGCAAATAGTTTTCATACAATATATAGAATGTGCCATGAAGGGATAGAACACCCAAGGGTTGGGGAGTTACTTGAGTCATTACAAAATGGAGGTGGAAAGCCAACCATTAGCTACAGGTGCATCGTTACAAACATGACAAATGGCTTGGGTGAGTGTTCGCCTTCCTTTGTCACTTGGATAAGAGCCCACCTTTAGTGAAAATACTTTTTAAACATTTCCCTAGTTGCCGAGAAAAAATATAGTGTAAATGAGTAGGCCTACTTGGAGAAAGTCACGAATCGAAATTTCGCGAAATGGGCGCGATTTTGGCCTTTTTCTCTATATGCATCGTGCCCAATTCTATATGAGCCGCACCACTTTGGAGGTTGTTTTGAGGTACCTATGGGAGTCCAAATGGTGCCCAAGTGTGCTTTTTCGAAAGCTTGGCCTATCTACTTTCCAACCCAAGTGGAATTTCTGAATTTGGTGCTCATTTTCCCCTCCAAATATTCATTCTCCCAAGACTGCTTCATGTGTGTCAAAATAGGGGCAGAGAGGCCATTTTTTGAGTGTTTTTGACCTCCTGGGGACTCAAAACTTGACCAAAATTCTTGTCCATGCACCAGTAGTCATGGATTTTCATGCTGAATCCAAAAATGCAAACTATTTGCGATTTGGAGCTCCCAATCCTAAGCACCGCACCAGTGGCGTGGCCCACAGGGAGAAAAAACCTGTGTTGTGACCAAAAATTTGCCATGTGACCAAAATTGCCCCAAATTTCTTGAAATTTGGGTTGGAGCTTCCTTATCAAGTGTTATGCTGGGCCAAAGAGGCTTCGGCCAATATCTGAAGTCGATCGAGCTCCCTTTGCCTCTTTTGTCTTTTTGTCACCTTCCTCAATTTCGCCTTTAGGCTCCTGATTCTCGCTTTGGAGCTCATGTTTCGGGCCATGTAATGGTGAGTCATGCACCTCAACATTGCTTTTTCCCTCTTAGCCTTCTCCAACAACTGCTCCAAGTGAATGTTCACTTTCTCTAAAACATACTCCCGGTCCTTACGTCTTTGCTCCTTAGGTCTAGCTTGTGCTGCCATGATGTGTTGCCAGTTTTCCTTGATCAGTTGCAACTCTATCTCAGCTTGTTGATCCTAAAGTTGTTTGTTCCTTTGCTCCAGATATTTCATGTTCCACTTAGCCCTCTCCAAGTCAAGGGATAAGTCTTTGATCTCTGATTGCTGCTCCTGGATGATCTCTTTAAGCTGTGCACTTGTAGGTTCTGTATCTGTATCATCATCATGAAGGAGAACGAATTCGGTCTCTCGTTCACCTGATGGATCACCTGAAGGCCCCTCATCATGCATTGGATCCTTACCTCTATCCTATACCTATAGTGCTGATGTCGAAAGTGAGGCCCCTCCCACCTCGGGTGGAGATAACACTCCTTTGCTGCTGCAAACAAATGCCTACTGCCTCTCTGATAGGTGATGAATACTGGCATAGTAGTGGCCTCATGGCACTCATACTGATGAGAAGGACCACCTACCTCATGTTCAACCTTTGATAATACCTGTGAAGTGCTGAAGAGGTCACAGGAGATGAAGTCATCCCAAGTAATTCCCTGCAATCCCAACTGATGATCCAGCAAAATCTTAATAAGAGCAAAGTGATAAACACTGTTAAGTTGCTGCTGAGGGGCCTTGTGCTGCATGAAGGTTTTCATCCTCTCTATGTTCCTGCAAATGAAATATGGGATGTTCATCATCCATACCCTAGTAAAGTTCATGAGCAACCTGATGTGATAGGATATAGATGAGAGAACCTCCCCTCACAGCTGAAGTACTTCATGATCAACTTCATGAGTGGAGCATATTCATCTTTCAAATATCTGAATGGAAAGACTCTTGTGAGGTGCCTCAAGCAACTGGCCTTAATGTAAGGTTCATAATGCTGTTGATCAACTTTTTTTTTCTTGTGCCATGGTTCTCCAACATTTGGTATGCCGGTTGCTAATGAGACAGTTTCAGGTGTCAGTGTGAAGGTGACATCGGCCAAGATAGAGTGATCTCCATGTAGGTGAAGCACAAAAAGACGGGCCAACTCATGATGAACTCGAACATTAGCCTCTCTTTGACAAAACTCAAAACATGATAAATGCTGGAAACATGACATAGCAATAGGGTAGGCCTACAATTCAGTGAGGGTGGTTGGCTCATCCCTAACATGTTTGCCACTCTTGTGATGTCTCCTGGGAGCCTGTTCTTCCGAGGATGAATCACTTTGTGTCTCCATCTCATACTCTGATGAATGCTCAGATGCCATGACTACTGTGTGTACTGTATTTAGGCTGCCCTTTGATGATGGTGTGAAACTAGGTGTTGTTGTGATATCTACCACCAAGGGGAACAATGAAACAAAAGGGAGTATTAGGAGGGGAGTAATGTGATGGGAATAGGGGTTATGGGGAGAAGTTTGTTTAGGGATATGGAGGGGGTTTGGGTATTTGATAGGGTAGGTTTTTGGGGTGTTATGTTGACAAATAAGAGGAGGGGAAAGAGAATAGGGTTTGGTAGTTTTTTAGGGTAGGGATAATAAGAAAAATGAGAAAGGGAGGATAGGGAAAAATGGTAGGTGAGGGAAAAATGGTGGGCGAAAATGGAACCTTGGCCTCAATACCACAATTGTGCAACCCTAGCAACAATGGCCTTTGGTGTTTTCTTGTGGTTGATTTTATGAGTTTTGTTGCATTCAAACATAGCCATAAACCACCATATCATTTATAAACTTTGATGAACAAGTCATGTCATAGAGCCTACCTTTCAATTTGATGGGCTTCACAAGAAATTTGAGGTGATTTGGCATGGTTTTGGCCCTTTGTGGGTGTGCGCTACGCGCCAAACCCAATGTGCCGCGCCCTGGGTGTGTGTTGCGCCCCTTGAAAACTTGAACTGAGGGGTGGCTCTATGTGTGCCACGCCCTCTGTGTGTGCCGTGCCCCTGTGTATATGCACCGCGCTCCTGGAAATTGCCTCCAACTCTCTCCAAACACGCACTTTGCCTCTCAAACACTTTGCAATTTCTCCCTATGCACTTGATTTTCATAATGCCTCTGATTTTGGTGAAAACTTGTATATAAAGACTTGGAAGTCATGGGTTAAATTTTTGCTTCTCCAAAAACCCATTTTTCTAATGTTATGTTTTGACACTTTTTCACTGACTTAAAGCGACACTGATTTTCACTTTCCCTTTGAAATTTTAGCTCAAATGATGAGATTTTCGGCACTCTTTGCAGGGATTGCATGACAGGACATTTGGCCAAGGAAACCATGACTGCATCTGAAGAAATCAATTGGTGACCTTTTGAAAATTTTATCATAGATGACACACCGTTTGACTTTTTCTTCAAAACAGAGTTTTGAAGAACAGTTGAAATTTGTCCACATGACGATGAAACTCTCTTAATCATAACTTTATCAGGGCCCCACTCTGGCCTGCATGGCTTTACTAGACATATTTAAAGACCAAATTGATTAATCCCTAGACCTAATGATCGAAAATGACTTTTGTCCACTAAAGGACCAGACCTTGACTATCATGGGCTTTGGTGATCATTGACAAAAGACCTAAGCCAGCAGGAGCCAGACATGGGGGGAAATGACTAGCAATGACCTTTTCCGTCAGATTATGGCATGCCCCTAGTGGAATGCAGCGAGACCCCTAAAAAATGAAATGCATAAAGAGTTTTGATCTCTGACGGAGGACTGACCAGACAGACTCTAACAGTTTCTACTCCACACACTGTCAAGGATGAATAACATCGATTTCCTCCTGAAAGTTTTCCCTATACAGGGAGCATTCCCATCAGTGCGTATTGTGAATTGTCGCCTAATTATGTGTCTTTGGCACAATTGGTTTCAGGTACACCTAGTGCCTTATCACATTACCATAACCTTGTTTGGGCATCTGGCGCCATGCCTACTACAGATCCATTCATTGCAAACTCAACCTCCCAACAGGAAGTTACCTCAGTCCCAGTGCAACCCACCATTCTGAACCCTCTTGTATCTTTCGTCCCAGTCACCCATCTGGTTCAACTGATGGTCTCGAAGAATGTTACTGTCAATTCTTCGATCCCTGATCCGGATTTAAACAGGAACGCAATAAAATACAGAGATAACCACAAAGACAAATATGCAGCGGAAATAATACTTCATTTCATTACTGTAAAATACTGAAATATGCTTACAAATAGAAATGGAAATAACCCAGCTAGGGCGATGGTAGCTTATCTCTGAGAAGAGATGTGTCGGCTACATGCCTCTGAACTGTTCTCCAAAAAATTGTGTTACAATGTGGCTCGAGGGCCTATTTATTGTTGAGAAACAATGGAAAACCCTTCACATTCCAAAACCTAACCCTAGAATATGAAACGCCAAATTGTGGGCCCCGGTTTTGGGTAAGTTGGTACATCAACTTCCCGGGGTCGCGAATTGGTCGTACTATCTCCGTTTGACGTGCATGATAGCCTGTTGGAAAGATCTCTCCGAGGACTACGACAGAAAAGATGATTTTTAGGTAGAAAAATCGCTCGCGGTGGATTTCCCAAAAAACGTCGTTTAGGGCCTCAAAACAGCTCCGGAAGTTTAGGACCCGAAAAAACTGCTAAAAATAGTAAATTGTGCTATAATTAAGGGAACAGAAAAACTGAAAGAGACAGTTGTGGGGGTCCAAATGGGATAGGTGGGTGGCCACCAACATCCACCTGGATCATTCCTACCCCCTTAGGAAGCAATGGTCCCCATTGCATTGAGTTCCTCCCTGAGATGAGGAAGCTTCTGCAGGGCTGGGTCTCTGGTGAGCTAGTCTGCAATCTCTGATGTGTCCAGAAATGGTGGGGAGCATGGTCGGCGACGGTCCACATTGAACACTCGGTGCAAGCAAAGGAATGGAGGAATGCTGTGCTTCAAAGCATTGTTTCTCGTAGCCTTGTTTCTGGTGTAGGGACCATGTCGAAGTGGTCTGAGTTTCTGATGGGTTCTGGTAAGGCGCTCCCTCTGCAAATGTAACCAAACTTTGTCGCCCACCTGAAACTTGTGTGGTACTCCTCCGGGTAAGGAGAAGTTGTTCCTGTGTTCTGTCACGACTGTGTCCCTCTGTTGTTGCTGCTGTGTGGAGGAACCCTTCGCGGGGGTCATGGATGTAGCAACGATCTTCCCCTTACTTTGGAAGCGAACCAGACAGAAAATAAATTTCCTAGTCTGTGAAATGAGCGTGTTGCCTTTCTTAGCAGTGATCAAAGAGGTGGTGGTAGGTGGGGCTACCTCTGGTACCCTATATAATGAATTATCCAAGGAAATGATGACAGCACGAGGCCTTGACTCATACACAGCATGTCGCCTCCTCAAGTATGGCTGGCCTAATAGTACATCACAAACATCCAGAGGTGTAACATCACACAATACCTCGTCTGTGAAGGGCTTGATGCTGTAGGGAAGGCGGCACTGCTGGCGAACTTTGAGATCTCGTCCTTCGTGAAGCCAACCGATACTATACGGCTGTGGGTGTGGTGTAGTTGGTATGCCCAACCGCTTCACAACCTCTGCTAAAATGAGGTTCTTTTGGCTGCCACTGTCGACAATGAATTGCACCGGTGAACCCTTCACCCACATTTGTGAGTGGAAAAGACGTTCCCCCTCCTCTGGATCTTCGGACTCATTTTTCTGGATCTTGGCAGTAGCAACAGTGGCGATGGGATCCGCATCAATGATCTGCTTCCCTTTGTCATTCCCCTTGTCAGGTTCTGACTCAGAGTCGGAACATGCATCTGATTCGGAAGCCTTCAACTCGGCCACCATCGACTGCTTGGTCCGACACTCACTTGTCTTATGAGTGGGACTCTTGTGGAACTCACACCACTTTCCTGTGTCCTTCTTCGGCTTCATGGTGTTGTTCTTTTCTTGCGGCTTTGACGGGTTGTCTTGGGTCACCTAGCCTTGGCTTTGTCCTTTGGGCTTTGGATTTGCAGATCCAAAGTCTCTCTTCTTTTCTTTGAACTTTTGCTCGATTTTGACAACGTATCGGTATGCTGTGCCGAGTGAGGAGATGTTCAAGAACTCCATCTCTTCCTGGATGTATCTGTGTAGGCAGCCGTGGTATTTGAGTACCAGATGCAGCTTAGAATCTTTGATACCCAATTGTGTGCGAAGGGTATGAAAAATATTTGTGAACTCTGGCACATCTTGGTCTCGTCCCTACTGCAGTGTGGTCCATTTGATGTATTTGTCCTCATAGCTTTTGACAGGGTAGTACTACTCCTTGATGGCATCCCGGAAGTCATTCCAAGTGGGGGCGGCTGAAAACAGTGAGCCTGTACTTTCATCCTTCTGCTCGCAGTATATTTCCCACTAGTCCTTGATGTGGGGGGCTACTTTGAGAAGGGCGAAAATAATCTTTTCCCGACTTGAAAATTCATGAACAGAAAAATACCCATCTAGCAGATTTAACCATTTATCTACGGCATCTGCATCTATTTGACCCTCGAAGATGGGGATTTCGAAATTAACTTGTACCTTAAATGGTGTGGCATTCCCAGAGTAGCTATTGGAAGCCGATGCATCACCTCTAGGTAGCCGCTGAAGGATCTGTGCAAAGATATCCATCATCGCGTTCCTTTGCCGCTCAAGGGCTTTTTCGAGCAAGATTCTGATAGGATCTCCTACCCCCTCGTATTTCTTCTCATCCTCCATGGGAGGTCGTCAAGATTTGTGAGGCTGGTCTTGCAAAGGTTCGACCAATTCAAGCCCTAACTCCTTATATCCCGACCTCATTGGGGACATGCAAACAAAAACAGAGAAAAAGCAGACCGCTTTGATACCAATGATCCGGATTTAAACAGGAACGCAATAAAATACTGAGATAACCATAAAGACAAATATGCAGCGGAAATAATACTTCATTTCATTACTGTAAAATACTGAAATATGCTTACAAATAGAAATGGAAATAACCCAGCTAGGGCGATGGTAGCTTATCTCTGAGAAGAGATGTGTCGGCTACATGCCTCTGAACTGTTATCCAAAAAACTGTGTTACAATGAGGCTTGAGGGCCTATTTATTGTTGAGAAACAATGGAAAACCCTTCACATTCCAAAACCTAACCCTAGAAGATGAAACGCCAAATTGTGGGCCCCGTTTTTGGGTAAGTTGGTACATCAACTTACCGGGGTCGCGAATTGGTCGTACTATCTCCATTTGACGTGCATGATAGCCCGTTGGAAAGATCTCTCCGAGGACTACGATGGAAAAGATGATTTTTAGGCAGAAAAACCGCTGGCGGTGGATTTCCCAAAAAACGTCGTTTAGGGCCTCAAAACAACTCCGGAAGTTTAGGACCCGAAAAAACCGCTAAAAATAGTAAATTGTGCTATAATTAAGGGAACAGAAAAACTGAAAGAGACAGCTGTGGGGGTCCAAATGGGATAGGTGGGTGGCCACCAACATCCACCTGGATCAATCCCTCCAGTAAGTGGTCAGGTTGTGCCACCACCACGGGGGAAGAATCTGAGTGTTTTTATGGTGTCAGGCACCACCAATGTGAGTAGCTCATAAGCTCACATGGTTGGTATGAACCAGCCTTCTTCTGTCATTATTCAAAACCCTGCTGGTCTTGCCAGATCATTTAATATCTAGTACCAACAAGTTCAAAATCCCATGGTCCATCTGGGTCAAGCAATTTCCAGTATCAGCAGCCTTATGAGGCTTAGGTTTAGTACCAAACTCCTTACGTTCCATATGGTTCTCAAGGAATGGTCAATCCACCTTACGTCCTTCAGTCTGGGCAGTATGTTCAGCCTGGCTCATCCACTTTTCAGGGTGGCTATGGCCAGATTCAATTCAGAAATTTTCTGGGCACTGTTCAAGTACCCTTGCAATAGTAAGGACAACCTCTGCAGCAACAAGGGAAACCTTTGTTGTAGCAAGGGTCGTCCGCGCAACAGTAAGGGCAAATGATACTGCAGAAAGGTCAACTGCAACAACTGTAGGGGAAACCCTCGCAACAGTTGTAGCAAACCATGCAGCAGCAGATGTAGTATGCTCTGCAAACCTCCCAGCCTATGTCCTCGTAGGGCCAACCTCTACAGCCCTAGGGGTAGATTTTGTAGCCGCAATGTCAACCCTTGTAGCAACAGAACCAACCCGGGCAACAACAACCCTTATATACATATGAATAGGGTCAACTATTGCAAGGACAAAGCTAGGGAAAAGTCCTGTAGTAGCAGGCCCAAAATCCTAATGTCCTAGGTCAACAGGTACATAATCCTTTTGCTCAAGGATAGCAGGTACAAAATCCCTATGTCCAAGGGCAATAAGTGTACAATCCTTCTGTCCAAGGACAACAGGTCAGAAATCCTCTTGTTTAGGGGCAACAGGTTCTTAACCCGTATGAATAGGGACAATAAGTACAATATCCATATGTCCAAGGTCAATAGGCTCAACAGCCTCTTAACCTGTATGTTGCTTATCAGCAACCTATGACCGGACAGTTCCAAGCTGTTCAAGGTCAAAATACTCCCTATGGCCAAGGTTACCCATAATGGGGGCATAATCAAATGCCATATGGACAAAATCCCCTAGTATGGGGCCAAAATCGTTACCAGTAGGGATGGGCTCCTGCGGCTAGACCCGCTTATTGACCTCCAATGCCTTTTAATACTCAATTTCCATTCTTGGCCACACTAGAGTTGCCAGATGTGTCTCGCCTTACGAATGATCTAATTCTTCCTTCATCATATTGGCCTTCGGTTCCATCCAAGATCCCAAGCGATTTTCCTAAATTCAATGGGAAAGTGAAAGAAGATCCTCAAGCCCATGTGATGACATATCACCTCTGGTGCTCTTCGAATTCTTACGTTGACGATTCTATTCTTCTACATCTTTTCCAATGAACCCTCACAGGTGCTGCAACCAAGTGGTGCATCAATCTTCCTCGAAGTACTTACCATGACTTTAACTCTTTAGCCATGGCTCTCCTCATGCATTTTTAGTTGCATGTTCGCTATGAAACTGGCACCTATTTACTCACGTCACTTAAGCAAGATACTGCGACGCACATCTCCGATCACATCCATGAATGGAGACATAAACGTCGCCTAATCAAATTCGAGATTTATGATCAGTTTCTCACCGAATGGTTCACTAAGTAATTCGTAGCTCCAATTTCTTGCGATATAGCTATGGGTGGATACATTACTGAAGAACAAGCCATTTCTCATGCCTAGTACTTAGATCTTGTTTATTCTCAGCCTGGCACTTTATATGAGCTATTACTCGATGCTCCATGGCCATCATCCGATCCCACAACATCGAAGTCGCATGCTACACCTCTTGTTGATGGAATAATTGGTTTAGTGCTCCAGACCCCTGCTAAATATTCTTCTAAACAGAAGCCGGTCTCAAACATTGCTTCCAATAGTTCCTCCCAGAATTCACCTGGCCTTGGTAAAACCTCAGAGGTCCATGTTTTCCAGTCTACCACATCAGACAAATCCTCGAAAGGTATGAAGAAAGGAAAAAGAAAAGTTACAGTTGATGCCCCATAACAGGGTCCTTCTAAGTCATCTGTTGGTGATTATTCACAACGGAAGCCTAAGTATCTGTGCCTCATTTGCGAGTAGGATCACTATACGAATGATTGTCCTTGACAATCCGAAGTTAGTCATTTGCTCAAAGGGACCCCAACTATCTTAAAAGAGTCGTTTCTGTCTCAGCGGACTCAAATGGTAAACCAAACTCAATCATCTTCTTCCTGAGGATCTTAAGTGTTCATGATGAGCACACCTATTAATGTATCTACTAGATCAAAATATTACCAAACTACTACTTTGACAGTCAAGAAACAAAAATATTCCACCCCTTCTTCTTCCTCCTTGAGTTCTGGCCCTTTTCATATTAAGCGCCCTAACCCTGATTCTGCTATACGACCACCCTCTCGACGTGTGCTAAGGAAAGCCTCGTACAATCCCAAAGCTCAAGCTTCTAAGCACTACAATATTGTTGAAGATTTGGCTCAAGTGCCATCATCTATGTTAGCTCTCAAGGTGCTCCAAAGCTGTCTGTCTCAATGGAAATATTTGCTATCATCTATTGGGGGAATTGATCCTACCAATTCCAATTTGATATTTTTGATCTAGAGAACCATGTTCTACGTGTGCCTCATCAGATTGCCTTTCTCATTCATGTAATCATAAATGAGAAGACCATCCACATGATTTTCATTAATAAAGGTGCTTCTACCTGCATCATGTCAATCGCATGTTGGAAGACCATTGGTTCCCCTACTTTGAACCAATCCCCAAACACTTTGGAAGCTTTCGACGGATGTGATTCATGACCCTTCGGTGTCTTACCTTACCTTTGTTGATCTAAAGATGATCTGAAGTTGTCATTGATGTCAACCCAAGCAGCACCAGGGGCTACCCTAATATTGCAAGTGAATTTTTACTTGACAACTTACTCTATTTTTAGTCAAGGGTCTTCTAGATAGATTCTACTCGTCGAGATGTTTCCGTCGATAGTCAAGTAATTCTTCAAGGTTTTATAGATATTCATGTTTAAAGTTAGTAACCCTAGTTAGTGGGCTAAAACCCTATGGGATTGTGGCATGGTACTCATAATTGGTTTTGGTCATTGAATAGTCAATAATTAGTAATTTTTTAAGCTCCTAAAATCCCTCCAACATTCTCTATAGAAGCCCCTCTCAACTCTATATAAATAAATCTCATATATCCTCCAAATGTAGTGATAATGGAATTTTCATTATATCTTCATTCATTAGAAGTCTTAGATTATGAAATTAAAACCCATTTAATATGCAATCTTAATGAACATCATGACCAAATTTCAGATCTTGTTTCGCTATATTGTCGGAGATATGATCTATGGAAGTTAAGGTTTTTGTAGGCTTCCGAATTTGATCTCAAAGAAGTCACCTTGGGAAAATCATCATAACTTTCTCTCAGAGAAGAGGATTGGAATTCTATAAAAAGTGGCAGACAGTGCATGGAATGTAGTTTTATTTTTATCAAATTTGGAGCTGAAGGAGGAAAAATGACACGTGGTACATCGTACAAGTTTTCTCTACTGAACTAGTCCATAATTAGGTCATTGTGAGAGATTGGGAATAACTTTGTCTTGAAGAGTCCAAATCAGGTCAGACCTGTGGAATTGGAAAGAAGACTCAGAGGGTTTCTAGAAGACCAAATATCACATGTTGGGGATCTGAAATCATAGAGATACATCAAATTAAATATCTTGCTCGTAGAAGGCAAGAAAAACTAGATCAAGTGTTTTCAAGGGGTGCAGAGGACCAGACTTTCTAGGGTAGCAAAGAGAAAGGTGCAACAAAATGATGTAGCAGAGATAAACTATAGGTAAGTATATTCTGTATACGTATGTTCATCTCTTAACTGCATTAGTTTCTTTGTATTCTAATTTGTTGTTTTTGTTTAGCACTCACATATGTTCTGCAGGATGAGGTAAGTTTTGCTATTATCATGTCATGGGTATTTATTTGAAGACTTTTTGCATGTATTATATATTCATAAAGAGAAGACTCGATGCGTAATCTAATTTTCTGAAGAGTGAGAAAGGGTAGCATGGCAAGAGCAACAATTAAGGTGCAGAACAACAACAAGAAGTTCACCACATGAAGTCTCTAAGTGGGAAGCACTGCATACAATCATTTTAAAGGTATCATTGTATAGATGATCCAGGTGGATATTGGTGGCCACCTACCAAGTCCACTTGGACCCCCACCATTGTTTCCTTCAGCTTTTTAGTTTCCTTAATTGTAGCACAATTTACTATTTTTAGCAGTTTTTCAGGTCGTGAACTTTCAAAGCCGTTTTGAGGCCCTAAATGATGTTTTTTGGGAAAACTAGGAGCAACATGGATCCATGGATTGATGTTGTTCTTCCAAAAGTTTTATTTCTCGGATAGATCTTTCTAACGAGATATTGTGCATGTAAAACAGAGATCATATGCCAAAGTTAAGACCCCAGGAAGTTGATGTACCAATTTACCCAAACGGGGCCCACAGTTTGGTTTTTCATCTTCTAGGGTTAGGGTTTTGGATTTTTATGGTTTTCCATTGTTTCTAAACAATAAATAGGCCTTTGAGTCTCATTGTAAGATAGTTCAAAAGCATGTAGTCACCACATCTCTTCTCAGAGATAAGCTACCATCACCCTAGCTGGTTTATTTCCATTGTTATTTGTAAGCATATTTCAATGTTTTACGTTAATGAAATTAAGTATTATTTCCCTTGCATCTCTGTGTTTATGGTTATCTATAGTTTGTTACGTTCATGTTTAAATCCAGATCAATAGAGTCATTGTAAAAGCATCATTGTAAAAGTTGTACAAGTGTCTAGCTGCCAAGAGTTGAAGAAGCTGTGTTGGGAGGTCTAGGATCATCATTAGGTGGTTGTGCGTAGTTGGGGTTATGGTCTAGTGTGTCTTCTTCTTCTACATCATATATAACATTGTAAATTGTACCATTTTCCCTGGTATGGGAGTCCATTATTTTTTTTCTTGTATAAGGTGCTAGGATGGTGCTAGGTGGGTGCATTAAGTCACCAACAAGTTCAAGCTCATGAAAAATTCAGGGTGGTAGGGTGGTGCTAGGGTGAGTTGTAGCTCATTGGGTTTTGGGGCATCCATTCAGTTGACTACTGAAGAATCTCAGGCATTAGAGCTTCCATCCAGTGGGAGCTGGAGAGTAATGCTTTTCTAGATTCTAGGAAGTTTGAGATTTCCTTTCAATTGGAGTTGAATATTGAAGAATTATTATAAAAATGTTCAGTGGTTTTTGACTCGAAGGGGGTTTTTACACCTAAAATTTTTGTGCCTCCAGTATTATTTTATTCACTGTTGACACTGCATAAACATTAGTGATAATTGAAGATTAACTAATTCTCTGAAAAGATTTAAAAGTGCTAATTGCTAAGGAATACTGATTCACCCCCCCTCTCAATATTTTCCAACAATTGGTATCAGAGCTTGGTTCCTTCAGTAACAATTTAACCACTGGAAGTTAGTTTTCAGAGCATAGAGATGGGAAAGTCAAAGAAGCGGGTTACAAGGATTTCAAAGGAAGGTACAAGTACAACAAAATGTCAAGAAAGTGAGTATTGTGTACCAACCCCTAATTTTGATGCAGATAATTACTGGATATGAGAATCTAGGATGGAAGTATCTTTGCAGGCACATGGAGTATGGGAATCAATTGTTTTTGGAGACACATCTACTGACGAAGCTAAAAGGTACAATTCAAAGGCCATGAATGTAATTTTGAATGTTTTTCCAAATTCTGTGAAAACAAAAGTTGGTCAATGTTCAACAGCTAAAGCTCTTTGGGAAAAGCTTCATAATCTCTATTCAACAAAGAAATCAGGTCAATATGTTATTGAAAACTCAGATCCTTCTGAGTATGATGAATAAGGGTTGACCTTAGAGGAATTTTCTAAGGAGGCAATCAAGCTTATAAAAGATCTCAAGGCTGAGAAGATCCATTCCAATACTCTTGAAGAACAAGTTCAAGGTCTCAAAATTGAAGTTGAAGAAAAGAAATGTATTGAAGAGTCACTTCAAAAGAAGTTGGAAGAAATTAATAATACAGCGACATGAGACCTCAAGAGAGAAGTCCAACAGAAGCAAAAAGAACTCAACACAACATTTGTAGAGATTAGCAAGATCACACAATAGATGCAGGAAGCAAAAACTGAAAGGAAGGAATCTGATCAAAGATACATATCCACCATTGACCAAAAGCAAAAGGAATTAGAAACATCTTCAATATAAATAAGGAGGCTCCAGATTGAAAATGAGAAGCAGAAGGAACAAATACAGGTTCCCAAAAGAGAAGTAGAGAAGGCCACTCTTCTCAAGCTATAGGTTGAGGAGGCAAAAAAAAGAAGGAACATCTTGGAAAGATGGTTTCAAGAAGATATTGCTTAAAAGAAAGAAGAACTTGATTCAACTTGTGATGAGATCAACAAACTCAAGGGATCGCAAAAATAATACTTACAAAATAAGACAGATGAAGAAGTGAAAATGAAGGAAATTAAAGCTTGTAAAGCTCCAGTTGATGAAGGTACAAGATCCATAGCTTTGTAGGATGATTCTAAGAAGGAAGTTGATCAAAGTGAAAATTCAAAGAAGAATGTTGCAACTCCAAAGAACAAGACCAAAGCAATCAAGAACAAAGAACCACAAGAAACTACAACACCGCCTCTAAAGAAGAATGAAAACTATTCCAAGTATGTTTGTTTATTTAATGATTATTTATTTTTATGTGCTAACTATGGACATATGGCCAGAAATTGTGAAGTTTTTGATAGGTACAATCATTATCTACAAAACCCTAGAAACAAGTTTGTAGGATCACGAGACAGGTTCGACGATGATTTTGTCAAAAGAGAATACGTGCTAGATGGGCCAAATATTGAATGTTTCAAATTCCATAACTATGTCCATAGCACTCATGGTTGTAGATATCAGATGGAATTACCTATGGACAACATTGAATGCTTCAAGTGTCATAACTATGGGCACATGGCTCGAGATTGCAGGAATAAGAAGGTCTGGAAAAGGAAACAGGTACAGGAAGACAAAGCAGATAACAAGGTTTTAGCAATTATGCTTTCAGGATTTGTAAAAGCAAAAGGTCATGATGAATTAGCAGTTGCTTTAGATAATGACTCAAGTCAAGTTGGCCCGTTAGGTGACTCACTATTTTTAACAATCTGGCTTGTTGACTCCTTAATGTTTGTACAAGAAGAGTCTATGCAGAAGTATATGGCAAAAGTCTACAATTGACATGAAGGTAGTTTAAACAAGATGGTAGTTTCATTAAAGGTTTAGGGGGAGAAAAATAGTTGAAGGATTAAAGGTTACCAAGAACAAGACAAGATTTTTCTGCAAAGGATATGCACAAGTGGAAGGAATTGATTTGGAAGAAACATTTGCACCAGTTGCCAGAATGGAAGCCATCCAGATGTTTCTCGCCTATGCATGTTCAAGAAAAGTAAAATTCTACCAAATGGATGTTAAGTCAACATTTTTGAATGGAGAATTAGAAGAAGAAGTTTACATCAAACAACCTGAAGGTTTTCTACTATCAGAAAAAGAAGACTATGTTTGCAGGTTAAAGAAGGCTCTGTATGGTCTAAAGTAGGATCCTAGAGCATGGTATGCTTGTCTTGACAGATATCTACATCAAGAAAGGTTGAAGAAAGGTACTGCTGATATCAATCTTTACATACAAATAGATAAGGATAATTTAACAATCGTTGAGGTATATGTGGATGATATAATCTTTGGTAGCGATGATGATCAACTAAATAAGAACTTTGCTACAAAGATGCAATCTGAGTTCAAGATTTCTTTACTTGGTGAGTTGAAATACTTCTTAGGGCTTCAAATATCTCAGCAAGAGAAAGGAATATTTATATGTCAAGCCAAGTACATCAACGAAATGCTCAAGATATTCAAAATAGAAGATCGGAAACCCGTCCTTACTTCGATGGTAACAGGTTACGAATTGAACATATACAACTCATCTAAGAATGTGGATCAGAGGTTGTATAGATCTATGATTGGTAGTCTTCTATATGTAATAGCTTCCCGACCAGATATTATGCAAGAATTTGGAAAAGTAGCAAGATTCCAAGTAGCACCAAAAGAATCACATATTATTGCCATCAAAAGAATTCTTCGATATCTGAAGGGCACAACAAAATATGGCTTGTGGTATCCCAAGGGCAACAATCTCATTATTCAAGCCTTTTCAGATGTAGATTGGGTAGGAAGCATTGATGATAGTATGAGTACTAGTGGAGAAGCATTCTATCTAGGTGGTTGCCTTGTATCATGATTGAGCAAAAACAAAACCTCAATCTCATTATCTATAGTGCAAGAAGAATACATTACAGTGGAAGCTTGTTGTACTCAAGTCCTTTGGATGAGAAAAACCTTGGAATATCTTCAAGTAAAATTCAGTGAGCATATTCCCATCTTCTATGATAACACCAGTGCCATCAGCATCTCCAAGAATCCTGTCATGCATTAGAAAACAAAACACATTCCGATAAAATATCATTTTGTTAGAGAACAAATCGCTGAAAAGAATATCAAGCTTGAATATGTTGGTACAAAAGAACAAATCGCTAATATCTTCACTAAACTTTTACCTCATGAAGCATTTGAATATCTTCACCATAAGCTTGGGATTTTTCCAAGTTATCATTAGATTTTACTTATTTAGAAAATAAAGGGGGAGTGGAAGTGTGTATAGGTTCATAGGATGGTTGTGTGTTGGGGGGAGTTACCCTTTGCCATTGATGTCAAAGGGGGAGAGAAGGCAGTAGGAAGAGGCACCCTGATAGCAGGGGAGTACCTGTGTTGCCATCAATGCCAAAGGGGGAGCTTATTGATCTAAAGATGATCCGAGGTTGCCATTGATGTCAACCAAAGAAGCACCAGTGGCAACCCTAATCTTGCAAGGGAATTTTGACTTGACAACTTAATCTATTTTGAGTCAAGGATCTTCTAGATAGATTCTGCTAATCAAGATGTTTCCGTTGATATATGGCACGCCAAGTAATTCTTCATGGTTTGCGAGATATTCATGTTTGAAGTTACTAACCCCAGTTAGTGGGCTAAAACCCTATGGGGTTGTGGCATGGCACTCATAATTGGTTTTTGTCATTGAATAGTCAATAATTAATAATTTTTTAAGCTCCTAAAATCCCTCCAACATTCTCTATAGAAGCCCCTCTCAACTCTATAAAAACGAAATCTCATATATCCTCCAAATGTAGTTATCATGGCATTTTAACTATAAATTCATTTATACAAAGTATTATATTCTGAAATTAAAACCCATTTGATTCGAAATCCTGATGAACGTTGTGACCAAATTTCAGATCTTGGTTCTCTATATTTTCGGAGAGATGATCTGTGGAAGTTAGGGTTTTTGCAGGTTGCCAAATTTCATATCAAAGAAGTGACCTTGGGAAAATCGTCATAACTATCTCTCAAAGAAGAGGATTGGAATTCTGTAAAATGTGGCACACAATTCATGAACTGTAGCTTTTTGTGTATCAATTTCAAAGCTGAAGGACGAAACAGTGACATGTGGTATGTTGCACAAGTTCGCTCTACTAAACTAGTCCATAATTAGGTCATTATGAGAGATTGAGCATAACTTTGCCTTGAAGAGCCCAAATTGGGGCAGACCTACGGCATTGGAAAGAAGACTCAGAGGGCTTCTGCAAGACTGAATATCACATGTTGGGGATATGAAATCATAGCGATACATCAGATTAAATATCGTGCTGCTAGACGGCAAGAAAAACTAGATCAAGTGTTGTCAAGGGGTGCAAAGGACCAAACTTTCTAGGGCAGCAAAAAGCAAGGTGCAGAAAAATGATGTAGAAGAGTTAAGCTACAGGTAAGTATCTTCTATATATATTTATGTTCATCTCTTAATTGCATTAGTTTCTTTGTATTCTAATCTTTTTTTTTTTTTTTTAACACTGACATATGTTCTGCAGGATGAGGTAAGTTTTGCTATTATCATGTCATGGGTATTTCTTTGAATACTTTTTGTAGGTATTATATATTCATCAAGAGAAGACTCAATGCATAATCTAATTTTTTGAAGATTGAGAAAGGGTAGCATGACAAGAGCAGCAATAAAGGTGCAGAATAGTAGCAAGAAGTTCACGACATGAAGTCTTCAAGTGGGAAGCATTGCATACAATCATTGTAAAAGTATCATTGTACAAAGTCATTGTAAAAGAATCATTGTAAAAGTTGTACAAGTGTCTATCATCCAAGAGTTGAAGAGGCAGTCTCGGGAGGTCTAGGCTCATCATTAGGTGGTTGTGTCATAGTTGGGGTTATGGTCTAGTGTGTCTTCTTCTTTTACATCATTCTATATCATTGTAAAGTGGACCATTGTCCCTAGTACAGGAGTTCATTCTTCTTTTATTCTTTTATAGGGTGGGTGGGTGGTGCTAGGCTGGTGCATGAAGTCACCAACAGGTTCAAGCCTGTGAAAACTTCAGGGTGGTAGGGTGGTGCTAGGGTGAGTTGTAGCTCATTGGGTGTTGGGGCATCCCTTCAGTTGACTACTGAAGAATCTAGGGCCTTGGAGTGTCCATCTAGTGGGAGTTGGAGAAGAATGATTTTCTAGATTCTAGGAAGTTAGAGCTTTCTTTTCAATTAGAGTTGAAGATTAAAGAATTATTAGAAAAGCGTTTGATGGTTTTTGACCCGGAGGGGGTTTTTCCACCTAAAATTTTTGTGTCCCTTATGTTATTTTATCCCTATTGTTACTATATAACGTTAATGATAATTGAAGATAAACTAATGCTATGAAAAGATTTAAAAGTGATAATTTCTAAGGAATACTAATTCACCCCCCCCCCCAGTATTTTCCAACAACCTTGCCATTACTTTGGAGGGAAAGATAGTATAAGTTGAGGTAGAGATTGTTGACACTATCTCAACTATAATCTTCTACTCGGACGGAGTTGGACCCATGCCATGAATGCTGTAGCCTCCTCCTTATTCCGTGTGATTCATTTTCCGCATCAAAGGGAAGATCGTCATTGTCGACCAACTGTCCCTCTTTGCCTCCTCCTCCTCGGATGGCATTGTTTCGTATGTTAAGAACACTGGTGCTCCCTATGAGAGTGTGGGGGAATGTATTTTTAAAGATTCTGCCTTGATGGGAATTTTTCGACTCCCACCTCCTCATGTTGCCTCTATCAACATGATCTCAGTCAAGTATGATCCTTGGGTCATACCTTCACCAGATCTTATTGATACCTGGGATGAGGTTATGCCACTTAGTCATGCTGAAATCAATTAAGTGGAGATTGTTTCGGCCTCAAGTTCCGTATCCTCTGATTCTCCTGTTTCAAGGATTTCTCTTGATGCGTATTCTCAATCCTCATGTCCTGGTGCTTCAGAATATCCTGATCCCTTCACTGAGACTTTTCTTGCTAACGAAAGTATCATGGAAGTAATGTCCTCATTCTTGCCTCGTCTAGCGGTCATGTCTACTAGTCTCAGAGAGTTATCTTCTCAGTTTCCTTCCCTCCCACTTCCGACATCGATCCTGACTCATGAAGTATGGTTAGAAGTAAATTTCGGTACTATTACCTAAACGATGCCAATTGATATTTCTATCGAGCCTGGTATCGTTGAGCATGTCCATATCAGGGTAACTTGTTCTCTGGATGAGATCAAGACCTTACTCATCTGTTTCAAGAATTCTGTGATGTGTTTGCATGGCCATATGAAGAAATGCCTAAAATTGATCCTAGCATTGTTGTGCATGAAATACCAACTTATCCTCACGTGAAGCCTGTTCACCAACAACTCCTCCTAATGCACCCTAGGAGAGCCGCCACCATCAAGGGTGAAGTTGAAAAAATTCTCAAAGCTGGGTTCATCTATCTGATCCCTCATACAGATTGGGTGTCAAATGTTGTCCCGATGGTAAAGAAACAAGACACGATTTGTGTTTGAATGAATTACCATGATCTCAACCTTGCTTGTCTTAAGGATAAATACCCTACTCCCTTCAATGATCATATCATTGATGAAAGTGTTGGGATCGAAATTTTTTCCTTTATGGATGGTTTTTCTGGTTACAACCAGATTAACATTGCACCGATAGATAAAGAAAAGACAGCTTTTATTTGTCCATGGGGTACGTTCGCTTACAAAAATATCCCTTTCGGCCTCAAAAATGTTGGGGCTACATTTTAGAGGGCGATGTTCTATGCATTTCACGATATTTGCTACATCGTTCAACCTTAATTAGATGACCTTCCCACTCATTCTCGTAGGTGCCAAGATCACCCCGCCCATCTTCGGTAGATTTTTCTTCATTGTAGCACTACAACATTTGCTTAAACCCGCATAAATGTATTTTTTGCATAGAATCTGGATAACTCCTCAGCTTTCCAAGGATGATATTCACCTTGATCCGCTTAAAGTCGAGGCCATTGTAAATTTACACCCTCTATCATCATTGCACCAACTCGAGAGCTTGCAAGGAAAGGAAAATTTCCTCCGTCCTTTCATACCCAATTACGTTGCGCTAGCCATAGGATTTACCTGGTTGCTCAAACAAGCAATGCCCTTTGCTTGGGATGAGGTTGCCCAAAAGTCTTTCGATGACCTCAAGGCTATCCTCGTAAATGCTCCTTTGTTGCATCCCTTAGATTATCATCAAGATTACCTCCTTTACCTAGGTACAACCCCTAGCACTATTGTTATGGTCTTGGTCCAAGACGACGACGAAGGTGACGAATATGTTATCTACTACCTTAGCCATAATCTCCTCGACATCAAAATGCCTTATGCCCATGTCGAGAAGTTGGCTTTGACTGTCGTCCAGGCTGTTCAACGCTTTCGGTACTACATCCTCTTACACACTACTACTGTGATTTCTGAAGGTAACTCTGTGACCTACATCCTAACTCATCCATTGCTTGGGGGCAAGTATTCTAAATGGATTATCATCTTGCAAGAATTCGATTTGGTCTTTATTACTACCAAATCTAAGAAGTCACTAGTTTTTGCCAATTTGATTTGTTCCCTTCCTTCTACGTATCTCACTACTGGTGCAGATGAACAACTTCCAGACGAGACTCTTTTCCTGATCAGCACCCTTGACCCATGGTACGGTGATATCATCGTGTATCTCCAGACGTCCATGTTCTGGTCCGTGTTCACTAAGGATGATCGCTGACCAATTCATTATCACTCCCAACCCTACCATATTATTGGCGATACTTTATACCGTGTCGGTGTCGATTCAGTTCTTCACCAATGCCTTACTCTCTAGGAGGCTGAGAGAGTTCTCAATCAATACCATTCTAGGGCATGTGGTAGTCATATGTCTGGCTATTCTACCGCTCAAAAAATCCTTCACGTTGGTTATTTCTGGCCATCCATTTTTAAGTACTGCATCGTTGTTGTTCACAAGTGCCATGAATGCCAAATTTACCAATGCAAGATGAGCACCCCACCCGCTCACATACACCCTGTCATTACCGTTGGTCCTTTTACCAAATGGGGCATTGACTATATGGCATGTAACGCTAGTTCGACTAGGGGGGCGTGGTTATATTATCGTCGCTGTGGATTATTTCACCAAATGGGCCAAAGCGATGCCTACATACTTTGTAGACTGTAAAACGATGACTCAATTTATTTTCAATCACATTATTTGCAAGTTCGGCATACCTCAAGCCATTGTCACAGACCATGGTTCCCATCTTTGAGATTACATGATGGCTGAGCTGACCTCTACGTTGGGTTTGTGCCACGATGGCTCAACCCCGTATTACCCTTAGGCCAATGGCCAAGTTGAAGTTGTGAACAAGGTTTTGGTTACAATGCTTCAGCGTACTATTGGGATGCACAAGTCAAATTGGCATCTCATGCTATTTTTAGCTCTGTGGGCTTACCGAACCTTGACCAAAGATGCAACTAGTTTCACACCATTCCAGCTTGTCTACGGTCTGGAAGCAACGTTGCTGATTGAATGCTAGATTCCTTCACTCAAGCTAGCTATCGAACTTCTCCTTGAATCATCACCTCAGGAAGAGCACCCCTTATATTTAGAATGGACGGATGAGACTCGTCATCTCACTGCTTTGGTTATCGAAGCACAAAAAAAAATGATTCAAGTCCCATTTCGATTGATCGATCTCCCCCCGCGCATTCTCTAAGGGTGATTTGGTTTTATTATACGATCAAGCTATTGATAAGCTGGGGGTAGGCAAGTTCGAGCCCATGTGGCATGGGCCATATAATGTAAAACACATTTTGCAAAAGGGGGATTATGAGCTTATTGATTATGAAGGAAATCCTTCGGGCAAGCCCCGGAATAGGCTTTATCTCACGAAGTACTATGCTTAGTTCATCTTGCATGGTTACCTGTGTACATTAGTGTGTCATTCATTTTTGTATAGTGTGGTTTGGAGTGTTAGTTTGCAAACAACTTTCCTGTTTACTATGTTTTCCCTACTTTACAGATGTCTGTGACTCCTCACATTGGTTTCGTTGATGGTGCTCGTTGTAGTACCTGAAACCTATCATCCGTGGCATGGGCTATTTATGACCCTCATGGTGAGTTGATTGATCTTCAAGGTATTTTTTTAGGTCGCACAACTAACAACATTACTGAATACAGTGTAGTGATCGAACTTTTGTCAGAGGCCATTTCTCTTCACATTCAAGAGTTGGTTTTCAACCTGGATTCACAACTTGTTTTCCTTCAACTCAATAGGAAATATTCCATCATAAACCCTCAGATATTGAGAATGTATCTCTGTATTCGTCTACTAAAAAGTAATTTTGATTACATTACATATCATCATATTCCTAGACGCATGAATACATTGACAGATGCATTAGCGAATTATGTGTTCGATAGACATTTGCGAAACGTGTGAAAAAACAAAACAAGTCATTTGTTCCATATTAAGCAATAAACTACAGCATATATATATATATATATATATATATATATATATATATATATATATATATATATATATATATATATATATATATATATATATATACATATATATGTATGGTGATAGTGTTATATACAACAAAACCCCAAAAAATAATATGTGTGTTCAAAATAACATCGACGACTTGTAGGCATCATATATTCGTGCCACGCAGGCCTCAAAAATGTAAAATGATGGACCTAGGAACTAATCAGCATGTTGATCCTGGTAGCATGACATGGCTCGTGCAACAAGAGTTAGAAATCGGTGGATCTGATCTGATACTCCCACCGTGTGTCTCTGGTACTAGCGAGGAATGTCTCCCACCCGAGCATACTGTGGAATACAACTAGTCAACCCCTCAAGGTTCCTCGCAATCTCCTCCTCATTGTCACTCCCCTCCTGATAAGGAGTGTTGACATCAAATTGGCAGGTGATGCACCTGGCTATTAGGGACATCCCAGCAGGACGCTCTGGTCCAACATCTGCATTGACAAAAATAAATGTTATGAACACATATATATAAAAAAATAACTAAATAATCACAAAATTAAAATAATGATTTTGTACCTTCGTCGTAAAAATCCTCTCCATCTAGCAGTGGCATGTCCGGATCTCCACGGAAGTCAGTGCCACTATATGGCTAGTCCTCCATGATGATTAGTTGTCATTGTAGCCATGAAAAGAAGGCAAACCTATAAGACATATGCAAGCCCCCAGTGATTCTAGGCATCAAACGACTCCAGCGGGCCATCCTTGGGTCACGTGGCATCTAAGGATCTAATCTACCTCAGTCATCTGGTACTAGAGCTGTTATGCTTTTGACCTGCGAGAAGATACTAGAATACCAAATATGCGAAGAAATATAACCCAAAACACAGAACAATGAGAAATAATAGCATGTATTTTATTATTCAGAAAGGAAAGGAATGTTCACTTGCCTCTTTGAGGGGGCAACCTTTAATAGAGTAGGGCTCGATTACCAAATAAGACATGACTCTCCTCAATGGGGAATATCTATCCTTTATATAGGATTCATACATGCAATACCATGGGTCAGTACCATGGTTCTTATTAATACCATCTATCTAATACCATGGCCCATTTGCAACTAACTGTGGTCTCTTCTTTAAATGCGGGTCAACCACTTACAATTATTAATATGGGATTTATTGACTCTTCAACAAACTATAACTATGACTCGACCCTATTACATAAATAAGGGGGTTAGGGTTAGATCCTAACATGCCCTCCCCATAAAAACATCCTTGTCCTCAAGGCTAAAGCTGTGGACACTGTTGAAGAACAGTGGCTGGTTCCCAAGTCGCATCTTCTGGAGAGGTGTTTTTCCACTTGACAAAGACTTCCTTGATCATGCAGCCACATAGTTGCTGTTCTCATGTGTCAAGAACTTGTTCAGGTTGGAGCTAGAGTGAACCTTCTTCATCCAGTTCTGGTAGATTGGTTTGAATTATACAATTGTTCCCAACCACTTTCTTGAGGCATGAGACATGGAAGACGGGATGGATTTTTGTAGTGGTTGGCAAGGCTAGCTTGTAGGCTACTTCTACGATGCACTGAAGTATTTGATATGGTCCGTAGAGTTTTGGAGATAATTTCTGACAACTGTTGTCTTTGATTGATGTTTGCTTATATGGTTGCAACCTCAAGAATACTTGATCCCCTTCTTGAAATGTGTGCTCTGAACAATGTTGGTCTGCCTATTGCTTCATGCGATTTTGAGCTTGATGGAGATTATCTTTAAAGTGGGCAAGCATGGTTGCATGGTTCTGTAGGAGTTGATCCACTGCTTGTACCTTAGAGCATCCCAGGATATAAGAAGTAGGTGAAGGGGGGAGTTGACCATATATTGCTTCATATGGGGTCATCTTGGTGGTGGCATGATAGTTATTAGTATACCACCATTCAGCTAGAGGTAACCACAATACCCATAGATGTTGCTGTTCTGAGGTGAAACACCTGAGGTAGGTCTCCAGACATTTGTTGAATGCTTCACCTTGGCCATCAGTTTGGGGATGATAGGAAGTACTGAGTTGTAGTTGGGTACCTTGTAGCTTGAAGAGTTCCTACCAAAAGTTACTAGTGAAGGTCGGGTCACGATCAGACATAATGGAAGTGGGCATGCCATGCAATTTGAAGATCTGGTCCATGAAAGATTGAGCCACAAAAGCGGGTGTAAAAGGGTGAGGTAGGGCGCAAAAATGAGCATACTTAGAAAGTCTGTCCACAACCACCATGATGACTGACTTGTTGCCTGACTTCGGAAGACCAGTAATGAAATCCATGGAAGCCTCTATCCAAATTGAGGTAGGGATGGGCAATGGATGTAAAGTTCCTGGGGATATGGTTGCTTCTCTTTTGTGGCACTGACACACATCACATTTAGCTACAAAAGTAAGAATGTCCTTTTTCATGCCTATCCAAAAGAATGAATGCTGAGTGCGAGCATAAGTTTTATGAAAGCCTGAATGTCTTGTAGTGGGAGATTAGTACAACTCTGCCAAAATGCGACTTTTGAGGGTGGATGTTGGTGATATCACTACTTTGTGTTTGTAGTGAAGAATCTCATCCTGCCAAGAGTAGCCCGCTGTGGAATTTGGATCATCCTGAAATTTATTATTGAGTTGGGAGAGTGAAGGATGTGAAAACCATTCCTTGCAAGCCTCTTCAATCCACTCTGGAATGGGAAGAGAGATTGCTAGCAGGGTGCTTTCCTCTTCAAATTGGCATGATAAAGCATCCACTATGACATTTTCGTGCCCTTTCTTGTAAATTATCTCATAATCATATCCCAACATTTTGGCTAGCAATTTATTTTGTTGTGGTGAGGATAGGCATTGCTCCAAAAAATATTTAAGGCCTTGATGGTCTCTACGGATTTGGAAATGTCGCCCCAATAAGTATGGTCGCCAGGTATCCACTGCATGTAAGATAGCCATCATCTCGTTCTCATAGGTAGATTGTCCCAAATTTGTCCCACTTAGTTGTTGGCTAGTGAAGGCCAAGGGTCGAACTTCCTGTATTAAGACAACCCCAATACCCGTACTTGAAGCATCACATTCAATCACAAAAGATTTGGTGAAGTCAGGTACAACCAATATGGGAGTGGAACACATGGCATGTTTGAGAGCTATAAATGGCTGTTGTACTTCATCATTCCAAAGGAATGAATTTTTCTTGAGAAGGTGAGTGAGGGGTCTAGCAATGCAACCATAATTGTGGACAAATTTGTGATAGTAGTCGGTGAGACCCAAAAGTCCTCTCAAACTCTTCAAGGTCTTTGGTTGGGGCCAATCCTGCATTTCCTGTATCTTTTTGGGATCCACCCTGACACCTTCACACCTGACAATGTGGCCCAAATACTCGATTTCTTTCATGCCAAAGGAGCACTTGGACAATTTGACAAATAATTTATGCTTCCGGAGCAGTTGCAAGAGAAGGCCTACATGCTGACGATGTTTTTCCAAGGTGAAGTTGTAGATGTGGATGTCATCAAAGCAAACAAGGACAAATTTTCTGAGATATGGTTTGAGCAGGTGATTCATGAGGCTCTGAAAAGTGGATGGGGCATTACAGAGACCAAATGGCATGACTAGGAATTCATAATGGCCTTCATGAGTTTGGAAAGCAGTCTTTGGAATGTCTACTTCTCTCATGCAAATTTGGTGATAGCCCAAGCAAAGGTCTAGCTTAGTAAAGAATTGAGCCCCATTTAGTTCATCCAGCAAATCATCAACAACCGGGATGGGAAATTTATCTTTGACTGTTAGCTTGTTGAGGGCTTTGAAGTCTGGACACATACGCCATTCCCCATCTTTTTTTAGCACCACAACCATAGGCGATGAATAAGGACTAATGCTATGACGAATGACACTGGCTTCCATAAGCTCCTTGATGATTTTTTCAATTTCATTCTTTTGGGTAAAAGGATATCTATATGGGGGCATATTTAGTGGTTATGCCCCTGGGACCAAAGTAATGTTATGATCATGTTCCCCTCTCGAGGGTGGAAGCTCATGAGGCTTGTCAAAGACCTGCAGATGGTTTTTTAAGACCTATTGCATCTCAGGATGAATATGAAGAGAAGTGGGATCAAAGGTTTGGATGGCATTAAATTGGGATATAACTCCATGGTGGCCCTTTTTTAACAACTTTTCCATCCTATGTGAGCTGATGATAGAAGGAGACCTGCTTGGAGTCCGCGGAGGGTATGCATGTGGTCATTCTGCTTAAAGCTCATATATAACTCCTAGAAATCCAATGTGATTGGGCCAAGTGTGCAGAGCCATTCAGCACCTAAGACAATGTCACACCCACCGATGTTGATGGAAAACATGTGGGCCTTTAGGTGATAATCCCCCATCTGAAGTTTGACATTTTCACAATGGCCATCACATTTCATTGCCCCCCCTTCAACAATCTGGACCTAGAAATTAGAAACTACTCTAACAAAACAATGCACTGCTTCGGCGACACTTTGATGGATAAAGTTATGTGTATTGCCACTATCAATCAAGACTACTACAGGGCGATGTTTAATAAAACCTCTGATTTTGAGAGTTTGGGGAGAAGAAATGCCTGCCAAAGCATGGAGTGAGATAAATGGTTCTTCTAGTGTAGCTGGGAGCTCATTGTCCTGCTGGTTGTCCTCATCTTCCTCCTCTATTCCCTCAAATGGTGGAGCTTCCTCAGATGAACTGTGATTAGTAGCATCAATTTGAAAGAATTTGGGTTCCTTGCATTTATGCCCCGGGGACTATTTGCCATCATAGTAGTAACACAATCCTTGCTTTCTTCTTTCCACCATTTCCGCTGGTGACACCTTTTGGACCTTAAGTGTTTGGGTGGTGCTCGGAGCCTGGGTGGGGCATCCCTTGGTTGTGAAATTTGGACGAGTCGACTGGGCCACTAACACGTGTTCTACTTCACGAGCTGTCATGCAAGCTGCCAGCCATGTGACTGGGTGGTGCATCTGGACGTGGGCTTGTATGGCGTCTTTGAGACCATTGATAAAACATTCCAAGTAGAATTCATCTGCTAGACCTCATGTGCAGAAGGCTAATGCTTCAAAGGCTTTAATATATTGCTGCACTGTGCCTGTCTATCGAAGCTTAATAAGATGACCCAAAACGTTAGATTCATGGCCAAAGAGATTAGAAAGGGCTTTTGAGAATATCTGCCAAGTCATTAGCCTTGCATAGCATCGTTGATGCCACTGCCACCATTTCCATCTTTCTTGGTCCAAGTAAAGGCTTCCCACACTTAGCTTAGTCTCATCATCTCTTATGTGATTCAATGTGAAACATTGCTCCATTTGTGAGAGCCATATGGTCGGATGAGAGCCATCAAATTTATACATGTCCAGCTTGGGTGGTCGAGGATGGGACTATTGGTGGTTTTCATAAAAGTGAAGAGAATGGCTAGATTCGTCCTCATGGTTTTTATTAAAAGCATATGCCTCTGATTGTACCCCTGACTTGCCTTTTGTGATTGTGTCATTTAAGGACTGGATCTGCTTCGTTAACTCCTCCAAATTTTGTTCAAGGGTGTCCATCTTCTCATTGGCCATAGATTGAGCTCTGGTTTGTACCATGCTCAAATCCTGTGCACTTGTCGTTACTGTGAAAAAAATTTGCGATCACCCAAAATTTTGATGCTGACAAGTGAATGGTACCAGTTTAGTCAGCCCGTCGACCTAATTCTTATAGGCTAAGTCTCCTATAAGCATCCCGGGAGGCTCTCAGACTCTTTTTTTTTTGTTTTTTTAAGTTCAAAAGGAGTTTTACTCCTCACTTAGGAATATTGCAGTAGCCGATTCCCAGAAAACTTAATTCTACCCAATTTCCTCCGAGAATCACTCCAAGGTATAGGAGCCACAAGCCTCCCTACACAAATAGTCAGTTCTGTCGACGAAACCCTCAACTGCAGAGTATGAGTAGGAATGTGGCAGTGATCGAACCCCCGCTGCTAGATTTGAATGGCAGATCTGATTGTTGCGGCTGCGATAGAACCCAACCTGCTAGATTTGATCTGGCAAAGAAGATGATGTGTGATCTATAGAGAGACAAGGGAACTATGGTCTCAAGGAGTGTCAGGTGTTATAGATCAAAATATACATAAGGGTCCAATAGCAGTACTCAACCTAATCTTTCAGGGCACTAACTAAGGAGGATCAACTGTACCCTTAGCCATACTACCCGACTACCCTATTGTACACGCGAGTAATCTCCCTGAATGTTGTTCTTGGTGTACTATAGTAGCAAGACGGCCGATGGTTTATCTATGGCTAGGTTTCTGGTGAGCCTAGGGACTTCTGATATACCTAGAGGGTACTTGGAAGATAGTCCATGCACGGTTCTGTCTAATGTGCTACTACTCGAAGGGGTACCCACAGGGGTTACAAGGGAGTCCAATAAGCATGACCACCTCTTGTATTTCCTATGTGCATGCCTCCCCAAATCCATAGGTTTATGTGCTCAACGACAAATCCTGTGGTTTAAAGACATCGGAACACGTCTCTAGCCAAAAAAAAATTCTACTAAAAATGGAGATCCCACCGGCCCTAGAAAGTGCTCTAATACCACTTTTTATGCTCTTGACCTGCGAGAAGATACTAGAATACCAAATATGCGAAGAAATATAACCTAGAACACGAAACAATGAGAAATAATAGCATGTATTTTATTATTCAAAAAGGAAATCCATGTTCACTTGCCTCTTCGAGGGGGAAACCTCCAATAGAGTAGGGCTTGATTACGAAATAAGACACGATACTCCTCAATGGGGAGTCTCTATCCTTTATATAGGATTCATACATGCAATACCATGGGTCAATACCATGGTTCTTATTAATACCATCTATATAATACCATGGTCCATTTGCAACTAACTGTGGTCCCTTCTTTAAATGCAGGTCAACCACTAACAATTATTAATATGGGCTTTATTGACTCTTTAACTAACTATAACTATGACTACCCTATTAGATAAATAAGGGGGTTAGGGTTAGACCCTAACAGGAACAGCGACACCCGTTCCAAGAAAAAGGTCACCAGTACAGATCCAAAGCAAAATTGCTTTAGATTCCCTGCCTTAGCTTTTGTCAACTAGCGTTTTATGTTGATCTTCAAGGCTTTTGCCCAATTGAAGATCGCCAATGCTATATAGTTGATGGCATATAGGAATTTCAACTTGTTAGTCTCATGCACTTCCTTGGATGCCGCCACTCTATTAATAGTCAACAATAGCACTCTCAGTGTCATATCTCACATGGTGAAAATCCCAATCTTGCCACTCTTGGATTTGAGGGCTTTAGGGCAATGTTCGGAAAGAAACATGGATATGCTTGCCCCAATCGGTCGTGACCCATATAGGTTGACTGGTTCCCCTTTCCGGGACAGTCCTTTGATGAAATATATGTCTACAGTTTCTAACTCCAACTCCTGGTCACCAATGATGAATATTTCCTAATTTATGTCCCAGAGACTAATTAGGTACCGAAGCAGCTCAGGTTGGGCCAGCATCGATGGTATGAGAAAGAACTTGGGGAGCCCACAGTTCCTCAAAGTGTTCAGGAAATTTGGATCATTCGGTGCCTAAGTATCCACATCTTCATGCTCATGTTCTTTCTAGTCTACCATTTTTGATGATTCTTTCCCGCAAAAATCATATATTTAAGTTAATAATAATTTTTGGCCAATACAATTTAGATTCCAATGGTGTTTTGAAGGGAAACTTATTTTTTCCGTATTCACGGCGTCGACGCGCCTGTTTTAAAAATAGTTGTGCCGATGGCACGATAGGCCATTTTAATCACCCTCGCTGATGCAATTCTATGCTCGGAAGTCACGCCAACCAAGGGCAAATTGTTTTTGACAAAACCTCCCTCAAAAATCCCAAAAATGGATAGAAACAGGAAAAATAGTATGAAAATGGAGCTTAGGGCTTTGGCTCTTACCTGCAACTAGCGGCTCAGCGAATGACCTCTTAGATCTCCTGCAATCTGCTCCAGAAAAATTAGGCCAAAAGTACGTGAAAAGTCTTTCACAATAAGGTAAAATAGTAAATGGTAAAAAATATTTACTTTTCCTCCCTTTTCTTCAATTTTTCATGAAATATTAGGTTTTTTAAATGTCTTAACCTATTTTGGCTGAAGAATTGGATAATGCACTTTACCTTTTTGTGCAGTGACAGGTGATGGATGTTTGATGATGATGCCGAGTTACATTTCAACTCTTTTCTCGATCTGTAAAAATCATATGGAAAGATTGCCAAGTATTTTCCCCTTTCGACTCACAAAAGATAATAAAATGGGGGTCTACTTTCAATTTCTTTTATGACCCTTTAAAAACAAAAAGATAGTCGAGCCCTTGTCATTTCGAACTCATTAATGGATGTGAAACCTTGTGCACCCAGTATATGTTTACCCCTTTTTGGGTTAGGATGCACTATTTATGAAAAAAGGTGCTCCTTGACTGAAATGGTCAAGTGGTTCTCTCAAGTATTGTTTTCTACCTTTTTAGGCTTGAGAGACACAACTGTATGAAAAGGGACCATGTGGAGTTTTCTTTTCCATGTCTTTTTCAAACTCTCTAAACTTGAAAAATATACCGAGTTACACCTTTCTTGGACTTGTTAAAATATTAAACGACATTGGATTTGTCACTATGATGAACATAAGCTTCTCCTTCCTAGGGCTCGTTAAACTTACTAGGTTGAATTCGCCTGAAGGATGAACTTACAGTGCAAGCATATGCTATCCCATTCAAGCTTGAAATTACAAATAATTGGGGTACCTACCAGAGATGGTGGGGGGAATTTGGAAATCTTATCAGTTTTGTTGGCAGCTCACTCTTGAACATGACACTTTCCGCTTCGTGTCGGGTTGGGATATCCTCATTTGTATCATTGATCTCATTGGGTTGGGCCATTTATTTCTGCCTTCCATTTTATCTCTGCCACATCATCATGACCACCGATCCTATGGATCCGAAAGCTGCCAAACTTACAGTTGTGTCGCTGACATGTTTAAGAGTTGTCCTTCTATAGTTGCACTTACCTCTGATTCTCTGTATCATCCAAAATAATTTTGCATCCTTTTGTCTCGTGTCGATGATGTGGGATACATTATGGCCCTCCTTCGACATGGTTACTTTCTATCGACTTCAACTCATTATCCAAGAAGTTGACTGAGAGACTCCCTTCCAGTACCTTAAAGCTTGCATGCCCTAATGCCAAGTTCTCCGCACTCGACAACAAGTTCACATCATTGGCTTTTGATCAAGTGATTTCACGAGTGTTCGACCTCAGTTCCTCTATTCACATTCCGTGGATTGTGTTGATAGTACCTTGAGGACCATTGTCATTATTGGCGATTTCTCTCGTGCTTGTTAACAGTTTACATCATTGACTAGTAATGAAGCAATTTTCTAGCATGTTTGACGTCAAAAAATCTATTCACATGTTGGAATTTGTACTTTGATTGGGTCATGTTGGAGTGTAAGACCCTGAGCTCAAATCACAAAAGTCGAGGTTGCGAAGTGATGTGACATGGTTATGTTGATATACATGTCTCTTTCAGATGGATGGCTGTGACCATACCATGAGTTATCATATGTCATCCTTCTCATTATTGGATGGCTACGACCATACCTTGGTTTCGATATGATCCTCTTTATAAGATGGTTGTACCCATGCCTGGATTCGTTTATGTGATCATTCTTTGGATGGTTGCATCCATGCCACGATTCATGCATCATTTGACATGGTTTTCAGTTATGTATATGTATCTATACTTTCTTGCAGGTTTTTTGACGATAGATGCTAGTTCCCCGCATTGATTCATAAAGCATTTCATCCCTCACTCTAGTTCAGCCTTCACACTTTAGGGGGAATCTGTTACATAAAATTTTGTCACTGTCCCTGTAATCCCCATTCCTTGATCTTGGAAGACCTCTACAGTGAACCCTACATGGTTTTCCTTCATGAAGAAACTCCCATTGTGTCCCTCTTCATGAGAAGAACAGTTCCCTTTTGCACCATTTCCCCAAAATCTTTTGTTTTTCCTAGTTTACAAGACCGACGCTAATGACCCTTGTCCTCCTCATGCCAATATGTAGGGATTAACACTGTCCCTAGCACTGAGCATAGTGACTGAGCTTTGTTCTAGTCACATTGATCCTCTTACAGAAAGTTTTTTAAATAAAGAGCCGAAGCTTCGAACTCTAGAAGCTTCGTAATGGAAGTCTGGTAAATGGTTTGGCTAGATGGAGTCGAGGATGTCAGTTTGGGCTCCTTTCCCTTATAAGTAAGGAACAACCTCAAGAGATAAGATCTTATCCCATAAGAAGAGGAACCATTTCTCATCCATTCATGCTATATAAACCTCCATTTAGCCCAACCACAAGCTAGTGTTAATGTTGGTGTGCTAGTGCTAATTAAGTTTGGAGTAAACACCAAGATATTCATAGTTGTAGCTCCTTAGTTGTGTGAGGGAGAAGTGTAAATTTGGTTTAGTGTGAAGCCTAAAGGGAAGAGCCTTAAAACTATCGTTTTTGAGGCCATCATGGAATGCTAATGAAAGTGTGTGGGAACCTAGTTTTGTTGGAGGAGAACAATAACGTCAAGACAATGGTTGCAATCTCTTGTTGATTCAATATATATGCAACTATCGATTGATTTCCTACATAATGTGTCATCTTACATGTTTATGGCTTAATGCTTATTGACTTGTTAAGTAGGTTGAATTACAATTTGTCTATTATCACAGTTGTTGTTTGCTGTTGTTTACTTGTTTCAGGTGTTCAAAGAAGGAAACGAGAGATAGCTAGAGCGAGCAAGCGAGGTCATCATCAAAATAGATAAGTGTACAAAGAGGTAGGCCCTCTTAATTGGTTCTAACCTAAGAAAATCTTCCATAGAATGTATCAGTTGTGGCTAGACCCATTATCAGGCTAGAGGAATTATTTGTGTCAACACTCATAATTTTACTTCACCACATGGGGAATATGTTAGTAGGCTTCAGTCAGGATACAAGTTTGATAGGGATGATACAGTTAGAGATGGAAATTTTTGGATACACTTGACAGGAGGGGTAATGACCATGGATTTCATTCTAGTTCTGGTTCTGAGAGACAACATCATAATAACTGTCACCATTTGTATAGGAGGAATGATAATCATTTTTTGCTAGAGGAATTCAAGAAAGAAAAGCCCCCTACATTTAATGGGTAAATGAAGAAGTCATAGGATGCAAATGATTGGTTTCTTGGGATGAATAAGTTCTTTATATTACATGATTATTTATAAAAATTGAAAGCCATTATAGTTACTTTTAGTCTTAAAGGAAAAGCAGACACTTGGTGGGAAGATGTGAAGAATTTCAAAGGCATTCAGGAAGTGCAGTTGACTTGGAGTGAGTTTGAGAGACTTTTCAAGAATAAGTATCTATCTGAGAGATACTATGATGATAGGGAAAATGATTTATATGAGTTGAAGATGGGATCTATTACCAATGAGGATTATACTAGTAAATTCTTAGAGTTGTTGAGATATGTGCCTTATCTTAAGGAGGATAAGGCCAAGATTCACATATTCATTAGTGGGTTGTCAGTATCATTCAAATACGATATTGAGTTTGATTACCATAGATTGCTGGAGGAAGCCATAAAAAATTTGAAGCATTGTTACACGTAATTGAAGTTTAAAAGTGAGTCTAAGCAGGATTGGAAAGGTAACGAGAAGAATAAAGGAAAGTGTGTTAAGAAGAGACGAAAACTACTGAATACAGATGACAAGGAGAATGCAACACCACACAAGACGTTCAATGCAACTGACAGAGGATAAGGCTTTTAGGATGAGGAACAAAACAAGGGTGATGGCAGGAAGCCTTCACACTATTGGACTTGTAGCAAGGATCATTGCAAGAGATATTTTCCACAACATCAGGGTGGCAGACCGTAAATTTACAGTGCTCAGGAGGCATAAACAATTGGGGATATTGGACATAGTATTCCTTGGATATATGAAGTATTGGATAATAGGTACATTGATCATCAAGCATATATTATCGAGATGGAAGGTAATATTTGTGATCAATTTGTTTCTATTTTTATTGACCCTAGATCTAACTATAGTTATATCAATCCTAACATGGTCGATAAGTGTGGCTTGAGTAGATAAACGCATGTATAATCTTGGTTAATGTAGTTGGCTACAAGTAATAAGAAAACAGTTCATCATTGGGTAATATCTTGTGCCTTTGAGTTGAATGGAATGTCTACATTAATGCATCTAAATATGTTTATGTTGGGATCATATAATACACTAATGGGTATGAATTGGTTGTACATTCACAGGACTAAGGTAGATTGTTATGATAAGGATATTGAGTGCTTGGATGATGATGGAGAGAAGAGAATATTGCAGGCTAAGAAGAAGCCTACATCAATGAGAATGGTTACAACTATGTAGGAAAAGCGTAGTAGCAGGAAAGGGTGTGTATTGTTTGTAGTTCATATTTCTAGCGACAAAGGAAAGGATGTTGAGGATGGAAAAGTCTTGAAGAGGTATTCGATTTTGTAGCAGTTTCAAGATGTATTTCCAACAGAGATCTTAGAGTTATTGCCTCATAGGGAAGTGGAAATTTATATTGAGTTGATGTTGAGAGAACCACCAAGATCGAAGGCACCTTACAAGATGAGCACTCCAAAGTTAGTGGAACTAAAGTTGTAGTTGAATGAAATGCTTGACAAGGGATACATTAGGCCAAGTGTGTCACCTTGGGGTTCGCCAATATTATTTGTGAAGATGAAGGATGGTACTCTTAGGTTGTGTATTGATTATAGGTAGTTAAACAAGGTGGTGATTAAGAATAGGCACCCTTTGCTATGGATTGATGACTTTTTTGATTAGTTGAAAAGAGAAACAATGTTCCCAGAGATTGATTTGAGATTAACATATCATCAGGTACACATAAAAGAAGAGTAAATTTACAAGATTGCTTTCCAAAATAGGTATGGGCATTATGAGTTTCTTATGTTTCCTTTTGGTTTGACTAATGTTCCAACTACTTTAATGTGCTTTATGAATAGTGCGTTGCGTCTTTATCTGGACAAGTTTGTGATAGTATTCATTAGTGACATATTGATATATTCTAAGAATGAGGAAGAACATGCTAAACACTTAGCAGTAGTATTCAGATTTTTAAGAGAGCATCAGTTGTATGCTAAACTTAGTAAGTGCAGTTTCTTTTAGACATAAGTTCATTACTCGGGGAAGGTGGTTTCCAAGGAAGGTATAGTAATGGACCCAGAAAATATTAGAGCTATCATGGAGTGGGAATAATGTGGATGAGGTAAGATCATTCATGGGATTGTAGAAATTAATGTGTAGATCATAAACTACTGAAGAAATTTACTAAATCACAAGAGTAGAATCTACTTCTATTGATCCACAAAAGAAAATTCATGATCGAGAACACAATTCAATAACATGCATCAAGGTTCAACACACATACACAAATATTTATCTAGGGTAAAACAATTGATCTCAAAACCCCTTAGTATTTGTATTACATTAATCAAAGGATCTGGATAAATACAATATGCTATGCCCAACCTTGAGCTCAACCTACACCTGTATCTTCTATCCTCTGCTTGACTGACTGACATTGGCCAATATTTAGCCAAATTTATGCCTTCCCAAGAACCTATTTCCTTGTGATTTTCCTTGAGGAATTAGGCCCCTATTAATTAGGAAATTCCCCAATCTAGATTGTGAAATTCCTTTAGGCATTCCTTTGACTGCATGGATGAGATGTACAATTTGGAATATTATACAACTGATAGTACATTGCCCTTGAACTCCAATATCAACTGGGTAACTCAAATTTTGTGCATGCATGAGTTAATTTAGGTTTATTGATCAGTTAATTGGTTGAACACTAAAGCCGCACCCCACTTTTATAACTCCTACTATTTTCTCCAACAATTCGGACTATTTTAACTAACCATAACTCAATTTAATTGAATTAAATTGTTATAGCTCAAATTAACTCAACCTAGGCTCCTAAAATTTAGGAATCACTATACACAACTCAAGTTCATCCTCCAAATCAAATTAATTGAGCTAACTAAGTGATAATAACTGAATTAACTCATCCAAGTTGTCTTTTGATGTGGAATTTCGATATTCTCCTAACTTAATCAAAGGAAAAATTAAATTAGGAATTTTTCTTGCTGCTTTTTCAACACTCCCTCTCAGAAAGAAAGGGCTTATCGGACACCTCAATCCTGCTTCTATGGAACTTGAATTTTCCTCTTGACAACTCTTTTCTTAAAATATATGCATCCCGCTCCTTTATTGGAATGTACTACAACAACATGATCTGCCTCTACACACAATCTCGAAGATGGTGGTACAAAATATCTATGTTCTTGGAATGATCGTGAAAAAATAGATTCTGAGAGAGTTTGATACAACTATGATTATCACAGTAAGCTCCATCACCCAACCAAATAACCCAACAAGAATATTCCTCATCTAGATAGCCTCACAATCTTCTTGAATAGTAGCCATGCACTCTGCTTCTGTTGAACTGAGTGCAATTGATCTCTACTTCTTGTTGTACCAAGAAACTATTGTTGACCCAATACTGAAGATTCCTCCTAAAGTGCTCTTCTGATATAATGGACTTCTAGTCCAATCTACATCTATGAAGCCTTGCATCTTCACTCCTTTTGTCCATCTGTACCAAAGTCCAAACTGAGTGGTGCCTTTGAGGTACCGTATTACATGTTTAGTTGGCCTCCAAAATAATTTGGTCAGTTGAACCATGGATTGGTTCAACGGATTAACCACATAACACAAATATGGCCGTGTGTTCACCAAATACATGAGTGAACCCACCAACAACTTATACATGGTAGTCCACTTCCTTACCTGAAGTGGCATCCTCTTTCCTCCAGTTGGTCGCTAGAGGAGTCTCCATGGGTTTGCATCTGTCCATGTGGAACTTTCGAAGCATCTTGTTGACATACTTTCCTGAAAGAAAACTAGTTCCCCTTCTCTCTAACATACCTCCAAACCAATTAAATAGTGCATCAACCCCATGTCCTTCATCTCAAACTCTCTTGAAATGTCTCCCTTGGAAGACGTGATAAGCTATTCATCACTGGTAAAAATTAAGTCATCAACATAAAGAACAATAATCAATGGTGTACCTTCTACCAAAATGTGGTAAAGGTTTTCATCTCCTTTACTTTTGGTGAAGCCCAACTTGGTGAGGTAGCTATCAATCCTGGTGTAACAAGCTTGATTTTCTTGATTCGACCCGTACAACTCGTTTGAGTTTACATACATGCAACTCTTTGTTGAAGGTCTCAAAACCTCAGGCTATTCAATGTACACCTTCTCCTCAATCACTCCATTGAGTAATGTTATATTCATATCCATCTGGTGGATTTTCCACCCTATATGTGTAGCCAAAGAGAGAATCAATCTGATGGAAGAGTACTTTTCTATAGGAGCAAAGGTATCTTCATAGTCAATCCCTTCTACCTAAGAGTAACCCTTGGCTGCAAACCTGACCTTATGATTCTCAATGCTTCCATCTGCTGCATGATTTACCTTGTAAAGCCCTCTAAAACCTACCATTGATTTGTATCTTGGTCTTAGGACCACTTCCCAAAAACTATTTCTGATGATGGATTCATACTTTTGTACCATAGCATCAACCCATACTAGCTACTGTACTGCATCCCCGAATGAGGCTGGTTCTATCTCTACTAGTTCTATCATCAGAGCCATATAGCCAGTGTACCGATCTGGTGACCTCCTCTACCTCCACTGTGATGTCAGTGCTCCCACATTATCTCTAGCATATTTCAATAATATATTGACTTCCCTGGTTCACTTCCTTCCTTCCCCGGATGTCTTTTCTTGAGTGGCTATCTCCAGTCTCTGCTCATTTGGTTGTGGTTGCTCCACAATTTCCTGTGGTTCTTCCTTTGGAGTCAACAACTCCTGATATGCATGCAATTGAAGCTCCCTCTCAAGAGAACACTTCATTGCATTTTACTCATCAAACTTCACATCTCTGCGAACAAATGTCATCTTGAGATATGGAAGGTACACCTGATAGTTGTGAGGTGTATTAGTGTACCCCACAAATATGCCCAACTCATCTTTCGACTCTAACTTTTTCCTTACTTCCGTGCAAACATGATAGTAGACTCATGATCCAAAGATCCTAAAGTGTGACACGTCTGGTTTTTCCTTGAAAAATATTCTTCTAGTGTACTCATACCAAGAATCCTATGAGGACTCCTATTTTACAGATATACTGTTGTGTTGCATGCTTCATCCCACAAGTGTAAAGGTAGGTTTTGGTCATGCAACATCTCCTGTGCAGCTCCCACAATACTTCTATTATTCCTCTCAACCATCCCATTCTAATGTGGGTTATGGGGTGCTATCAAATCCCATCAAATTCTTGCTTTGTACATTAATTAAACTCATTCAACCCATATTCACCACCATTATTGCTCTTGAGAGCCTTCACTTTTCTGTTAGTTTCTTTCTCAGCAAGTTCTTCAAACTCAACAAATTTAAAGAATGTCTGGTCTTTCCTCTGCATGAAGAAAATACAACACTCACATGAGAAATCATCTAAAAATATAACATAATCTATGTGTTTAGCAGTGGAGTATATCGAGAAAGGCCCACAAACATTAGACTAGATCATTTGAAGGATTGCATGCACCCTGCTATCCCGATCATTGCAGGTGGATTTTGTGTACTTCCCCAAAGTACACCCTTTGCATGTGTTCTGCTGCTCCAGTTCTCCTTTGGGGAGACCTATGGTGATCTCTTGCTTGATATTCAAAGCTCCATGATGAAAGTGGCCAAATATTCTATGCCAAGATTCACCAACATCTCGGCTTTGCACCTTCTCTTCCTTTGTGCTCAAAGAAGTACAATCATGTACATCCAACCTGTAGAGGTTCTTCACCCGAACCCCAATCTACTTCACTTGTCCCATGGTGATGTGTCACAATAAAGCCTTTCCTTTACTGAATATCCCATCGTAGCCACGGTCTTCCAACACTGCAACAAAAAAAAAATCTTCTTTAGACTTGGTACATACATCACATCCCTGAGACTAAGAGGGGAGCCTAACTCCCTCTAAGAGGTGACCATGTTGATCCCAGTCGCACTATACCTCCCATATCGATGTGCATATGGATATCCTTCTCCTCCATATCACTGAAGAAATCTATGTTCACTATCGAGATACCAAACACTTCCCATTATTGTGCTTTCCATGGATGTAATGACAGTAAAATAAATTTTGAACTTTGAAGCTAGAGCTTCACTCAGTGCTCCTCTTGTGGTCTTCTTGCTTGATTTCTTGTGTGGACATTTCGTGTCATAGTGCCTGAATTCATGACAGTGAAAGCACTTGATTTTAGGCAAGTATTTCATCTCGCCCTCTTGAATCGACTCTGCCTTGGATTTGGATTTCTTCCCTTTCCCTTTGCATTTCCATCCAAGACACAATTCTCCTCATCCTCAACCTTGGATGAGGTCCCATATTTGTTGCTCTGCCTTATTTCTTCCTGCATCATATCAGACCATAAACATTCCCACTATGGTAGTTTCTCTCTTCCATTTATTGAATCCTTATAACTATGCCAACTCTTAGGAAGGCCCAAGAGGGAAAGAGCTACCAAATATTCTTCTAGGATAGTCACACTGACCCCACCAAGTTCATCATGACACTGTGTAAACCTACTCAAGTACTACTTAATTGTTTCATTCTTTTTCATCTTGATGTTCCAAAGCTTGTCCTTGAGTGCCAACTTCCTATGGTCAGTATTGTTCTAGAAAAAATATGTTAGTTCTTGCCACATCTCATACAAAGTCTTTTTCCCATGGAAATTTGAGACAATATGATCTTGAACTCCCTCCAATATAATTCTCCTCACTCAGGAAATACAATTCTTCCATTCTACTAGATTTTGTGCATCTGTTGTTGCTGGTTTCAGAACATCATTATCTATGTATTCCTTCAACCCATTATCCTCCAATACTTCCTCCATCCTATCATTCCATGCAACATAATTCGAGCTTCCCTCAAGGGCATACTCAAGCCTTAGTCCATTGAAAGTCATATTCTCAGTCCTAAAGAAATCCTGCAAATTGATCTGCAACCACGAATCCCCCTTAAATGGAAACTTCAAAATCTCTTCTCTACTGTGAATATAGCTCTAATACCATGTAAAAATTAATGTGTAGATCCTAAAATGGTCATGAAATTTACTAAATCATAAGACTAGAATCTACTTCTACTAATATGCAGAAACAAATTCACGATCGAGAACATAATTCAATAACATGCATCAAGATTCAACACACATACACAAAGATTTATCTAGGGGAAAGAAACTACTCAAAAACCCTTACTATATGTATTTCATTAATCAAAGGATCTAGATGAATACAATATTCTCTGGTCAACCTTGACCTCAACCTGCACTTGTATCTTCTATCATCTTCTTGACTGGTTGACCTTGGCCAATACTTAGCCAAATTTATGCCTTCCCAAGTGCCTATTTCCTTGTGTTGTTCCTTGAGGAATTAGGCCCCTATTAATTATGAAATTTCTCAATCTAGATTGCACAATTCCATTAGGCCTTCCTTTGAATGGATGCATGAGTTGTACAATTTGGAATATTCTACAACTGATAGTACACTACCCTTGAACTCCAATCTCAACTGGGTAACTTTAATTTTGTTCATGCATGAGTTAATTTAGACTAATTGATTAGTTAACTGGTTGAACACTAAAGTTTCTTCCCATTGCTATACCTCCTATGGGCTCTTGCAATAGTTGGAACTAGTTTAACTGACCATCACTCAATTTAACTGAATTAAATTTTTACAACTCAAATTAACTCAACCTAGGCTACTAAAATTTAGGAATCACTGTATGCAACTCAAGTTCATCCTCTAAATTGAATTAATTGAGCTAACTGAGTAATAATAACTCAGTTAACTCATCCAAGTTGTCTGCTGATATGGAATTTCAATTTTCTCCTAATTTGATCAAAGGAAAAATTATATTAGGAATTTTTCTTGCTCCATTTTCAATAGGGATTAGCAGCTTATTGCAGGAAGTTCATTAGGAACTTTTCATGTATTTCCTATCCTATTACATCTTTATAGCGAAAATGGAAGAAGTTTGAATGGAAAGATGAATGTGCAACTAATTTTGAGCAGTTACAAATGCTCCAGTCTTAAAGATTTTAGATCCAAATAAAGAGTTTGTGGTAATTACAGATGCTTGCAAGAGAGGAATTGGTGGAGTCCTGACACCGAAAGGACAACTAATATGCTACAAGTTAAGGAAACTAAATGAGCATGAGTAGAACTATGAGATGTATGATATTGAGTTGGCATCAATCATTCATGCATTGAAGATGTGGAGACGTTATCTTATTGGTAGGAGGTTTATTCTGATGAGTGATCATAGTGGGCTGAGGTATTTGTTTTGACCAATCTAATATGATTGTTGGGATAGCTAGGTGGTTGGTCATGCTCAATGAGTTTGACTTTGGTATTAGGTACATTAAGGGTAAAGAGAACATGGTTGTAGATGCTCTTAGCAGAAGAGTGTAGGTAATCACATAGCAACTATGAGTTCATATGGGACAAATTTGCAAGATCTGATCTTGGAGGCAGAACAACAAGATGACAAGTACCAGTAGCTTAAGCACAAATTACAGCAGCGGGGTACAAGTGAACATGATCTAGATTATCATCTCATGGTAGATGGTTTGTTTAGATTTAGGGACAGAGTCTATGTACCATGTTATCTCTTAGAGAAAACCTTGGCTATAGGAAAAGCTCTAAGGTAACCTCGAACGTCTTTCACGTTGAAAGCTAGCCCTTCAACCTAGAGAGGGATCTCTCCCTAAACTCAACTACTCAAGGTCACTGTAGTAAAAGGTTTGCAATTGAGTCTTATGGCCAACTTTATCTAAGAATGGCTAAGTTTGGTTGGACTATGTGAAAATTCTACCATTGGGCATCGAGTTTGACGCAATGAGGCTTTATTAATTACAGTTTCAATGAGAAAAACAAAAAAAAAGGGTAGTGATAATTCCTTTGAAAATTTAAGGAATTTGGAGGAAAATGAAGGAAATTAATGCAATGGTTAAGTGAACAACATTTATTAAATGCTCGAGAATAAAGAAAAATGAGCATAAACATATAAATCCTAATTTCAAACCCTCAATATTTCAAACATGAGGAAATATATGATGAAGAAAGATAGACAGGGAATAATAACACAAGAATTTCTATAAATTTCTCGTGAAGAATGCTTTCATTAAGAATTTCTCAACAATACACAAAAGATGCTATATCTCAAATAAACACCAACCCTTTCTTCTTCTACATTATTTGCTTATATAGATAATACAATAACTAAAACATGTTTGTAGCTCAAAATTAATTATAGTAATCCAATAATAGTAGTATAAATATCTTAGGTACATGCATATGAAAATATCTTTAAACATATCAAGTTTTTCAAAAAAACTTTCTGAAAATTATGCTAAAAATGGGGTTGAGAACGTGTATCATTGTTGTGCCTTTGCTATAGATCATGCCTTGTCATACTTCAAAAAAGGGCTTCTGTTGTAGCTCCTGCCTTCTTGGGTATCCCTGCTACAGGTCGTTGATAATGCTGCTATCAATCCTTTAGTTGTCGAAACTGATGATTTCACTAGTGGGACGACTGTCAGTGTTTTCTTTCAGACCGTTTTTTCAAAATTCATTGACAATGACAATGTTAACATTTCTCTACAAAATGCACTGATAATGAAAATATCAATGCTCCTTTGCGCCTTTCCATGCTTATATGCTGGCAAGTGCTTGATAAAAAATTCACTCTGATAGTGAAAGATCAAAACTCAAAAATATAGCTACCAGCTTATCAGCTCAGGGTACTGGATTCTTCCTATAAAACATCTACCTTATCTATCCTCTACCTCTTGCTCTGTATAGTTTCCATGGGGATTTTATTCTTGGTTTCCTTTATTTTTTTGACCCCTTTGAACTTGTATCTTTCCATTTTGTATAATTAGGTCCTTTAGTGGATCATTTTCCACGTGTATGACCTCTTTGGAAAGGTTAAGGTTTTTCTTCAAATTTATATTCAGACTCAATTTGTTTAAGGGCTGTTGTGAGGTCTTTTACCCCCTTTGAACATCTCAAAAACATTGTGTTCTTTTTTAGCTGGAATGTCTTCATCATGGGGTTCAGGCTCAACCCTCTTTCCTTTGGTTTTCTTTGCTAGATAGATTTCTATAGGGGAACCTTTAGTAGGTGGATTTTCCACATGAGGGGAACTCAAAGTAGGAGGATCTACAGTAGGTTGCATTTTCCTAAGCCTATCACTTCTTCTAGAATAGACCTTGGGTATTTTAGGAATATAAAGTGAGGGTTTGTCTTCCTTCTTTCAACTTCTGGTTTGCATAGTGGGGGTGCCCAAAGAGGAGGTTCCTTCTTGAGGCTTTTTGATTTGTTTGGTACCCTTCTTCCTTCCTCGTTTAGACTTAGGGGGATGGGGTTGAAACCTTCCCCAGAATAGAAAATGGCTCCATATTATTCCAACCTTTTCCAATTTATTTTCAATTAATAACTTAATTAAAGGTTTGTGATAGATGAAGTGTGGAGATGGGTCTGTTCTAGCCCTGTCATGCGGAAAGAGTCGACAGTGCGGACACAACCGACCTCCCTAGAAGCAAAATCTTTCTCGTGACAAACAAGACAAATAAACCCTACCTTTCTCTAAACATGCATTACAAATACAAGTAATCAGGAGATCTTTAACATACCTTTAGTCCAACGCTTTGTAGTAGTCCAGCCTCGCCGATCCGGATGAGCTCCTCCTTCTCTTCGAAACCTGCATTCACTAACAAGCCAAAAGATTAAATAGCACCTGATAAACTCATAAAACAATGCATATCCATCATATAGACCAAGGAGTATATTAAACAAACCATGAATAACAATCTGTTGAGAAAAATAAGTTCATTTGCATTAAAAGGTAACAAAAGGAACCATTACAACCTGAGCCTTGGTGTTGTGCGAGTCCCTCCTAGGGTCCAGCAAGAGTTTTCCTTTACTTTGATCAGCTCACCCACTCTCAAATAAGGCTAGGAAAGGATGGGAATCTCTCCTCTCAAGCTTTACAAGGGAGTCCTAATTCCAGCAGCATCTACCCTTAGGAATGTTCAGCTTTCAAACTCACCTCCCTCTGGCCCAATGTATGTATTTATAGTGCTCTAGAGGAAGTTATTCAGGTCCACCATCAATGGGATAAGCCCCTCTTTGGATGGGATAGCTCCCCTCTTGATGGGATAAGTTCCTCTTTGGTAGGGATACATGAACCATCTGGAGGCGCTTCATACATGTCAAACAAGCTTCTAGAAGGCTCTAGAAATGACCACAAGTAACTTTTTTGGAGTGAAACTTGCGCCTTTTGACCTTTACAGGAGTACGCACCCATTTCTTTATAGACAGAGCGTACAAGTACGCAGGTATTGTGAACTTGGGGTGCGTACACGCAGGTAAGGCTAAGAGAAACTGCGTACCCAGAGATATATAGATTTTTAATGACTTTCTCTCGTTTTGGAGTTTGACATGGAGAGCAGAGGTATGAGGCTTGCCAAGGAGGATAGTATGACAGTTGATGGAGCCATACTAACTGCAAATAGTCATGGTGACAAATTTTAGTGTAACAGATTGCCCCCTAAAGTGCGAAGCCTGTAGTAGATAAGGGTTTCATATCATCTAGGAAGGGTGAAGTCCTTTATCATTTCAAGGATTATCTTGTGGAGAGCCCAGTCGGAACCTGCAAGTATTCAACACAAAATACATATATATGATCATATCATCGCTGAGGTAGGCATTCCCATACTCAGATTGAAAACTTTAACTAATTGACTATCTACTGCTCTAATACAGGAATGATTCTGCAGTACATCATAATCATAGACTTTTGTAGACACAGTATGGATGCAGCCATCTGTTTATAATTAGCCTACTGTATAATGAATACAAAACTCCTCGCAGCCTGGATGGTGGAAACTAGATCCAGGGTCTTCATTTCTACTTCCCGAACAGGTACGATTCTATCCATGCGAATAAATGAGTTGATGTCGAACATGGTAGAAACCACTTGATTACCAGTCAATGATGTAAACTGTTAACAAGCGTGAGAGAGACCACCAGTGATGTCAATGGTTCTCAAAGTTCCCAGTACAATCCATGAGATGTGAATGAATGAGTTGATGTCGAACATTTCACGGAATCCTTCGATCGAAAGTCAATGATGTAAACTGTCGTCGAAGGCGAGAAACCTGCCATTGATGCATGCAGACTCCAAGGTACTGACAATTCCTAGGTCATCTTTCTAGATAATGTGCTGATGTCGATAGAAAGCGACCCGTTGCAGGCAAGCCCACAACACGAAATCATAGATCAAGCTGAAGAAATGTAGCTGTAAGGACTGACTCAGGGATGGTCAAAATGGATGACGAGTATTTTGCAGATGAATGTTTATTGCAAAGACCTCTTGAACACATAACGACACGACAGATGGCTTGGTAACATTTAACCCAAAGTTAATACCCGGCTAAAGACTTTCGATGTGGTTTGATCAACTGTGAGGCAAAGGATTTCCCAACCCAGGTGAATGAAAAGTGTCGTGTTGAAGAGTGGTAATAAGGCTTCTTCTGAGACAAAGGATAACAATTGGGCTCATTTTTCTCTCTTTTCCCCCACCATTTCTGGCAAGTACCTCTTTATTTTTTACAAGCATGAAGAGGATAACATATGCTTGATTATAAGCTCATCCTTCAGATGAGTCCAACTTAGTTTTGATTCGAACCCTAAGAAGGGGTGGTCCGTTCCTGTTTGTAATCGAACAGGTCCTTTACTGTGAAATTTTAACGAGTCCAGTATAGGAGAAACTCGGTGTTTTTCATTTTTAGAGAGCCTGAAAAAACTTAACAAGACTCCAGGTTGAACTTTTTCGTAAAGTTGTGTCTCCCAAGCCCGAAAAAGTATAAAATAATACTTGAGAGAACCGCTTAGTCTTGCGACCAAGGAGTACTTTCATGATTAGTGCCTCTGACCTAAAAAGTAAAAAGCGATCAAGGACACGTCGTTTTATTTCCGTATCGAGTTTGAAACGACAAAAACCCGGCAATCTTTTCCTGTTTTTACGGTCAGAAAAGAGTTATAAGGGGACCATCTTTTAATTCCGTTTTAACGAGTGTAAAAGAAACGCTCGGCAATCTTTTCATGTTTTAGGAGTCAGAAAAGGGCTTAAAAGATGACTATGATGTTTTGGTTCATGAAAAAATGATAATTGCCCCTAAAAGTCCTTTTGTCCTGCACAAAAACGACACATTACTCATACCTGTTTAAGATAAGCAAAAATGCATTGAGAAATATCCTTCCATGGTGAAAAATAAACAAATTTAGCATTCATTTATCCAAAAAACCTATAAAAAGACCTTTTACCATGTCATTTTTACCATTTTACTGTTGAGGGAGAGAAAAGGGCTTTTGGCAAGAAACTTCCCGTGGACTTTGCAGAGAATCCGACCGTCGGAATTGAGTGCCGTCTCTTTTAGGTATTTCACAACACCCTCCTCTTTGTTTTCATCCATTTAGAACTTCATTTTAAGCCCTAGTTTGATTTTTTGAGGGCTTTGGGGTTTTAGGATCCACCTTTCGGGGTACGCAGGTGCCCCATGGGCGACCTGCGTCCCCCGACATTTTCGTTAATGGGAAAATGGCAGGAGTACACAGCCTACCTTCAGAAAAGCTGCGTTCCCACGCTCTGTTTCTGAACGCACGGTGCGTACTCCGCGCAAAGAAATTTCAAAACCCCAAATCTCAAAACTAAACCATTAATTTTTGATTTAATGAATTCTAATGAATGTTTTCTAGTGTGTAGATTGCCCACCATGCTTGATTGGCGAGAAAGAGAACACGCAGATGTCGATTTGGCCGCAATAGATCATCAACCTTCCATTGATGCTTTGAAGGCATGCGGTCTCTACAAATACTGGGCCATACCTGGCATGAGGGCCCAGGTGCGATTCTTAGAATGGCTGGTTGAAAGGTGGAATGTTCAGGATCAATGCTTCTACATCGGAGGGCACCAGCTCGAGATATAGCCCTCAGACATATATTTTCTCACTGGTTTGCCTAATAGGGGTGAGCAACTGACTCTGTCCGGGACTAGGCCGGGTGGCCAATCCCTTGCTAGCCTCCGGCTAGAGTGGTGCAACAATCAGAACCAGGAGAAAGGGATAGAAATCAAATACATATCCCTGCCTGAACTTATGGTAACTGCCTTTACAGTTACCAGACTCTGCGGCGCAGCCGCTTTGCATATTGCCACTGGGTCCCAAATGCGGATGGCGATAGATTGCTACCGAGGCACCATTTTCAATTGGTGTGACGCTGTGTTGGCCAATATGAAGGGCCAACTGACTAGGGCAAAGAACGGGCAATTAAATACCTTTGGGTATGGGCCTCTAGTTTTGAGCTTTGCCCTAGAGAGGGTTCCGATGCTGATCCCACAGCATCTCACTGTTGCAGCTGGGCCTCCTCGTGCGCCAAAGTTGATGCGATGGGTTGTGGTGATGGCCCGCCATCCTGATGAGGGATCGGGAGTTGTTCGATTTCCTGCGGGTTACTTTCACTGGTTGGAGGAACAGGACTTTGCGATCCAGGATTTTCCTTATGCCGAAGTAGATTTTCGCGGTGATCCGGACATGGTTCTTCCACAGGGAGAACAATGGGACGACAGAGGTACTTCATTTTTCACAAGTTTTTAAATTATTTACTTCTTTTTTTTATATCGTCTCAAAATTGACAGTGACAAATTTCAAAATGCAGATGTAGGTCCACAGCGTCTGGCCAATCTCCGGCCATTCGAGAGAAGAGTACCAGTTGCACCAGCACCGGCCCCACAGGATGTGGCCGCAGAGACCTTAGCCGAGCTGGAACAAGACCTAGAGTGTCTCACGGCGGACATACCAGAGACGACTATAGACGATATTCCTATCCGACTTCAGTGCTATGTGGTCGCAGTTCCAGGACCTTTCAGGAGGTTCCTGTGTAGGGTAGCGCAGGCAGTGGTCTTGTATAGAGAGCACCACCAGTGATTGGCTAGTCACTTTTTGTAGACACATGTGACATTTTTGGTTTTTGTACTTATCATTTTTGCCGATCATAAGGTGTTTTTCAACCTATGATCGAAGACGATGTATATTTTTGACACACTCCTATATCTATATATATCATTGTTATCGACTTATCTTGTTAAACATGTATGATGAAATGTTTTTAAATTTACATTTATGATTATCGCAAATGTCTGTCTAACATTCGAGAAGCAATTGCATCTGCTAATGTATTTAATGACCTTGGAATATGCTGATATTCAATGTAATCAAATTCACGTTCCAAGAGGCGCACTCTCAAAAATAACCTTAATAACACTGGATTTCTAATGGCATATACTCTATTAAGTTGTAATACAACAAGTTCAGAATCTAACCTCACTATCAAACTCCGAATCCCAAATGAAATAGATTCAGATAATAACTCAATCACTGCACTGTATTCTGCAATGTTGTTTGTTGTTTGACCGAGGCTCACCCCATGCATAGAAACTAACTCGTCAGAGGGCGAATAGATAACCCAAGTTGCGGAAGAGATATTCCATGTACTACGACAAGCACCATCAGCAAATCCAATGTACGTTTGGAGAGGTGTCGACATCTGCAATATCAAGAGTAAAACCAAGATAAGCCAGAATAACGACGAAAACACACTTTCTAAGCTAAGCACACTGTCTAAACTAACAAATACACCAGCTAGAAAGAAAAAATAACCTAACTAACCTAACTAAGATCTCCACAGCCATCGTTTTAGCATAATACCTCTTTAGGTAAAGTCCATTTCTGGGCTTACCCAAAGAGTCCCCATCAAAATCTACCAGCTCATAGACCCCTTTTGCTAGCTTTCGCTTGACAATGTAGGGCCCATTCCACATAGGAACGAATTTACCAACACCTAATTTATCGTTAGCTTGATCATATAATAGCACTAGGTCTCCTTCCGAAAAATTACGAGGGGTCATGTTGCGATCATACTGAGCTTTCATCCTTTTTGCGTGAGTCTCGATTGCCAGTGCAGCGTCACGTCGAGTCTCATCTAATTTAGCTAAGTATAATAGACGCTTCTCCTCTTCGGAAGTAGCTGGAAGTAATTCGACAACCATTTGAAGTGATGGGATTTCGCATTCAATGGGCAACACTGCTTCCAAACCATAAACTAGTTGGAAAGGAGTGAACCCTGTTGATGTTTTCACTGAGGTTCGGTATGCCCAAAGCGCTGAAAATAACATGTTGTGCCAATTCGACCGATGAATACCAATGATTCGTCGGATCATGATAACTAGAACTTTGTTTGATGGACTCAACCAAACCGTTTGCTTGGGGATAATAAGGAGTAGAACTATCATGACGTAAACCAAGCTGGCTTGTAAGTTCTGTCATCATAATGTTTCGAAAATGGCGCCCATGGTCAGTGATTATCGCTTGTGGGACACCAAACCTAGCAATAATATGATTGAATATGAAAATCGCAGCTGTCTTGCTGTCAGCCTCGAATGTAGGCATCGCCTCGGCCCACTTAGTAAAATAATCAACCGCAAGGATGATATACGCATGCCCCCCGGCCGAGTGAGGTTTACATGTAATAAAGTCGATACCCCATTTAGCAAAAGGACCAACAACAATTATAGGGTGGAGAGGAGCAGGTGGTGCGCGCATCTTGCGATCAAACACTTGACAGTTGTGGCATTTTCGGACCGCAATGATACAATCTTTAAACATGGACAGCCAGAAGTAGCCAGCACACAACACCTTCTGGGCTGTGGCATACCCAGACATATGACCGCCACACGCTCCAGAATGACAGTCATTCATAACCCTTTCTGCCTCTTCATGAGTTAAACAATGACGAAAAACCAAATCTGCCCCACGACGATAAAGAGTATCTCCAATAATTTGGTACTGTTGGGACTGGAATCGAATTTTTCGGCGTTCCGACATTGAAGCTTCAGGCCGAAAGGATTGGGTTTGGAGATAGACGATTATATCCCCATAACACGGATCTAAAGTGCTGATGAGAAACAGAGATTCGTCCGCAATGGGTTCTTCTGCCACAGTTTCCATATCAGCACGCGGGAAGTCACACATCAATTCCGCAAAAACTAAAGATTTCTTAGACTTAGATTTTTCAAACTCCAAGTCGAACTCTTGCAAGATAACAATCCATTTAGAGTACTTGCCCCCAGCAATTGTTTAGTCAAAATATAGATCATAGGGTTGCAATCCGAAATGACTGTAGTTTTACGGAGAAGAATGTAATGACGAAAACGTTGGACAGCTTGAACAGCTGCCAAGGCCAATTTCTCCACATGCGAATATTTTAGCTCAGTGGGATTTAACGTCCTACTAAGATAATATATCACATGTTCCGTTTCGAATTCATCTTCCTGTACTAAGACCATTCCAATGGTGGAATGAGCGGCGGCGAGGTACAAAAAGTAATCCTGGTTGTAGTTGGGAGGATGCAGCAACGGTGCATGGGTCAACGCGTGCTTTAGCGCATCAAAAGATTTCTGAGCTATCTCATCCCAAGAAAATTGATCATTTTGTTTTAACATCCGGGTAAAACCCTTGGTAATCTTGGCGTAGTTAGGAATGAAGCGGCGTAAAAAGTTTTCTTTCCCTTGCAAACTTTGGAGTTGGCGTTAACTCGAAGGAGGAGGCAATTTGATGATAGCTTCAACCTTCGAGGGATCGACGCGAATGTCGGCTTTTGAAACTACAAATCCCAGCAATCGTCCCACTTCTATGCAGAAGACACATTTGTGTGGGTTCAACCGTATACGATAATGCCTACACCTCATAAAAATTGCTCGTAAATGGACAAGGTGATCAGCTCGACGTAAGGAGTGAGCGGGCAAATCATCGAGATACGGTTGCACAATGTGCTTGATGTCATGAAATGCATAAGACATCACCCTTTCAAAAGTGGCTCCGGCATTCTTAAGCCCGAAAGGTAGTTTGCAATAAGAAAATGTCCCCCATGGACAAATGAAAACCGTTTTTGGTTGATCGGCAGGTAGAATATTGATTTGGTTGTAACCGGAAAAACCGTCCATAAAGGAAAATATTTCACTGCCGGCACAATCATCAATTATTTGATCGATATAGGGCGTTGGATAGTTGTCCTTGGGACAAGCACGATTGATATCCCTATAGTCGGTCATATTCTTATTGTTCCCTGTATTTTATTAACCGGAACAATATTCGATACCCAATCCGTTAACGGGATCGGATAAATGAAACCTTCTTTCAACAGCTTCTCAACTTCTGCTTCAATTGCAGCCGCTTTCCGAGGGTGGATCTGACGCAGACATTGCCGAATGGGTTTAGCATCCGGGTAAGTCTTGATCTCATGAACAACAATGAAGGGATCAATTCCTGGCATTTCCTCATAGGACCAGGAAAACACGTCGCGAAATTCTTGAAATAGGGCCTTGTATGTTTGAATTTCGTCATCTGAACACGAGGCACCTATATGAATGTGTTCAACAATTCCAGGCTTCATTGAAATGTCAATGGGAATAGTGCGAGAAACGTTTCCCAAATTCAGCTCTGAATCAGGATGTTTCATGGGACTCTAAGCGTCTTTGACATATTCAGCTGTAAAGATTGATGAGAAATCGTTTTCAAAACGATCATCCTCAGGTAAAAATGAAGATCTATGATGGAGATCTTCCCACGGTAAATCATCTATACACAGGATTTCACAAAGTTGTTCGTCAGATGACACAACTTCGGGAAACGTTACTAACTCTGAGGTTGACGCGAAAAGGGATTCCTCACGGACCACATTCATTTGGTCACTTCGGGTTGAACTTGGGTCGGAAAAAGACTGCACGACTTCATAGGCAATTTCATATGGACTCAAAGGCATTGCATCACCGAATGAGTCTATCTCAGATTGAGATGGGACAATCCAAGGATCGTCATAAATAATAGTGTCTGAAGTAATCATATGAATGAATGCGAATGAAGGGTCTGCGTTGATTAGAGGAAAAGGAAAAGTTCCCAGTAGACCGGAATCTTTAACTAATCCTACGCCAACATCCTTATAAGGGATAGTCATTTTACCGACATGCTGGATACTCTCTGAAGAGGCTGGGTCGGATGAAAAGTAAGCCAGCTAGTCTATGGTTACGATCTTGCCATTATGTGGAAACTTTATGACTCTGAAGACCGATGAAATGACCGCTGTCATAGCGTAAGACCAACTTCGACCCAAGAGAAGGTTGTAGTCTAGAGGGGCATCAACCACCTCCACATCCAGACTAACGGTTTTTCCTTCAACCCCTATAGGAAAATCCTGTAAAATGCCAAACGGATGGAACCCACGGCCATCAAAGACCTTAAGAATTGTCAGGGATTGGTTCAGAGAAGGAGAACTAAGCGATCTCCAACACTGAATCGACATAATACACGTGGAAGCGCCCTCATCAATTACAGTCCGATGAATAGGCCTGTTTTTGACTATCACGGGAATCTGGATAGCCATCTGATGAGGCAGACGCGGTGTACTATTTTCTAGATGAAAGATTATCAGGTTCGGGTCCTGAACATCAACAGCTCCTATAGCCGACAAAAGTACTTTTCGCTGTGCTGGGCATGATTGTAGCACTTCTAAAGCCGACATTGCTGAGGGTGAAACAGCTAAATCCTCAACAATGTTGTAATTCTGGGCCGCTCTCGCATGTGTATTGAAAGCAGACCTTCGAAGTACACCCTTGGCAGGTGGTTTTATTACTAAGTCAGGGTTAGGTTTCTCGATCTGTAGTGGATCAGAACCAGGAGCTGAGGTTGATGGATTTGAATGAGAAGATTCTGCTTCTTTCGATCCATCAACAGGACTTTTACTACCATAATCGTGAGATCGAGTCGCAATCCTTACATGAGACATCATCAATATGGGTTCTTCAGTGGAACTCGAGGAAGAACCTATCATCTTACTCTCCTGCTTTGGAAATGGATCCTTCAAAACAGCAGGAGTTGAGGAACCTTTGACAATTTTCACAACCTCTGCCCAATGGGGGCAATCTCTTGTAAAATGATCCTCTTCACAAATTAGACAAGGATATCGAGGTTTGCGCTTTTCGTCATTGGTTTCCGACTTTTCTGTTTTCTACTTTGGAGTTTTGTCTGCTTTACCCTTCTTCTTACCCTTCTTCTTCCCACCGTTTTTTGATTTAGCCGTAGATGACTCTACAGCGTGAATATCGGCGGAAATTTCAGGAGAAGACTCTCCTGTCGGGGAATCTGGTAAGGTTATAATGGGCGAAGAATTCTTTGAAGATTTCTTCTTGCTTTTAGTATTTACCAAAACAATCATGCCATCAGCAGCATGAGATCCCGAAGGAGCAACAGCGATTTGATTTGACTTTGGAAGATCTGGGATCTTTTCATGTAACGTACCTGACTGAGTGTAAACTAAGTCAAGGTACTGCACTTGAGAAATTACTTGCTCTTCAGTAGCTACTCCGGCCTTAGCTACATCTTCAGTAATCTTCAGTAATAATGATTTAACAAACCATTCAGCTAAGATTTGGTCCGGAATAAAAACTTTCACTAATCGCCGTCGACGTCTCCATTTATGGATATGATCGGAAATATAAGTGGACGTCGACTGTTTTAGTGAAGTTAGTAGCTCCGTGCCATTATCATATCTCACTGGCAACTGAAAATGAGTTATGAACGAGGTAGCTAACTGACTAAAATTGTAAAAAGAGGCCTGTGGTAACTCAGTGTACCACTTGGCCGCGAGACCAATGAGCGTACGCAGGAAAAGACGTAAGCGGATTGAATCATCCGAGATGGAATTTGAAGCACACCAGAGGTGGTAAGTCATCACATGATTAGACGGATCCTCTCCAGACTTACCTTCGAACTTGGGTATATCACTGGGCAACTTATTTGGCATTGGTGACCAGAACGAAAGATATTGTATTGGATCGTTCGTTAGGCGCGTCAAGTCTGGTAAATCCAAAGTTGCGATAAACGGTAATTTCCGATTGGGATCCCTAAAACTCTGGGTCAGAAGACCAGTGCCAGGAGGAGGATATCCAGGATAACTTGGAATAGGAATTGCATTCGGGATATTATATCCTCCTGGAAAACCAGGATTAACCAGACCGTACTGGGGTTGCTGAGGTTGTTGATAAGTGTACCCAGGATATGGTTGATACTGGTAAACCGGTTGTTGGACAGCAGGCCCGTATTGGTACTGTCCCTGTTACGGTTGATAAGTGAATTGTGGTTGACTAGTGACAACCGTACTTAAACCAGGCTGTCCTACAGGCATCTCAACCGTAGTTTGAATCGTAGATCCAGACAATGGTAAAGATGTCTGAGGAGTAGTTGCAGAGACAGTAGAAACCGGAGCTGTCGATACTCCGGAAGCAAGTGTGGTGGAAGGAGCAGATGTTGCGGTAGTTGCAGCAGCCGTTTGAGATGGAGTACTAGGTGCAATTGGCGGCTGAGTAACTACCGAAGTGACAAAAGTTTGAACATTAGATTGGGCCGGTTGCTGGGATGGACCAGCAACTAAAGGTTGTCCAGCTTGAGATGACAACTGTATACTTGGCTGCAATACCTGTTGAACTTGCGATGGATCCCACACTATGTTCATTCCGGGGTATTGACCCATGACAGTTTGAGGATATTGAGATCCATAACCGGATTGAGGATAGGATTGATAACTGAAAGGCACAGTTCTCGTACCTTGAACATATGATTGACCTTGAGGTGGTTGATAACCTTGACTCGAGTATTGACCTTGAGGTTGATAACCTTGAGGCAAATACTGATACTGGGGTTGACCTTGACCTTGAGGTTGATACCCTTGAGGTAAATACTGATACTGAGGTTGACCTTGGGGTACATATTGAGGCTGGGGTTGACCTTGAGGAATGTATTGTACTATGGGTACATACTGTCCTTGAGGTTGCCCCCCAGACGCAATTTGTGTACCTTGAGGTTGCCCCCCATGCGTTAATTGAGGCTGCCCCCCAGGCGGTAATTGACCACCTTGAGGTTGAGAACCGGGAATTGAACCTGACATCATGTAAATGTCTCCTACACCCAACAATTTATTACCATTGTTTCCAGCTAATAACCCATGTTCAATTGGTTGAGGAGATGCTCCCACAAAGGTACCAGAAAGTGCCTGATACCCGGAGGGAACATAAGGACCGCCGTACAAGAAAGATTCAGGAGATTGAGTGAACACAGACAACTGGCCAGACATATTGACAGGAGTATAAATACCTCCAGGTGTAAAAGGAGTTCGAGGTGGAGAAAAACTTATCCCTGAGTTGTCTAAATAATTGGTTAACGAAAGGTACCAAGTAGTACTTCTAGGAGGACTGTAAAAGATAGATTCACACTCCCTTAGATCAATAGTAGGTTGATCTTCAAGGATAGATACGCCTAATTCTTCCTCTGGAGCAAGTTCTTCAATAGCTATCAAACCAGCAAGAAGATTTTCGGTGATGACTCTTTCTACCCTAGGTGAATCAGGTGCACTAGAAGTTGGAGTAACAGGTTCAGATACTTCAGGTTCTTCGCTTATATCACTAGTAGATGAAAAACTACCAGCAAGCTCAGAAACTGCAACTGCTTCGGGATTGTAACCTGTTTCTAGACCTTGGTAATCTGGATGGACTACCAATGACGATTCTCCTTCTTCAGGTGAACCTACTTTACTGCCACTAGGAGTTACAAGGACCTTTAAACCTTCGTAATGACTCAGGGCCTCTTCAGGAGGTTCACCCCGCAATCTACAGGACTTCCTCAACAAATCGGCCACGGTAACAATCTCAGGAGACTTGCCCCGAAGTCTACGGGACTGTCTCGGTAATTCAGCCATAGTTAAAAACTTTTAACTACTGCACACGCAAACAAAGTAAAATCTCAAAGCAAACCACCTAAAGTCTCTAAAGAACCAAACAAATTTGAATCACACGCCTAAAGAATCTAGGGCGTCAAACCATACACAAATAGTAGCCTTCCGGACCGAAAACGCTAGTTGGAGATGAAACCCAACATCGCCGAATTCAGTACAGAAGTGGTGGGCAGAACAGTTACCCCGGCAACCTGCTTAATGAATAGACCGACACAAGTTCCTTCACTTTAACTGTCTCGAGTGAAGTGAACCCCCCAGAAAATCCAAGTGAGTCTAGTCGACGTCTGCTCTAGGTACAGTGGGATATTCCCTCCACCGCCACCTCGGTAGAATCCTAAAGATAATGGTCACTAAGGTTACCAACAGCAGCAAATGCACTTGGGGGAATAGTCTACACTTCGACAGCACGCAAGGGCAGAGTATCAAGCTCAATCCCCTTCCCAGCTCCTTGACAATAATCCAAGGTTTACCGACAAGTGACCCCTGGCTCCTCGACAATGGTTAATCCAAGGTTTACCATTTGTAATACGTGCGTGTCTGGCATCGTTCCCAACGAGGGAGGATTGATCCCCTCACTGGTTCAGACACGAGCTCGTGCTTCTGCTTTAAGAGGAGCTTTCCCAGAGTAAAAATGAAACAATTGGATTTATCCTACCACAAGATGAGCTACTTGTTTGGTTTTGCTGTCTTGGAGAGTTAATTACTCTCCTAATCCAAGACACTAGCCTGATCTATGTTGGTGTTTCAGAGCCCTAGTAAATAAAAAGTTACTAAGTTGATTTTACTTTAAGCGTTAATTTTTATGGCTTTTTTTTAAGACAAAAGGTAGTGGAGATGAAACTGATGGTGTGCAGACTCGACCGAAATCCACTAAAAAGATGCACTTAGGATGATTTATACTAATTTTTTCTTTTTTCAATGAATTCCCTAGCTAAGAGAGTTGGAAAATGCAAACTTGATATAAAGACAACTTTCTTGGCAATGAAAAACAAAGAAACAAACTCTTTATCTTTTCAAAACATACGACACATGACCACTAATCACTTCACGAAAATTCCTTTTTCTTTCAAAGACTCAAATGCTACCAAAGCAAACTTTCCTTCAAAAGATATTTTTGTATTTTTTCCTAATTAATAAAGCATGTAAAACTTACTTTAACAAAAATCAAAGTTAAAAAAGCTATGGCAATCAAATCAACTCAATTTCACTCAAAAGCAAATCTAAGAGAAAAGCACTTAAAAGTAAATCTAACGAGTCAAAAGCTTACTAAAGATGATTCCTGGATGTTTTGCTCAGTCAAAATGTAAGTAAGGACTAGTTAATGCAGAACCAAAAACTAGTCAAAAACAAAAATCAAAATCTTTTTGTTCTTTTTCTCAAGAATAAAATTCAAAGTTCAAACAACAAACTTTTTCGAGATTCGCAAAGAGAAGAGTCAAAGGTAGGTCTCTCACAAGGGTGAATTCTATGACAGGCCCGACTCCTAAGAGGACTGAACAAAACCAAGGAGTTCCAAAGTTTGGCAACCTCTAACGCCAAAGTCACTACAGGACCAGTTAAAAATCAAACCCTAAGGAAAAATCCATATGAATTTCACTAAAACCCTCGACACTGACAAAACAAGCTTAGGTGAAGATTTATGGCAGAAAACCAGTGGATCTGGGCAGAAAAAACAAATTAAAAACAAAATCTAAAAGGCAAAAAGAAGAAAATTGAAATTTTCTTAGTTTTGACAGGGTACGCAGGCGACCTGTTTGCACAGGTGAGGGCAAGCCCGAACCTGAGCAACCATGTGCCTAAGACTTTCTAATAAAAGATAACATGCATTCATTCTCACTTTTACTACTAGGTGTACTAAAAAATTAAAATAGTATAAGTTTACCTAGTTAAAATGCCCTTCGCATGTGACATAAGAATGGGTACTTCACAACAACCAATGTCATTTGTCTTCTAACAAAGGCCTCTGCACCCCTGACTTCTAATTTCTTTCTTCAAACTCAATAAGTTAGGAAGAACGTGACATCAATCCCAACTAATATGTGGCTCCTATAGATTCTTTCTCCATATGTAGGTAGAGTTGTGACCTCTACAATCAACTCTTCTGTCACCTAGAACGAAGTCCCTCCAACCTCCATACACTGACCATCAAAACCCTCGGCAAATTCTTGAGCAACCTCGTCAAGGAAATCGATGCATTGTTGGAAAAATCCCCCCACTCAACCTATTGAAAATACTGTTAAATGTCTAAGTAGATCTCGAGAAGGTTGGGCCCTTTTAGTTCATTTATGTTTAGCCTCCCTCTTTTCCCCATTATCTTCATAGTTTAGCGATCAAGCAAGAGAGAAAACCCAGATTTGATCCTGAATCTCCACCGAATAGCTTAAACAAAATGGATTTCCAAAGATAAAAGTTAACAAAAACTCACAATTGAAAACTATGAAATTACTATATGGGAAAAAAAATGATGTTCAGGCATGTGTTATAGATAACTGATTGATGGGTAAAATAATTACTTAACCCTTCGATAATTACGTAACAACTACATACCTCTTCGGTGGTAGAAAACATTCTTTTCAACACATACCTTTCACCTTCATATTTATCGTGGCATTACTGGGTAATTATTATTTTGTTGCCGACGTGGAACGTGTTAGTGCATCTCAAAAATTGAAATTGAAATTTCAATTTTGGTGTTGATACTCTAGTTATCAGTGAAAACCTTATAATGTTAACACTCCTGTTGTTAGTGTATCCAAATAAAAAATTTATTGAACTCACAAAAGAATTGGTAGTCCCATTATCAACATTGTTTCCTATTTATTACATATTTCACTGACACTATAATTATTAGCATTTAAAAACTTTCAAACTTATATAAATGAGTGAACTCTGTTAACAAATATTTATGTATTGTCTATACTGTCTTCATTTTGTTTTTATTCTTCATGATGTTGCATTTATGGTATTTTCATGCTATTTAAACAATTACGTCTAACATCACCAAAGAAAATTTCCTAGATCAATGCTGGTTTATGGTTTCTTGTTTCATGGAGTGTTGCATCATTCGCATGGCACATCAGCAATTAGTCTTTTCATCTGCATTAGACCATGTGGGAGATTTCATTTGGTTTGGTGGTGGGCATGGGGGTTTTGCAGTATAGCCAATTTCATGAAGATAAGTGTGATTTTATTTGGTTTTCACTATTAATTTCTTATGAGTTTTTCCAGTTCTCTCTTTGTTTAACCCCACAATCTATGTTTCTATTTCTTGTTCTATGTCTCTATTGCAAGTAAGATTTGGTGAGGTGCTGGGATTTGGTTGACTATTTCAACATGATTTGAGTATGGTAAGCTTTGAAAAGGTGTTGGGGTCTGGATGATTGTTGCAACAATGCTTGGGCATGGCAGTGGCTTCATGGTTGGCTCTCTAGTAGGATTTTTTATCCTACCAGCTATAAATTTCATTTTGTTTATGAGCATATTAAATCTGTTGGGATTTGTAGTCCATTGAGAAAATCGTTATGTGGGTTCTGGTGCATTTCTCGTATTTTCTATGGGTTTTTCTCTATGGATGTTATGTGAGAAGTTAAATTGCTAGGTGTTATTTAAAATACCAATCTATTGGGAATTGTATTGGATTGAGTGAATTCTTATCTAGTTTTTGGTGCATTTCTTCTATTTTTTGTGGGTTCTTGTCTGTGGGTGTTATGTGAACTTTCGTTGTTTTTTTGCTATGGGTGTTATGTGAAGAAATTTACAAAAATTACAAAAAAATTTGCAAAAATTTCTAGCCACTATATTTACAGATTTTTTTTGTTTTTTTAATTTTTTTTTCGCAATAGATTATTTGATTTTTTTTTTGTATGAAGCTTTCCCCTACTGTATTTTAATCTCAAATAGTTATAAATTGGAAATTGATGCAAGAGCATATTCTCTCCTAAACAATTGTGTTATTGATCAAACCTTAGGGTTTTGATATTTTCCCAAGGAGTCAGTTTCGATAGCTTACGAGGTTTGATTGTGAGTTGGAAGCAAATGTGTTCCAAATAAAAACATTGTAAGTATGCAAACACAAAGGGGAAGTGGCCAATTGAATGTCAATAAGGCCAAGGAAAAGAAGCAAGAGCTTGAGGATGTATGTACATATATATTAAATAAAATATAATTTCATATTGTGTGAATTGTCTCTATGCAGTGAGCATTTAAGATTCTGCATGTGAATCTAAAACAAATGATAGATTCAAAGTTTAATCTATCATGTAATGAGGTTAATTCTATGCAAGAATCAGGAAAATTCAATGTCAATTATTATTGGGAAGAATTATGTGCACATGATGTCTGTATGTGAAACAAACAACAAGGATCTTTGCATAGACAAAGTAATTTAGTTGAGAATTCAAGATTTGGGTTTCTATGTGAATTATTCCTGGTGGAATGATATTTAAACTCATTAATGGCGATGCTTGGTGTGTGAATTAATTCTTCTAGATGAGAAGAAATATTCTTGATAGGAATAAAGGTTATGTATATCTTTGAGGAATTGATGAGTTCTGGCATGCCAACTAAGTGAGATTGATCGGATTCAATGTTGAATATCTTGATGTCGTAAGAAGATTTGAATGAAGTTATTTAATTTAAATTAGATCTAGAGAGATCTACTCATATGGAAGAGGGATATGTTATTGGAACTGTCTAAGAGAGGAAAATCTTGGGGAGGGAAGAGTGACAATGTTATCAATGAATGCTTGGTTGAATAAGAAACCATTGTAGATATGGAAGATGCACTAAAGAAGATGTGGTTCAAGTGTTGAAGAGAAGATGTTATTGGTTGCACGCTGAAGAGTTTTGAGCTTGTGATTATTTAATGCAACTGCTGAGCCCACTCTGGCTCAGCCGCACCTTCTCGAACAGGCCAATTCGGTTCAGGTGCGAGCTACCTAAGGAGCTATTATAGCGATATCGTGGCTAGAGCAGTAGGGAATAGAGGAGCCTCTCTAGCTTTGGAGTTGATAATTGCATTGAATTGAAAAAGGGAATAAATATAACCATTAAGCATTGGAAGGTGGAAATTTCCATCATAATTGCATTGGAAGGGAAAACACCCTTGTATGCAAAGTAAAATTCGTAGGGATGAAAACACTTAGCTGGAACTGCATTGAAGCTTGAATATCCATGTATTCTATCTTTTGAGAAATGAACTCCATTTTAAATCCAATTTTTATATGAATAAGGAACGGTTCTTTGGGGACAAAACCTTTTTTCCTATGAAATTAATTGGGTTTCTTTATGGAATATGGAGTTTTATTATGTATTTGAAACATGAATCATATAATGGATATCCAAGAAGGTTGTGAATGGATGGATAAGAAGAAGATTTGAGTAAAAATCCAAATATTCAATGTCATGGTAAGATATTCTAAAGTGCAGGGACAAAGTAAAATTTAACTATGACTATATGCCACATTGATTAAAGCATAGTCAAGCATTGGGGAAAGTATTCCTAAGCAAGATATTAGCAAATATTGAGTTGTGAGAATTTCTTCACAATTGAAGAGAGATATGATAACTCCTTTGAGTTCTGCTAACCATTATGTAAAACTTATACAAATGGGACATAATGTAGGAAATTTTTGTAACCATAGTTGAAAAGGTTGTTTGATAAGGAGGTTTAAGGAAGAGGAATGAATGATGGTAACAGTAATGGCCATACAACAATTTAGCCAACATCATGAATGAAGATTCTTTTGATGCAAAAATGACAACACTTGTTGCATTGTCAAAAGTCAATTTTATTTATGAGAAAAATATTGCAATATGACTATAAAAATGAAACTCGAGTCTTCTTTATGTATAGTGTCTTCTTCCACATAAATGCATGTATAATAAATTATGTATGTATCTTCTACAACTAATTTTGATTACAGTTCCAAAAATAATATGGAATGTTATAACCTAGGATTTAATCCAAAATGACCATGTAACAAGAAACAAAGTCAATCCTTACAAAATCTGCATCAAAATGTGGCAACACCAAACAAAATATGACACCCCTATACTTACCGTCCTCTAAAATCTTCATTTCCCAAGCTTGTTGAGTTGCATTCTTGAGCTAACTTGGTTGGCATAACTAAGAATGGTTGATTAGGATGTGTTGGATTGCTTCCATATGATTGAGTCTAATTTTCCCCTTGTAGCCATGGAGCAAATGAATAGCCACAATTCACACCCATGCTACTAGTCCATGTATTAAGTGGATGTGTCTGATAATCATACATAGGATTGACACCTACACTGGTAGGAATATAACAAGTGGATAAACCCCCTTGTTTATATTGGGGGACTAGGATGTCTATGATATCTTGGTATAATGTTGTATTACATGCAATATGGTTTAATGTGTTTAACATCATCCTATATTCCCTGTCTGTGCTTGCATCATTGTCAAACCTATCTATTATCCCTCATTCTTTTTGAAGCATTTGTTGATACTTTCTTGATTCCTTTTCCTACCTTCCCAATAGTTTTTTATGGTCCTTCTCTTGCTTTACTTTATCTCTTTCAAGCCTTTGCTCTGCTTGACGCTTTAGTGCAACAATCCTTTTTGTCTTCTTTTCCTTGGCTAAATCCTTCTTCGTCTATTTAAAATATTGAATTTCAAGTTCTTTTTGTTCATACTTAACTAATAGTTTTATATAGTCTTCTAAGGTGGGTAACTGTGAATATCGACCTAAACAAAGACTATCTATTGTTACATTCCTTCTTTTCATTGACACTCTCTCTATTGGTAATTTTAGGAACTGACCAAGTAATTGGTAGTTCCTTGACACTTCTTCCTCCTTGCTTGACACTTGCATTTGAATATCCAGGAAAAGTTATTCAACTCTATTGTTCTCTTCATTTAGTTCCTCATTTTGTATAATATCTTCTTTTATTGATACATTGTCTAAAACAAATGAACAATTTCATTGTTCAATTTTGCTAGTTGTGAAGGCATGTTCATTATTTTTTCATTGGTTATTGAGACATTATGTTTGTTCATATTCATAATGGCATTTTCTAGCCATGATGGTGTGGTTACTTGGCTTGGAAATATCTATTATTCATTGTTACTTCCTAGTGAATGACTACCTACAACTATATTCATATCAACATTTTCATCTTCAACTACATTCTCGTTGGCATTTACATGACCAACAGAGTCATTCAGAATATCACATGCAGAAGTTTCATGTGCTTGAGTTGGTCTAACAACCTCCATGCTATTGTTATTTAGTTCATGATTATATTATGTTTCACTTATGTGCTCATCATCATCACCATAGAAGTGTCCTTGAGAGAGATATATCATGTTAGATTTCAAGCTTCTGTGGTAGTTTTTTGGAGTAGCATGATCCAGATTATCCACAGTATTGTGTTTATTCTGTTGATGTTTCAAACCCCAAAGGGGGTCCATCATCAGGACTAAGATAGAATATGAATGATAGTTCCTTGAGAGAAGAATCTTTTGACCATAGTATAAATAAACCTAGATCTTGATTTATAAAGAAGCCAACACTTATATATGAAATTTATTTATTTATTTATTTTTAATAATAATTCTAGTTTAATTATTTTAATTCAGATTATTTTTGCTTTAATTATTCCAATTGTTTTACTTATTTGATTAATTGTAAGTTTATTTATATAATGTGATGAAATTTTATTATTTTTATAATTAGTTTTATTTTATTTTATTTTATTTTATTTTTATTTATTACTAAATTACAAAATTACATGTATAATAGAGATTAGGTTAGTTTTATTGTTTTTAATTATTTTTCTTATTTTTATTTAACATAAGAATCTAAAAATATTTTAATTGATATACTTAATTCATAAATTAACTTAATTAATTACTTAATTAATTTATAATTCTTATTGTTTTTATTTTTATTTTAGTTAATTAATCCTAAGTATATAAAATTAATTAATTAATTTAAATTTAATTGATTAATTAATTAATTTAGTTTTAATTAATTTTAATTCATAATTTCTTTTTTATTTTATTATTATTATTTTCTAATTTTTCAATGTTAATTTTATTTAACCCTAATTGTCTAATGTTATCAACTACGACTGCATCTTCTTAGTCATCCACATCTCCTTGGGAATCAACATGTGCTTGGGAATCCCCTTCTCCTTGACCATCGACATGAAATGCCCAACTACAACCAATATAATGCAGAAGAACAACATCATAATTCAGTGACTAGATTCTAGTCCTCGTAAACCTATCCTTGATATTTGAAGGTATGAGATCCCTTTAAAAGGTTTTACTTGAAAGCTCAGCTAGCTCAAACCTTTTTATCTCCACCCCTAGATTATTTTCCATCCATGATGTTCTAACATATTTTGGCACAATGAAAATTAAAAAAAAAATTAGTAAGAAATTACCACTTTCCTTCTGGGCTAAATGCTGAGAGATATAATTATTATGCTTTTGAATGGTTCGAAATATATATATATATATATATATATATATATATATATATATATATATATATATATATATGTATATATGTATATATGTATATATATGTATATATATATATATATATATATATATATATATATATATAAAAGTTAAACTGTATTATTTTTATAAAAATATAATTATATATTTTTATGAAGATATTTAATTTAAATTAAAATTATATTATAATTTTTTTTAAAATTTTAGCCTAAGTCAAACCAAACATTCATAAGAAGCCTAAAAGTCAAAGTCAATGAATAGGGTAACGTTTTAAATGGTAGAGATTGTAAAAAAACAAATCAATGGTCTCCATTCTATTTGGGACCCAGGGTCATTCAAACTTTAACAGTTGGGGGGTCTGAAGTTAGTTGTTTTTTCAAAACAACTTTTGGATATGTGGCATCAGCAAGAGAAATTCGGAACCCCCTTGAAAACCGTTTACCAATAAGGAGGTAGCCCGAAAACCATACCCGGTATTAATTAGAATTTGATATGGTGGGAATACTATTATGAAATAAATTTATTTCACGATGGAAGGTAAAATGGAATTACAAGTTAATTATGAAATAAATTTATTTCACGATGGAAGGAAAAGTGGGTAAAATGGAATTACAAGTTAATGTGTTACAACTATAGGTAAAATAAATTCTCGGTGCATGAAATATTTACGTCAATACATGTGAAATTGAAGTCAGAGTTACAGAAGTAAAAATAATTGAAGTCAGAGTTATAGAAGTAAAAATAATTTATAGGCATGGTGAAATCAAATAATATACTCTACCAACTACAGAAAACTAAGACATGGATTTACAAAACCACATATGTTTTTTAATCTGTAAATGAATTTCACAAGAAGGAAATTTACACTGTGAAAGTAAATGAGTTTTTATAGGGAAGGAGAAACAGGGCATGAATTTACATAACCACACATAGTTTTTGTAAATACATGAAAAATAAAAACACTACAAAATTTCAAATAAGTGGATGAATTTATCCATAAATTTATTATTTGAGGAGATACTTCTAAATTTATTTAGTAAATTCATTCACAGAATATTTGAAAACATTTATGATTTTGAAATTAGTGAAGCATTGTCAAAAAGTGACATAAAAGCATTCCAAACAGATCTTCAGCAACAACTTCACAAACCGAAGATTTCAAGGCACAAAAGTATCAATTGAAAGGCAAATGGTGGAAACAACAGCTCTAGATTTTAAAGGCATGGAGATATCACCATTCAAAACATCAAAAGGTCAACAGATTGAGGATCATTCTACAAATTTTCAGCACTCATTCAACCAACTCCATATTATCAAAAGATCAACAGATTGAGGTTTATTCTGCAGATTTTCAGCAGTCATTCAACCAACTCTAGATTTCAAGGCAGATACTTGCAACAGTTCCAGATTTCCTGCAACTAATAAAGAAATATTGTTTATTGTTGTATTGATGTTTCTACGATCCATATCAAGTTTAAGAGATATTCTTCGGCGTAATTCACATGATATTTCATTTGTCGACGCGTTTCAAACCAACCAGTGTGGTTCATCATCAGGACAAGTTGAATGAACACATCAAGCTTTGCATGTTAAATAGAGCAGAACCCCCAATGGCTATATTCAGGGAACGGCTATATTGACAACCGCTAGATTTGATCGGTTAGTTGGGTCATGATAATAACTATTATTTAATTAGATAAGTTATCCCACTTAGTTATAAAATGGACCCTTTTTATACCCTTACAAATGTATTAAAAAATAAAATTATAACCTAAATTAATTTAATTACGCCGTAAGGCATTCCTCTGGGAAAAACTCCCCTCCAGTGCCACTCTGTACCTTCCTGCACCATTCATTTCGTTGTTAGACGATGGAATTGATATCCACCGTTTGATTCGAAGTCTTCGATTCATTATCCCTCACCCTTCGTGGGCCTAAAGTTGTAGACACATTGCGGTCCATTTCCAAGATGGCTCCTCGATGGGGTTTGTGATGTCGCCGGGAGGGGAAGTGCAAAGGAGAACCATGGAAGCCCTGCCGACGTTTATAGGGCCGTATAGCATCTTTCTGGATTCCTCTGAGGTATGTGGGGTTTATGAGTTCACTTGGTCACCCATGGCGTTTGTAATTGCCGCTGCGAACAAATTTGGTTGCTGGTGTGGGCCTGTGGAGATTTTGCGTGGAGATTTCTGCAGCTGCAAAGCCTCTGTGTTTTCCAGATAAAATAGTAGGCAAGCATCCCTGTTTTTGAAATTTGCAGTGAGAGTCAACTTTTTTTATGGACTTTTTTTTGCCAATGCGCTCGCTGTTTTTTCTTTCTGCATTTTTGTTGAAGTTTGTGGAAAACATAAATAACAGGAAACATTAGGAAGCTGTCGTAAGAGACTGAAAAAATAGATTATATGAGCACCAGCCGTAGGAAACTGAAACTGTAGTAGGTTAGTGCCAGAACAGAATTTCTGGCAGGGGCCACCCGCTCGACACAGTCCCCAGCAGATGCGGTTTGTCAACACAAATGTATTTGCACCGCGGCACATGAAAGCACACCATCATGTTGCAAGGCGTACCAAATATATTTCCACAGTATTTCACAGGCTACTATCCACAGGCTCAACGGATTCGATTCAAACTTCAGTGGAGAACTGTAGCCCACACTCCATGATGACTATAAGCTTCATCAACCCAGTGATTCGACACCCTCAGAGAAATTTCAATTTCTAGTGCCTACGGAACGGTAGACTCTGAATGGCCCTCTTAATCGCCACTCCAGTGATTAACCTCCATAGATTCAGTCTTCTTCAGTCAACAGAAATTCGGTCCCTCTGTTTTTAATTGAACTCGACTTTTCAACATAATTAGTTGGGTTCATTAGAATGAGAAACACGTCCATTCGAAAAAACTGTACCCTCGACCTTCATAAGAGGAGTGGTCCCTTTCGAAATCAAAACTTGGCTTTTGATAAACTTTGGCTCTCATGATATAATACGAACTTCACAAAGAGTCGGCCCCTTTAAGAAAAGAAAATTCCACGCCTGCTTCAGAATATTTTACAGCCTCACAAATGATCTGATCCGTCTGTAGTCACGGGATGATGGCCATACCATTCTCTGTGGTGACTAAGCTCTAAAACTTATCCCGATTACCACTCAGATTATAATGAGAAATCAAATCTCGACAGACTTGTAATTTCCATCGGGAAGGAAAATAACATCGTGCTGAAAAGATTTAATTCAAGTTATGCCCCACTTTAATAAGATTTTCCATTAGATAAATCAATTGGGCCTCGGTTAGCATAACTCTCGAATAAATAAAAAAACTAGCACTTCCAAAAAGAATTCGATGAGTCCACGGCTCTTCAAATTAATACTCATGCGACCTTTGAAATTTGATTTACATGGACATTATAAAATATGAGTGTGCTCGTACAGATCCATGCAGTTTAATTTAAAACTTTTCCCTAATGATGGTTGTGGCAATACAATCTTTTCCTTCAGCGAAAAATACCTTCACAACACAAGCTCCCCAAACTCGATCTTTCTTGCCAAATATTGGCTCAGGCAATAGAATTTGGCATACTCAAAGTAAACCTTCGACTTAGGCATTTCAAGATAACCTATGGCTGATCCAAAATCAAAGCTCTAATACCACGGTAATGTCTTAAATTGAGAAAATTTGGAACAAATCCTTCGCATAAAATTATCTTTCACTTAACAGAAGATCGCCATGTAAAATCCAAACACTGGAAATTTGATTGAAACAATAAACCCATACCAAATATATTTCCACAGTATTTTACAGGCTACTATCTTCTCAAATTTCCCATCTACATAACCCACTCTTCCTCTATGCTTATTCAGGTTAATTTAATTTTTGCAAGTGGATATTGCATCTTCAGTAGCCATTTTGTGAAATTATCTAAAATGTACCTTCAACATTATTATTTGCGTCCTCATAGGGTGATCAAAAACCTATTTTCCAGGCCTTTATATTGTACCTTCAACATTATTATTTGTGTCCTCATAGGGTGATCAAAAACCTATTTTCCAGGCCTTTATATTGTTATTTTTCGTGGTAATAAATGTTGACTAAATGATCTTGAACATTGTAAATATATCATTTTGAAACATTATAATGTTGTGCAGAGATTGCATTGATTTTACAAGACACTTCAAGCTACTAGTTCATTTTCTATTGGCTTGCCTTACGACGTTTTCTTTGCAACATCAGGTGCAAATGCTAGTTAGATAGTTAGTTAACAAAGTTATTATATCTAAAAATTAGAGTAACCAAAAGTTAGTTTAAAAATTTATTGAATATATAAATAATAGAGCAATATATAAATAGCTAGATATAGTCTTATTAAAGTATAAGTTAAAAGGCTATTTCATACCCTTATTTATAAATGAATATTAAAATCAATCCATTATAAACTAGATTAATTTTAAAATAATACTTATTTATCAAAGTTAAATAAATATAGAGTAATATCATTATTATAATTTAAATTACTCTAGGGTATGATAAAGAGTAATTTAAATTATAATAATGATATTACTCTATATTTATTTAACTTTGATAAATAAGTATTATTTTTAAGGAATTTAGACTTCTGTGATCCATAACTTGTTTAGATAATCTTCGGCAAAATCACATAATCAATCGTTTGTCGACGCGTTTCGAACCAACCAGTGTGGTTCATCGTCAGGAAAAGATGAAGATCAAATCAGGCTTAGCTCGATTAAATAGAGTGTGTAGAGACTCCAACGACTATAGGATAACGGCTAGTTTGACCTAATGAACCTGGTCAAACCACTCAAATAACTAATTAATATTTCAAGAAATAGTTAAAATAGGTAAATGAAGGAGTTTTTTTTTTTTGTTAATTCAAGGATAATATTAATATTTTAATTCTAATGGTCATTATATAATATATATTCAACATTATTCAATTATTATTTAAATAAATCAATTTAAAATTCGATATATTAATAACATTACTAAGAGAATATTTTAATTATAAGGTCATTATATATATTATTTAATTTCTTTATTACTATTATATTACTAAATAATTATTATTAATAATATATTTAAAGATATATAATTGAATATTATTTCAATTATCTACATGGTCATTATATAATATTGATTTATTATTATTCAATTGCTATCTAATTATTATGTAATAATGCGCTACTATTTATAATTTAGTTATAATGGATAATTGGTAATAATTTCTTAATGGCCCTTAGTAGGTTAGTTTTTTATTATTTAAATATAATGGTCATTAATATTATAGGTTTAATGACCATTATATTTAAATAATAAAAAACTAACCTACTAAGGGCCATTAAGAAATTATTACCAATTATCCATTATAACTAAATTATAAATAGTAGCGCATTATTACATAATAATTAGATAGCAATTGAATAATAATAAATCAATATTATATAATGACCATGTAGATAATTGAAATAATATTCAATTATATATCTTTAAATATATTATTAATAATAATTATTTAGTAATATAATAGTAATAAAGCAATTAAATAATATATATAATGACCTTATAATTAAAATATTCTCTTAGTAATGTTATTAATATATCGAATTTTAAATTGATTTATTTAAATAATAATTGAATAATATTGAATATATATTATATAATGACCATTAGAATTAAAATATTAATATTATCCTTGAATTAACAAAAAAAAAACTCCTTCATTTACCTATTTTAACTATTTCTTGAAATATTAATTAGTTATTTGAGTGGTTTGACCAGGTTCATTAGGTCAAACTAGCCGTTATCCTATAGCCGTTGGAGTCTCTGCACACTCTATTTAATCGAGCTAAGCCTGATTTGATCTTCATCTTGTCCTGACGATGAACCACACTGGTTGGTTCGAAACGCGTCGACAAACGATTGATTATGTGATTTTGCCGAAGATTATCTAAACAAGTATTATTTTAAAATTAATCTAGTTTATAATGGATTGATTTTAATATTCATTTATAAATAAGGGTATGAAACAACCCTTTAACTTATATTTTAATAAGAATATATCTAGCTATTTATATATTGGTCTGTTATTTATATATTTAATAACTTTTTAAACTAACTTTTAGTTACTCTAATTTTTAGATGTAATAACTTTGTTAACTAACTATTGAATTAAATTAATTTAGGTTATAATTTTATTTTTTAATACATTTGTAAGGGTATAAAAAGGGTCCATTTTATAACTAACTGGGGTAACTTATATAATTAAATAATAGTTATTATCATGACCCAACTAATTGATCAAATCTAGCCGTTGTCAATATAGCCATTACCTGAATATAGCCGTTGGGGGTTCTGCTCTATTTAACATGCAAAGCTTGATCTCTTCATTCAATTTGACCTGACGATGAACCACATTGGTTGGTTGAAAACACATTGACAAATTAAATATCATGTGATTTACGCCGAATAATCTCTCTTAAATATTATTTATTTTTAATGTACAGTTAAGAAGTTCATTCCAGGATTATTGTAATAGTTTAGGGGATATTTAGTCTATATATTGTTTTATTTGTAATAAACAAGGGTTGGCTTTTGATGCCAATGCTCTTAAACTATGTAATAGCTTCTCTTGTAGAATTCTAATGAAAGCCTTTCGGCTCAGTTTCTCGTATGTATTTCTAGTGTTTTCATAACTTGTTTCTATAGATGTTCCAAGAAATTGTACGAAGGTCTGGGTAAGGTAGATTAAGTCTTAATCTCTTTGTAATTCCCTGCGAAATCATAACCTTTAGAAAGAGATTAGCTTATTGGACTATTTTCCCAAGATAACTCCTCTTTGACTGGTTTTTTCTTTATGTTTTCTGATAGCCATTAAAAGAGATTAGCTTATTAGACTATCTGTCCGAAATAGCTCCTCTTGGAATTGTTTTCAGTTTGACCTTTTGTTACCTTTGAATATGTTTTTTTTGGGCTGTAAAAATCTTCTACATGTATCTAAATTTCCGTAGTTGTTAAGTAGTCAGTCCGACTGCTCAATTATTAGGAATCCCCTTACATTCTTCTACCATAATTCTTGAAAAAGCTAAGTCATTCTATTAGGCTGGAAGCTGACACTTTCAGAAGCGACCTTGCGAGAGAGGCCTTTAATCATGATTAGGAATTATAATTGGTTTCCAACCACCCATAATTAAAACCATAAATCTGGCCATTGTGCTCCAAAGGCTGTTGTTTGGTGATAGGTGAATAGTGTTAAACAAAGCCTCATAACGCCCGAGGGAACCCCCTCTGGTTCAAGGGCCTACTTGAACCTAAAGGCTAGTTGAGTTGGTTTCCTCGCATAGTTTTTGCAGCCAAGGACTGCCTAAGGGAAACATGATCAACATCTAGCACCATTGCTAGGGAGTGAAGTAATGAATATATCTTTCTCTGAGGAATGATAAAGATTAGATCTATATCTTGCTGGTGAACAAGGAATAGGCATTTATTAATGGTTGCATTTCTTTCACCTGGCGACTCCACTTTGTCATATAGCGATTCCACTGGGTAACCGATCCCATTTTTTTCGAAATTTCAGCTACCTTTACTGCTATGCAGGATTTGTTGATACCTACAATCATCAGTATATGTCTTTCCCTCTCAGCCATGGTTAGAAATATAAAATGTCTACAGAGGATGAAACTTTAAAGCACACCTGTGATTATAAGTTTTCCATGGGTTTTTATGTCCATATTGTATATATTCTTCAGATTTTTCAACTACTAGCAATGTCGTTTATCAATAAATCAACTCCCCTCTTGGTTACAATGGAAAGCAGATTACACCTAACAGTGTAAAATTTTCCAGTTCAGTTAGATAGAGGTGTGGGATTGATTAGCTACTTTCAAATTCAGGGTGCAGTAGATCTACAATTGATCCAAGTGGATATTGGTGGCCACCCACCAAGTCCATTTGGATCACCACCATTATTTCTTTCAGCTTTTCAGTTTCCTTAATTGTAGCACAGTTTACTATTCTTAGTAGTTTTTCGGGTCCTAAACTTCAGGAGCCATTTTGAGGCCCTAAACGACGTTTTTTTTGGAAAACTGGGAGCAACATGGATCCTTTGACCGATGTTTCTCTTCCCAAACATGTAGTTCTTGGATATATCTTTCTAAAAAGATATTGTGCGCATCAAACAGAGATTGTATGCCAAAGTTATGATCCCAGGAAGTTGATGTACCAATTTACCCAAACGAGGCCCACAGTTTGGCGTTTCATCTTCTAGGGTTAGGTTTTTGGATGTTTAGGGTTTTCCATTTTTTCTCAACAATAAATAGGCCTTTGAGCCTCTTTGTAACACCGTTTAAAGGCATGTAGCCACCACAACTCTTCTTAGAGATAAATCTACCATTGTCCTAGCTTGTTTATTTCCATTTCTGTTTGTAAGCATATTTCAATATTTTACAGTAATGATAGGAAGAATTATTTCCAATACATCTTTGTATTTATGGTTATTTCTGTAATTTGTTGCATTCCTATTTAAATCTGGATTAGTGGTATCAGAGTGGTTTTCTCTTTCTCTGTCTTTGTTTGCATGTCCCTAACGAGGTCAAGTTATAAGGAGTTAGGGCTTGAACTAGTCGAACCTTTGCAAGACTAGCCTCGTAAATCTAAATAGCCTCCCATGGCAGATGAAAAGAAAGACAAGGGGGCAGGAGATCATGTCAAAATCTTGCTTGAAGAAGCCCTCCAGCGGCAAAGGAACGTGATGATGGAGAACTTTGCCCAGATCCTTCAGCGGCTACCCAGAGGCGACACATCGGCTTCCAACAGCTACACTGGAAACGCTACACCCTTGGAGGCACAAGTTAATTTTTAAATCCCCATATTCGAGGGTCAAATAGATGCAGATGCTGTAGATAAATGGTGAAATTTGCTAGAAGGGTGTTTTTCTGTTCATGATTTTTCCGGTCAGGAAAAGATTATTTTCGCTCTTCTCAAAGCAGCCCCCCACATCAAGGACTCGTGGGAAACCTACTGCGAGCAGAAGGATGAAAGTGCAAGCTCACTATTTTCATCCGCACCCACTTGGAATTCATAACGAGATGTCATCAAGGAGTAGTACTACCCTGTCAAAAGCTATGAGGACAAATACATAAAGTGGACGATGCTGTGATAGGGAAGGGACCAAGATGTGCTGGAGTTCACCAACATTTTTCATACCCTTCGCACACAGTTGGGTATTAGAGATTCTGAGCTGCATTTGGTACTTGAATATTGCGACTGCCTACATAGATACATCTAGGACAAGATGGAGTTATTGAACATCTCCTCACTCAGCACGACGTATTGATACACTATCAAAATCGAGAAGACACTTAAACAAAAGAAGCGAGACCTTGGATCTGCAAATCCAAAGACCAAAGGACAAAGCCAAGTCGGGGTGACCCAAGATAACTCGTTGAAGCCACAAGAAAAGAACAACACCACAAAGTTGAAGAAGGACACAAAAAAGTGGTGTGAGTTCCATAAGAGCCCCAATCACAACAAAAGTGAGCGTCGAACCAAGCAGTCGCTGGTGGCTGAGTTGAAAGCTTCAGAATCATATGCATGTTCAGACCCTGAGTCAGAACGCAACAAGGGGAATGGTAAAGAGAAGTAAATCATTGACGCGGAGCCCAGTGCGATTTTTTCCACAACCAAGGTCCAGAAGAATGATACCGGAGATCAAGAGGAGGGGGAGTGCATTTTCCACTGATAGATGTGGGTGAAGGGTTCACCGCTGCAATTCATTGTCGACAGTGGTAGCCAAAAGAGCCTCATTTCAGTAGAGGTCGTGAAGCGGTTGGGCCTACCGACTACACCACACCCATATTCGTACAGTATCAAGTGGCTTCACAAAGGACGATATCTCCGAGTCCGCCAGCAGTGCCGCCTTCCCTACAACATCAAACCCTTTACAGATGAGGTATTGTGTGATGTTGCACATTTGGATGTTTTTTATGTACTATTAGTCCAACCATAGTTATGGAGGTGACATGATATGTATGATTCAAGGCCTCACGCTATTATTATTACTTTGGGTAATTCTTTGCATGTCCCCAACGAGATTGGGATATAAGGAGTTAGGGCTTGAACTCGTCGAACCTTTGCAAGACCAGCCTTGCAAATCACAACAACCTCCCATAGTAGATGAAAAGAAAGATGAGGGGGTAGGAGATCCTATCAAAATCTTGCTTGAAGAAGCCCTCGAGCGACAAAGGAATGCGATGATGGAAAAATTTACCCAGATCCTTCAGCGGCTACCCAGAGGCGACACATCAGCTTCCAACATTTACTCTAGAAATGCCACACCCTTTAAGGTACAAGTTAATTTTGAAATCACCATATTCGAGGGTCAAATAGATGCAGATGCTGTAGATAAATGGTTAAATCTATTAGAAGGGTATTTTTCTGTTCATGATTTTTCCATTTGGGAAAAGATTATTTTCACTCTTCTCAAAGCAGCCCCCCACGTCAAGGACTGGTAGGAAGCCTACTGTGAGCAGAAGGATGAAAGTACGGGCTCACTATTTTAAGCTGCACCTAATTGGAATTCATTCCGTGATGCCGTCAAGGAACAATACTACCCTGTCAAAACCTATGAGGATAAATACATAAAGTGGACCACATTGCAGAAGGGAAGGAACCAAGATGTGTTAGATTTAACCAACATTTTTCATATCCTTCGCACATAGATGGGTATCAAAAATTCTAAGCTACATCTGGTACTGAAATAACATGACTGCCTACATATATACATCCAGGATGAGATGGAGTTCCTTAACATCTCATTTCTTGGCACGACATACCGATACACTGTCAAAATTGAGCAGAAGTTTAAACAAAAGAAGCGAGACTTTGGATCTACAAATCTAAAGACCAAAGGACAAAGCCCAAGCGGGGTGACCAAAGATAACCCGTTGAAGCCACAGGAAAACAACAACAACACTAAGTTGAAGAAGGACACAGGAAAGTGGTGTGAGTTCCACAAGAACCCCACTCACAACACAAGTGAGTGTCGACCCAAGCAATCACTAGTGGCCGAGTTGAAGGCTTCAGAATCACATGCATGTTTAGACCCTTAGTCGGAACCTGATAAGGGGAATGGTAAAGCGAAGCAGATCATTGACAGAGAGTCCAACACCACTGTTGCCACCACCAAGGTCTAGAGGAATGAGACCGAAAATCCAAAGTAGGGAGAGCGCCTTTTCCACTCATAGACGTGGGTGAAGGTTTTGCCGCTGCAATTCATTGTCGATAGTGGCGGCCAAAAGAAACTCAATAAGCAGAGGTCGTGAAGCAGTTGGGCCTACCGACTACACCACACCTGCAGCCGTATAATATTAGGTGGCTTCACCAAGGATGAGATCTCCGAGTCCGCCAATAGTGTTGCCTTCCCTATACCATCAAACCCTTCACAAACAATGTATTGTGTGATGTTACACCTCTGGATGTTTGTGATGTACTATTAGGCCAACCATACTTATGGAGGTGACATGCTGTGTATGAGCCAAGGCCTCACATTGTTATTATTACTTTTGGTAATTCATCATACAAGATACCGGAGGTAGCCCCACCTACCGCCACTTCTTTGATCTCTGCTATGAAATGCAGCAAGATTATCTCCTAGACTAGGAAATTTCTTTTCTGTCTGTTTCACTCCCAAAGTAAGGGGAAGATTGTCACCACATCCATGACCCCTGTGAAGGGTTCCTCCATGCAGCAGCAATAGCAAATGGATACGGTCATGAAAGAACACATGAACATCTTCTCCCCAACCATAGAGGTAACAAAAAAGTTTTAGGTGGGCAACAAACTCTGGTTGCATCTGTAGAAAGAACACCTTACAAGAGCCCATCAAAAGCTCTGACCACTCTGACATGGTCCTTACACCATTACGAAGGCAATGGGAGACAATGCATTTGAGCTCAGCATTCCCCCAATCCTTGGCCTACATGCAGTGTTCAATGTGGACTGCCTTTAGCCATACTTTCCACCATTACTAGACACATCCGACATTGCAGAACATCTCACACCCACAGAGTTAAATCCAGTTTGCATGGAACAAACTGCAACTGCTCGGATTATGGACACACAGATCAAGCACACTCGCCAATAGAATATCCACCAGTATCAAGTTTTCAAAGCAGGCCAACTCCTTCACCAGGGCAAGTGGCTCACCAAAGACCAAGTTCAGCAAAAGTTTCCTCATCTCATGGAGGAACTCAACACAATGGGGACCAATGCTTCCTAAGGGGGGAGGAATGATTGAGGTGGATATTGGTGGCCGTGATAGTTCTCGGATAGATATTTCTATCGAGATATTTTGAACGTCAAACGGAAATTGTATGCCAAAGTTATGACCTTGGGAATTTGAATTACCAATTTACCGAAACAGGGCCCATAGTTTTGTGTTTCATCTTCTAGGGTTAGGTTTATGGATGTTTAGGGTTTTCTGTTGTTTCTCAACAATAAATATTCCTTCGAGCCTCATTGTAACACAGCTCAGAGGCATGTAGCCACCACATCTCTTCTCAGAGATAAAGCTACCATCGCCCTAGCTTGTTTTTTTTCCATTTCTGTTTGTAAGCATATTTCAGTATTTTAGAGTAATGAAATGAAGCATTATTTCTGCTACATCTCTGTATTTATGGTTATTTATATAATTTGTTGCATTCCTATTTAAATCTAGATCAACAGTATCAGAGCGGTCTGCTCTTTCTCTGTCTTTCTTTGCATGTCCGAACAAGGTAGGGATATAAGGAGTTAGGGCTTGAACTGGTCGAACCTTTGCAAGACTAGCCTCGCAAATCTCGAGAGCCTCCAATGGCAGATGAAAATAAATATGAGGGGGTAGGAGATCCTATCAAAATCTTGTTTGAAGAAGCCCTCGAGCGACAAAGGAACAAGATGTTGGAAAACTTTTCCCAGATCCTTCAATGGCTACCCAGAGGTGACACATCGGGTTCCAACAACAACTCTAAAAATGCCACATCCTTTAAGGTACAAGTTAATTTTGAAATCCCGATATTTGAGGGTGAAATAAATGCAGATGCTGTAGATAAATGGTTAAATATGCTAAAAGGCTATTTTTCTGTTGATGATTTTTCCAGTCGGGAAAATATTATTTCGCTCTTCTCAAAGCAACTCCCCATGTCAAGGACTGGTGGGAAACCTACTGCGAGCAAAAGGATGAAAGTACGGGCTCACTATTTTTAGTTGTACCCACTTGGAATTGATTTTGGGATGCTGCCAAGGAGCAGTACTACCCTATCAAAAGCTATGAGTACAAATACAGAAAGTGGACCACGCTGCGGCCGGGAAGGGACGAAGATGTGCTAGAGTTCAGCAACATTTTTCATACCCTTTGCAAACAGTTGGGTATCAAATATTCTAAGCTGCATCTAGTACTCAAATATCATGGCTACCTACATAGATACATCTAGGATGAGGTGGAGTTCCTGAACATCTCCTCGCTCAGCATGGCATACCGATACACTGTCAAAATTGAGCAGAAGTTTAAACAAAAGAAGCGAGACTTTGGAATTGAAAATTTGAAGACAAAAGGAAAAAAGCCAAGGTGGGGTCACCCAAGATAACCCGTCGAAGCCGCAAGAAAAGAAAAACACCAGGAAGTCGAAGAACGACACAGGAAAGTGGTGTGAGTTCCACAAGAGCCCCACTCGCAACACAAGTGAGTGTCAGACCAAGCAGTCGTTGGTCGCTGAGTTGAGGCTTCAGAATTAGATGCATGTTCAGACCCTGAGTCAGAACCTAACAAGGGGATTAGTAAAGGGAAGTAGGTCATTGACGTGGAGCCCAGTGCCACTGTTGCCACTGCCAAGGTCCATAAGAATGAGACTAAAGATCTAGAGGAGGGGAAGTGTCTTTTCCACTCACAGATTTGGGCGAAGGGTTCGCTGCTGCAATTCATTGTTGACAGTGGAAGCCAAAAGAACCTAATTTCAGCAAAGGTCGTGAAGTGGTTGGCCCTAACGACTACACCACACTTGTAGGCATACTGTATTGGGTGGCTTCACCAAGGACAGGATCTCCAAGTCTGCTAGCAGTGCCACCTTCCCTACAGCATCAAACCCTTCATAGACAAGGTATTGTGTGATGTTGCACCTTTGGATGTTTGTGATGTACTATTAGCCCAACCATACTTATGGAGGCAAAACGTCGTGTATGAGTCAAGGCCTTGCACTATTATTATTACTTTGGGTAATTCATCATATAGGATACCAGAGGTAGCCCCACCTACCACCACTTCTTTGATCTCTACTAAGAAATGCAGCAAGATCATCTCCCAGACTAGGAAATTTATTTTCTATTTGGTTCGCTCCCAAAGTAAGGGGAAAATCATCACCACATCCATAACCCTTGTAAAGGGCTCCTCCTTGCAGTAGCGACAATATATGGATATGGTCATGAATGAACACAAGAACATGTTCTCCCCAACCACAAGGGTACCACACAAGTTTTAGGTGGGCAACAAAGTTTGGTTGCATCTGGAGAAAGAACGCCTTACGAGAGCCCATCAGAAGATCTGACCACGCCGACATGGTCCTTACACTATTAACAAGGTGGTGGGAGATAGTGCATTTGAGCTCAACATTCCCCCATTCCTTGGCCTGCACCCAATGTTCAATGTGGACCACCTTCGGCCATACTTTCCACCATTACTAGACACATCCAACATTGCAGAACATCTCACATCCACAGATTTAAATCAAGATTGCATGGAACAAGATGCAATTGATTGGATCATTCACACATAGATCAAGCACACTCACCAGTAGAATATCCAACTTTATCTAGGTGTCAAAGTAGGCCAACTCCTTCACCAGGGCAAGTGGCTCACCAGGGACCAAGTTCAGCAGAAGTTTCCTCATTTCATGGAGGAACTCAACGCAATTGGGACCATTGCTTCCTAAAGGGGGAGGAATGGCCCAGGTTGATATTGGTGGACAACTACCAAGTCCACTTAGACCCCCACCATTGTTTCTTTCAGCTTTTCAGTTTCCTTAAGTGTAACACAATTTACTATTTTTAGCAGTTTTTTGGGTCCTCAACTTTCAGAGTCATTTTAAGGCCTTAAGTGAAATTTTATTAGAAATATGGGAGCAACATGGTTGCACAAACTGCTGTTTCTCTTCCCAAAGTTGTAGTTCTGAGAAAGATCTTTCTAACGAGATATTGTGCGCATCAAACAGAGATTGTATGCCAAAGTTACGTACCTGGGAAGTTTATGTACCAATTTACCCAAACAGGGCCCACAGTTTGCGTTTCATCTTCTAAGGTAAGGTTTTTGGATGTTTATGGTTTTCCATTGTTTCTCAACAATAAATAGGCCTTTGAGCCTCATTGTGACATAATTCAGAGGCATGTAGCCGCCACATTTCTTCTCAGAGATAAAGCTACCATCGCCTTAGCTGGTTTATTTCCATTTCTGTTTGTAAGCATATTTCAGTATTTTACAGTAATGAAATAAAGCATTATTTCCGCTACATCTCTGTATTTATGGTTATTTCTGTAGTTTGTTTCCTTCTTTTTTAAATACAGATCAATGGTATCAGAGTGGTCTACTCTTTCTATGTCTTTCTTTGCATGTCCCTAATGAGGTCGAGATATAAGGAGTTAGGGCTTGAATTGGTCGAACCTTTGCAAGACCAGCCTCGCAAATCCTGACAGCCTCCCATGGCAGATGAAAAGAAAGATGAGGGGGAAGTATATCCTATCAAAATCTTGGTCGAAGAAGCCCTTGAGTGACAAAGGAACACGATGATGGAAAAATTTTCCCAGATCCTTCAGCAGTTACCTAGAGGCGACACATCGGCTTCCAACAGCTACTCTGGAAATGCCACACCCTTTAAGGTACAAGTTAATTTTTAAATCCCCATATTCAAGGGTCAAATAGATGTAGATGTAGTAGATAAATGGTTAAATCTGTAAGAAGGGTATTTTTCTTTTCATGACTTTTCCAGTCAAGAAAATATTATTTTCGCTCTTCTCAAAGCAGCACCCCACATCAAAGACTGTTGGGAAACCTACTGCAAGCAGAAGGATGAAAGTACAGGCTCTCTATTTTTAGCCACACCCACTTGGAATTCATTCTGGGATGCCGTTAAGGAGCAGTACTACCCTGTTAAAAGCTATGAGGACAAATACATAAAGTGGACCAAGCTACGGTAGGGAAGGGACCAAGATGTGTCGGAGTTCACCAACATTTTTCATACCCTTCGCACACAGTTGGGTGTCAAAGATTTTGAGCTGTATTTTTGTACTCAAATACTGTGTCTACCTACATAGATACATGTAGGATGAGATGGAGTTCCTCAACATCTCCTCACTTAGCACAACGTACCGATAATCTGTCAAAATCAAGCAGAAGTTTAAACAAAAGAAGCGAGACTTTGGATCTGCAAATCCGAAGGCCAAAGGACAAAGCCAAGGCGGGATGACCCAAGATAACCCATCAAAGCCCCAAGAAAAGAACAACACCATGAAGTCAAAGAGGGACACAAGAAACTGGTGTGAGTTCCACAAGAGCCCCACTAACAACACGAGTGTCAGACCAAGCAGTCATTGGTGGCTAAGTTGAAGGCTTCAAAATCATATGCATGTAAAGGGAAGCAGATCATTGACATGGAGCCTAGTGCCACTGTTGTCACCGCCAAGGTCTAGAAGAATGAGACCAAAGATCCAGAGGAGGGGGATTGTCTTTTCCACTCACAGATGTGAGTGAAGGGTTCGCTGCTGCAATTCAATGTCAACAGTGGCAACCAAAAGAATCTCATTTCAATAGAGTTCATGAAGTGGTTGGGACTACTAACTACACCACACCCATAGCCGTGCAGTATTGGGTGGCTTTACCAAGGATGAGATCTCCGAGTCTGCTAGCAGTGTCGCCTTCCCTACAACATCAAATCCTTCACAGATGAGGTATTGTGTGATGTTGCACCTCTGGATGTTTGTGATGTACTATTAGACCAACCATACTTATGGAGGTGACATGCTGTGTATGAGTCAAGGCCTAACGCTGTTATTATTACTTTGGGTAATTTATCATATAAGATACTAGAGGTAGCCCCACCTACCGCCACTTCTTTGATCTCTACTAAGAAATGCAACAAGATCATCTCCCAGACTAGGAAATTTATTTTCTATCTCGTTCGATCCCAAAGTAAGGGGAAGATCATCACTAGATCCATCACCCCTGCGAAGGGTTCCTCCATGCAGCAACGGCATCATATGGATACGATCATGAAAAAACACAGGAACACCTTACAAGAGCCCATTAGAAGCTCCGACCACTCCAGTATGATCCTTACACCATTACCAAGGTGGTGATAGACAATGAATTTGAGCTCAGAATTCCCCCAATCCTTGGCCTTCACCCAGTGTTCGACGTGGACCGCCTTCGGCCATACTTTCCACCATTACTAGACACATTCGTCATTACAGAACAACTCACGCCAACAAAGTTAAATCCAGATTGCATGGAACAAGGTGCAACTGATCGGATCATGGACACACAGATCAAGCACACTCAGCAGCAGAATATCCAGCTGTATTGAGTTGTCAAAGCAAGCCAACTCCTTCACGAGGGCAAGTGGCTCACTTGGAACCAAGTTCAACAGAAGTTTCCTCATCTCATGGAGGAACTCAACGAAATGTGGACCATTGCTTCCTATGGGGGGAGGAATGATCCAGGTGGATATTGGTGGCCACCCACCATGTCCACTTGGACCGCCACAATTATTTCTTTCGGCTTTTCAGTTTCCTTAATTGTAGCACAGTTTATTAGTTTTAGCAGTTTTTCGGTTCTTGAACTTCCTGAGCTGTTTTGAGGCCCTAAACGATGTTTTTTTGGGAAAAATGGGGGCCACATGGTTCCATGGACTGATGTTTCTCTTCCCAAATTGTATTTCTCAGATAGATCTCTCTAACGAGATATTGTGCGTGTCAAACTGAGATCGTATGCCAAAGCTGCAACCCTGGGAAGTTGATGTACAAATTTACCCAAATAGGGCCCACAGTTTGCGATTTCATCTTCTAGGGTTAGGTTTTTGGATGTTTAGGGTTTTCCATTGTTTCTCAACAATAAATAGGCCTCTAAGCGTCATCGTAACATATTTCAGAGGCATATGGCCACCACATCTCTTCTCAGAGATAAAGCTACCATCGCCCTGGCTGGTTTATTTCCATTTCTTTTTGTATGCATATTTCAATATTTTACAGTAATGAAATGAAGCATTATTTTCATTACATCTTGATATTTATGGTTATTTCTGTAATTTTTTGTGTTCTTTTTTAAATCCTGATCAGTGGTATCAGAGCGGTCTTCCCTTTCTTTGTCTTTCTTTGCATGTCCCCAAAGAGGTCGAGATATAAGGAGTTAGGGCTTGAACTGGCCAAACCTTTACAAGAGTAGCCTCACAAATCCCAATGGCCTACCATGGCAGAAGAAAAGAAAGATGAGGGGGCAGTAGACCTTATAAAAATCTTGCTCAAAGAAGCCCTCAAGCGACAATGGAAGGCGAAGTTGGAAAACTTTACACAGATCTTTCAGTGAATACCCAGAGGGGACACATCAACTTCCAACAGCTACATTGGAAATGCGACACCCTTTAAGGTACAAGCTAATTTTGAAATCCCCATATTCAAGGGTTGAATAGATGCAGATGCCCTAGATAAATGGTTAAATCTCTTAGAAGGGTATTTTTATGTTCATGATTTTTCCAGTCAGGAAAAGATTATTTTTGCTCTTCTCAAAGCAGCCCCCCACGTCAAGGACTAGTGGGAAACCTACTGCGAGTAGAAGCATGAAAGTACGGGCTCACTATTTTCTGACACACCCACTTGGAATTCATTTCTGGATGCCTTCAAGGAGCAGTACTACCTTGTCAAAAGCTATGAAAACAAATACATAAAGTGGACCACGCTGTGGCAGGGAAAGGACCAAGATGTGCCGGAGTTCACCAACATTTTTTTATACCCTTCACACATAGTTGGGTATCAAAGATTCTAAGCTACATCTGGTACTCAAATACCGTGGCTGCCTACATAGATACATCCATGATGAGATGGAGATCTTGAACATCTCCTCGCTCATCATGGCATACCAATAAGCTATCAAAATCGAGAATAATTTTAAACAAAAGAAGCGAGACTTTGGATCTGCAAATCCGAAAAAAGGACAAAGCTAAGGCAAGGTGACATAAGATAACCTGTCGAAGCTGCAAGAAAATAACAACACCATGAAGTCGAAGAAGGACACAGGAAAGTGGTGTGAGTTCCATAAGAGCCCCACTCACAACACAAGTGAGTGTCAGACCAAGCAGTCGCTGGTGGCCGAGTTGAAGGCTTTAGAATCAGATGCATGTTCGAACCCTGACTCAGAACCTGACAAGCGGAATGGTAAAGGGAAGTAGATCATTGATGCAAAGCCCAACACCAGTGTTCCAAGGTCCAGAAGAATGAGACAGAAGATCGAGACGGGGGGAGCGTATTTTACACTCACATATGTGGGTGAAGGGTTCGCCACTGCAATTCATTGTCAACAGTGACAGCCAAAAGAACCTCATTTCAGCAGAGGTTGTGAAGCAGTTGGTCCTACCAACTACACCATACCTACAGCTTTATGGTATCAGGTGGCTTCACCAACGACAAGATCTCTGAGTCCACCAGCAGTGTCGCCTTCCCTACAACATCAAACCCTTCACAAACAAGGTACTATGTGATGTTGCACCTCTGGACGTTTGTGATGTACTATTAGGCCAATCATACTTATGGAGGTGACATGTTGTGTATGAGTCAAGGCCTCACGCTATGATTATTACTTTTGGTAATTCATCATACAGGATACCAGAGGTAGCCCCACCTACCGCCACTTCTTTGATCTCTGCTAAGAAATGCAGCAAGATCACCTCCTAGACTAGGAAATTTATTTTCTGTTTGGTTCGCTCCCAAAGCAAGGGGAAGATCGTCACCATATCCATGATCCCTACAAATGGTTCCTCCATGTAGCAGTAGTAACAGATGGATACGGTTAAGAAAGAACATAGGAACATCTTCTCCCCAACCACAGGGGTACCACAAAAGTTTCAGGTGGGCAACAAAGTTTGGTTTCATCTGCAAAAGGAATGCCTTACAAGAGCCCATCAGAAGCTCTGACCACTCCAACGTGGTCCTTACACCATTACCATGGTGGTGGGAGACAATGCATTTGAGCTCAACATTCCCCCATTCCTTGGCCTGCACCCAGTGTTCAATGTGGACCACCTTCGACCATACTTTCCTCCATTACTAGACACATCCGAAATTACAGAACAACTCACACCCACAGATTTAAATCCAGATTGCATAGAACAAGATACAATTGTTCGGATCATGGACACACAGACCAAGCACACTCACCAGCAGAATATCCAACTATATCGAGTTGTTAAAGCAGGCCAGCTCCTTCACTAGGGCAAGTGGCTCAGTAGGGACTGAGTTCAGCAGAAGTTTCCTCATCTCATAGAGGAACTCAACGAAATGGGAACCATTGCTTACTAAGGGGGGAGGAATGATCGAGGTGGATATTGGTGGCCACCCACCAAGTTCACTTGGACCCCCACCATTGTTTCTTTTAGCCTTTTAGTTTCGTTAATTGTAGCACAGTTTACTATTTTTAGCATTTTTTTGGGTCATGGACTTCCAGAGCCATTTTGAGGCCCTAAACAATATTTTTTGGGAAAACTGGGAGAAACATTAGTCAAGTTGTAGTCCTCAGATAGATCATTTTAACAAGATATTGTGCATGTTAAACGAAGATCTTATGCCAAAGTTATGACCCCGGGAAGTTGATGTAGCAATTTACCCAGATGTGGCCCACAGTTCGACGTTTCATCTCCTAGGGTTAGGTTTTTGGATGTTTAGGGTTTTCCATTGTTTCTCAACAATAAATAGGCCTTTGAGCCTCATCGTAACACAGTTTAGAGGCATGTAGCCGCCACATCTCTTCTTAGAGATAAAGCTAACATCGCCCTAGATGGCTTATTTCCATTTCTTTTTGTAATCATATTTCAGTATTTTACAGTAATGAAATGAAGCATTATTTCTGCTACATCTCTGTATTTATGGTTATTTCTATAATTTGTTGTGTTCCTGTTTAAATCTGGATCAGTGGTATCAAAGTGGCTTGCTCTTTCTCTGTCTTTCTTTGCATGTCCCCAATAAGGTCGGGATATAAGGAGTTAGGGCTTGAATTGGTCGAACCTTTGCAAGACCAGCCTCGCAAATCCCGATAGCCTCCCATGGCAGAAAAAAGAAAGAATAGGGAGCATGAGATCCTACCAAAATCTCACTCCAGGAAGCCCTCGAGTGACAAAGGAACGCGATGATGGAAAGCTTTGCCGAAATCCTTCAACGACTACCCAGAGGTGACACATGGGCTTCCAACAGCTATTCTGGAAATGCCAAACCCTTTCAGGTACAAGTTAATTTTGAAATCCTCGTATTCAAGGGTGAAATAGATGCAGGTGCCATAGATAAATGGTTAAATCTACTAGAAGGGTATTTTTCTGTTCATTATTTTTCCAGTCGGGAAAAGATTATTTTCGCTTTTCTTAAAGCAGCCCCCCGTGTCAAGGACTAGTGGGAAACCTACTGTGAGCAGAAGGATGAAAGTACAAGCCCACTATTTTCAGCCGCACCCACTTGGAATTCATTCCAAGATGCCGTCAAGGAGCAGTACTACTCTATTAAAAGCTATGAGGATGAATACATAAAATGGGCCACACCGCGGTAGGGAAGGGACCAAGATGTGCTGGAGTTCACCAACATTTTTCATACCCTTCACACATAGTTGGGTATCAAAGATTCTGAGCTGCATCTGGTACTCAGATATCGTGACTACCTACATAGATACATTCAAGACGAGATGGATTTCCTGAACATCTCCTCGCTTGGCACAGTGTACCGATAAGCTACAAAATTGAGCAGAAGTTTAAACAAAAGAAGCGAGACTTTGGATCTAAAAATCCGAAGACCAAAGGAGAAAGCCAATGCGGGGTGACCTAAGATAACCTGTTGAAGCCAAAAGAAAAGAACAACACCATGAAGTCAATGAAGGACACAAGAAAGTGGTGTGAGTTCCACAAGAGCCCCACTGACAACACGAGTGTCAGACCAAGCATTCACTGGTGGCCGAGTTGAAGCCTTCAAAAGAAGATGCATGTTCAGACCTTGAGTCAGAACCCGACAAGGTGAATGGTAAAGGGAAGAAGATCATTGATGTGGAGCCCAGCGCCACTGTTGTCACTGCCAAGGTCTAGAAGAAAGAGACCAAATATCCAGAGGATGGGGATCATCTTTTCCACTCACAGATGTGGGTGAAGGGTTTGCTGCTGCAATTCATTGTCGACAGTGGTAGCCAAAAGAACCTTGTTTCAGTAGAGGTCGTGAAGCGGTTGGGGCTACCGACTACACCACACCCATAGTCATATAGTATCGGGTGGCTTCACAAAGGACGAGATCTCCGAGTTCACCAGCAATGCTGCCTTCCCTACAACATCAAAGCCTTCACAGATGAGGTATTATGTGATGTTGCACCTCTGGATGTTTGTGATATACTATTAGGCCAACCATACTTATGGAGGTGACATGTTGTGTATGAGTCAAGGCCTCGCACTGCTATTATTACTTTGGGTAATTCATCATACAGGATACCAGAGGTGGCCCCACCTACCACCACTTCTTTGTTCTCTGCTAACAAATGCAAGAAGATCATCTCCCAAACTAGGAAATTTATTTTCTGTCTGCTTTGTTCCCAATGTAAGGGGAAGATCATCACCATATCCGTGACCCCTGCTAAGGGTTCCTCCATGTAGCAACAACAACAGATGGATACAGTCATGGAAGAACATAGGAACATCTTCTCCCGAACCATAGGGGTACCACACAAGTTTCAGGTGAACAACAAAGTTTGGTTTCATCTGCAGAAGGAGCACCTTACAAGAGCCCATCAGAAGCTTCGACCACTCTGACATGGTCTTCACACCATTACCAAGGCGGTGGGAGACAATGCATTTAAGCTCAGTGTTTCCCCATTCCTTGGCATGCACCTAGTGTTCAATGTGGATAGCGTTCGGCCATACTTTCCACCATTACTAGACACATCTGACATTGTATAATAGCTCACACACACAGAGTTAAATCTAGATTGCATGGAACAAATACAACTGATTGGATCATGGACACACAGATCAAGCACACTCGCCAGTAGAATATCCAACTAAATAGAGTTGTCAAAGAAGGTCAACTCCTTCACCAGGGCAAGTGGCTCAACAGGGGCCAAGTTCAGCAGAAGTTTCCTCATGTCATGGAGGAACTCAACGCAATGGGAACCATTGCTTCCTTGGGGGGGGGGGGGGGGGTGAATGATCCAGGTGGATATTCGTGGCCACCGGCCAAGTCCACTTGGACCCCCACCATTTTTTCTTACAACTTTTTAGTTTCCTTAATTGTAGCACAATTTACTATTTTTAGTAGTTTTTCAGGTCCTGAACTTCCATAGTCTTTTTGAGGCCCTAAACAATGCTTTTTGGGAAAACTGGGAGCAACATGGGTCTACAGACCCTGTAGACCCATGTTTCTCTTCCAAAATTTGTAGTTCTCGGATATATCATTCTAACAAGATATTGTGCATGTCAAACAGAGATTGTATGCCAAAGTTGTGACACCGGGAAGTTCATGTAACAATTTACGCAAATGGGGCCCACAGTTTGACGTTTCATCTTATAGGGTTACGTTTTTGGATGTTTAGGGTTTTCCATTGTTTCTCAACAATAAATAGCCCTTCAAGCCTCATTGTAACACAGTTCAGAGGCATGTAGCCACCACATCTCTTCTCAGAGATAAAGCTACCATTGCCCTAGCTAGTTTATTTCCATTTATCTTTGTAAGCATATTTAAGTATTTTACAATAATGAAATGAAGTATTTTTTTTTTTTCTCGATAAAACTGAGCTAATTATATTACAAAAAAGTCAAAATTACAACAAAAATTACATCTGGGCCGAAGCCCTGTTTCTTCAAAGAAGATATCAGTCATTGCTAACCTTGCAGAGAGATTCGACACGGTGAATACAGTATTCGACACGATGGATTCATGACTTGACACGGTGTATACAGAAATCGACACGATGGATGCATTACTTGACACGGTGAACATAATTCGACACGATGTATATAGAAAACGACACGGTGAACATGTTGACTGACGCGTGGACTGAGACTATGGTGATTTGGACCGACACTGCGAGCATAAACCCCATGACAAATATACAAAAACAGCAAAATGAGATGGTCAGAGAAATTCATTCCTTGCTGCCCAGACTTGGCGTCTTCTGAGTTAATCTTCATCCGTGGTGTGAGGCTCATCTTTTGCAGGACCCTTGAGCTTTTCCGAATCTTCCTTATCCTGGCACGAGCTCCTCTGAACAGGTTCACTGGGGCCGGCCTCATCCTTCTGAACTGGACGCCTGAAGTCGACAGTGGGAGTCTCCATATCAACCCTCGGAACATTCACAGTTTCCAAGCACCCCCGAATACTGCTGCAATGCTCCACGGTGACCGAAACTATCAGAGTGTTGTTTGCAAATGCACAGGGGATTCTGTAATGAATGGCCGGGTGTTTCGTGTGACCACACTCCGGAATGCCCCAGCTTCCTCTAACATTGCTGCCCGGAGGCCTGTTTTGCTCAGAGGTAATCTCTACTGAAGAGGATGGTGATATCTCAGGCCTCTGAGAGGCAGAACGACCCCGTGACCCTCCTCTGCGACTGCTCATCCTGAGCCTCTCCCTTGACATTTGACAATGGCTTCCCTCACCAGCAATTCCTTGAGAAACCTTACACCAAGCGATCACCCACTCAAACGGCTTGAGATGCGGCAGAGTGGTTTGGGTAGCAACCTTAATAGCTCCCATACTCCTCGGATGTTGCAGCGCATTGAATGGCGCCTGCAAACGACTGTACATTCCCACAGCATTCCCCTGCAAGCGACTAGACAGACTAACGACATTCCCCTCCGCATAAACCATTGCAGACTCGCTCATTGCTTCACCTTCCGGCGAATTTAAGGAGCCTTCGTCGTGGAGTGGCGTGGCTTGTCCGGGCTGACAGAGGCCCATGTGACAAGCCACATGCCTCTTAACTCCATTAACACGCGGCATTAAAACTATTAGCACCCGCATCCGGGAATAATGAAATGAAGTATTATTTCCAATACATCTCTATATTTATTTTTATTTCTATAATTTTTTGGGTTCCTGTTTAAATCCAGATCAGTGGTATCAAAACAGTCTACTCTTTCTTTGTCTTTCTTTGCATGTCCCCAATGAGGTCAGGATATAAGGAGTTAGGGCTTGAACTGGTTGAACCTTTAGAAGACTAGCCTCGAAAATACTGACGACCTCCCATGGCGGATGAAAAGAAAGACAAGGGGGTAGGAGATCCTATCAAAATCTTGCTTAAATAAGCCCTCAAGCGACAAAGGAACGCAATGATGGAAAACGTTGGCCAGATCCTATAGCAGCTACGCAGAGGTGACACATCGGCTTCCAACATCTACACTAGAAACGCCACATCCTTTAAGGTACAAGTTAATTTTGAAATCCCCATATTCGAGGGTCAAATAGATGCAGATGTCGGAGATAAATGGTTAAATCAGCTAGAAGGGTATTTTTCTGTTCATGATTTTTCCAGTCGGGAAAAGAATATTTTCGCTGTTCTCAAAGAAGGCCCCCACGTTAAGGATTGGTGGGAAACCTACTGCGACCAGAAGAATGAAAGTACGGGCTCACTATTTTCAGCCACACCCACTTGGAAATCATTTCAGGATATTGTCAATGAGCAGTACTACCCTGTCAAAAGCTGTGAGGACAAATACATAAAGTGGATCACGCTGCGGCGGGGAAGGGACCAAGATGTGCTAGAGTTCACCAACATTTTTCATACCCTTCGCACACAGTTGGGTATCAAAGATTCTATGATGCATCTGGTACTCAAATACCACCGCTGCCTACATAGATATATTCAAGATGAGATGGATTTCCTTAACATCTCCTCGCCAGACACGACGTACCGATACGTTGTCAAAATCGAGTAGAAGTTTAAATAAAAGAAGTGAGACTTTGGATCTACAACTCTGAAGACCAAAGGACAAAGCCAAGGCGGGGTGACCAAAGATAACCCTTCGAAGCCGCAAGAAAAGAAAAACAACATGAAGTCGAAGAAGGACACAGGAAGGTGGTGTGAGTTCCACAAGAGCCCCACTCACAAAACAAGTGAGTGTTAGACCAAGAGTTACTGGTGGCCAAGTTGAAGGCTTCAGAATCAGATGCATGTTCAGATCCTGAGTCAAAACCCGACAAGGGGAATGGTAAAGGGAAGCAGATCATTGACGCGGAGCCCAGTGCCATTGTTACCACCGCTAAGGTCTAGAAGAATAGGACCAAAGATCCAAAGGAGGGGGAGCGTCTTTCCCACTCACAGATGTGGGTGAAGGGTTCGCCACTGCAATTCATTGTCATTAGTGGCAGCCAAAAGAATCTCATTTCAGTAGAGGTTGTGAAACGGTTGGGCCTACTGACTACACCACACCCACAGACATACAGTATCAGGTGGATTCACCAAGGACGAGATCTTCGAGTCTGCCAGTAGTGTCGTCTTCCCTGTAGCATCAAACCCTTCACAGATGAGGTATTGGGTGATGTTGCACCTCTGGATGTTTGTGATGTACTATTAGGCCAACCATAATTATGAAGGTGACATGTTGTGTATGAGTTAAGGCCTTGGGCTGTTATTATTACTTTGGGTAATTCATCATACAGGATACTGGAGGTAGCCCCCACCTACCACCACTTCTTTGATCTTTGCTAAGAAATGTAGCAAGATCATCTCCCGGACAAGGGATTTATTTTCTGTCTGGTTCGCTCCCAAAGTAACGGGAAGATGGTCGCCACATCCATGACCCCTATGAAGGGTTCCTCCATGCAACAACAGAAACAGATGGATATGGTCATGAAAGAGCATAGGAACATCTTCTCCCCAACCACAGGGATACCACACAAGTTTCAAGTGGGCAAAAAATTCTGGTTGCATCTGTAGAAAGAACACCTTACAAGAGCCCATCAAAAGCTTTGACCACTCGAACATGGTCCTTACACCATTACCAAGGCAGTGGGAGACAATTCATTTGCGCTGAGAATTCCCCCATTTCTTGGCTTGCACCCAGTGTTCAATGTGGACCGCCTTCAGCCATACTTTCCACCATTACTAGACAAATCTGACATTGCAGAATAGCTCACGTCAACAGAGTTAAATCCAGATTGCATGGAATAAGTTGCAACTGATCAGATCATGGACACACAGATCAAGCACACTTTCCAGAAGAATATCCAACTGTATCGAGATGTCAAAGTAGGCCAACTCCTTCACCAGTGCAAGTGGCTCACCAGGGACCAAGTTCAGTAGAAGTTTCCTCATCTCATGGAGGAACTCAACGTAATGGGGACCATTGCTTCCTAAGGGGGGGAGGAATGATCTAGGTGGATATTGGTGGCCACCCGCCAAGTCCACTTGGACCCCCACCATTGTTTCTTTCAACTTTTCAGTTTCCTTAGTTGTAGCACAATTTACTATTTTTAGTAGTTTATTGGGTCCTCAACTTCCAGAGCCATTTCGAGGCCCTAAATGAAGTTTTTTGGGAAACCTGGGAGCAACATGGGTCCATGGATCAGTGTTTCTCTTCTCAGAGTTGTATTTCTTGGATATATATTTCTAACGAGATATTGTGCATGTCAAATGGAGATCATATGCAAAAGTTACGACCCCAGGAAGTTGATGTACCAATTTACCCAAACGGGGCCCACAATTTGTCGTTTCATCTTCTAGTGTTAGGTTTGTGGATGTTCAGGGTTTTCCATTGTTTCTCAACAATAAATAGGCCTTCGAGCCTCATTATAACACAGTTTAGAGGCATGTATCCACCACATCTCTTCTCAGAGATAAAGCTACCATCGCCCTAGCTGGTTTATTTCCATTTCTGTTTGTAAGCATATTTCAGTATTTTACAGTAACGAAATGAAGCATTATTTATGCTACATCTCTATATTATGGTTATTTCTGTAATTTGTTGCGTTCTTGTTTAAATCAAGATCAGTGGTATCAGAGCGGTCTGCCCTTTCTCTATCTTTCTTTGCATGTCCCCAGTGAGGTCGAGATATAAGGAGTTAGGGCTTGAACTGGTCGAAGCTTTGTAAGACCAGCCTCATAAATTCCGATGGCCTCCCATGGTAGATGAAAAGAAAGATGAGGGGGAAACAGATCCTATCAAAATCTTTCTCGGAGAAGCCCTCAAGCAACAAAGGAACGCGATGATGGAAAACTTTGCCCAGATCCTTCAGCGGCTACACAGAGGCGACACATCAGCTTGCAATAGCTACACTAGAAACACCACACCCTTTAAGGTACAAGTTAATTTTGAAATCCCCATATTTGAGGGTTAAATAGATGCAGATGCCGTAGATAAATGGTTAAATCTGCTAGAAAGGTATTTTTCTATTCATGATTTTTCCAGTTGGGAAAATATTATGTTCGCTCTTCTCAAAGCAGAACCCCACATCAAGGACTGGTGGGAAACCTACTACGAGCAAAAGGATGAAAGTATGGGCTCACTATTTTCATCCCTACCCAGTTGGAATTCGTTCTGGGATGCTATCAAGGAGTAGTAATACCATGTCAAAAGCTATGAGGACAAATACATAAAGTGGACCATGCTGCTGCAGGGAAGGGACCAAGATTTGTCGGAGTTCACCAACATTTTTCATACCCTTCGCACACAGTTGGGTATCAAAGATTCTGAGTTGCATCTGGTACTCAAATACCATGGCTGCCTACATAGATACATCCAGGATGAGATGGAGTTCCTGAACATATCATCGCTTGGCACAATGTACCGATTCGCTGTCAAAATTGAGCAAAAGTTTAAACAAAAGAAGCAAGACTTTGGATTTGAAAATCCAAAGACCAAAGGGCAAAGAGAAGGCGGGGTGACCTGAGATAACCTGTCGAAGTTGCTAGAAAAGAGAAACACCATGAAGTCAAAGAAGGACATAGGAAAGTGGTGTGAGTTCCACAAGAGCTCCACTCACAACATAAGTGAGTCTCAGACCAAGCAGTGGCTGGTGGTTGAGTTAAAGGCTTCAAAATCATATGCATGTTCGGGCCCTAAATCAGAACCCAACAAGGGGAATGGTAAAGGGAATCATATCATTGATGTAGAACACAGCGCCACTGTTGGCATCGCCAAGGTCTAGAAGAATGAGACCGAAGATCTAGAGGAGGGGGGGCGTCTTTTCCACTCACATATGTGGGTGAAGGGTTCACTGCTACAATTCATTGTCTACAGTGGCAGCCAAAAGAACCTTATTTCAGCAGAGGTCATGAAGTGGTTGGGCCTACCGACTACACCACACCCACAGCCGTACAATATCGGGTGGTTTCACCAGGGACAAGATCTCAGAGTTCACATCAAACCCTTCACAAACAAGGTATTGTGTGATGTTGCACCTCTTGATGTTTGTGATGTACTATTAAGCCAACCATACTTATGGAGGTGACATGTTATGTATGAGTCAAGGCTTCGCATTTTTATTATTACTCTGGGTAATTCATCATACAGGATACTAGAGGTAGCCCCACCTACCACCACTTCTTTGATCTCTGCTAAGAAATGCAGCAAGATGATCTCCCAGACTAGGAAATTTATTTTTTGTCTGGTTCACTCCTAAAGTAAGGGGAAGATCGTAACCACATCCATGACCCCTGCAAAGGGTTCCTCCATGTAGCAACAACGACAGATGGATACGGTCATGAAAGAACACAATATCATCTTCTCCCCAACCACCGGGGTACCACACAAGTTTCAGGTGGGCAAAAAAGTCTTGTTGCATCTGTAGAAAGAACGCCTTACAAGAGTCCATCAGAAGCTCTGACCACTCCGACATGGTCCTTACATAATTACAAAGGTAATGGGAGACAATGCATTTGAGCTCAGCATTTCCTCATTCCTTGGCCTGTACCCGGTGTTCAATGTGGACCGCCTTCATCCATACTTTCCACCATTACCAGACACATCCGAGATTACAGAACAAATCACGCCTATAGAGTTAAATCCAGATTGCATGAAACAAGCTGCAACTGATCGGATCATGGACACACAGATCAAGCACACTCGGCAACAGAATATCGAACTGTATCAAGTTGTCAAAGCAGGCCAACTCCTTCACTAGGGCAGGCGACTCACTAGGGATCAAGTTTAGCAGAAGTTCCCTCATCTCTTGGAGGAACTCAACGCAATGGGGACTATTGCTTCCTAAGGGGGGAGGAATGATCCATGTGGATATTGGTGGCTACCAGGCAAGTCCACTTGGACCCCCACCATTGTTTCTTTCAGCTTTCCAATTTCCTTAATTTTATTAAAATTTACTGTTTTTAGCTGTTTTTTGGGTCCTGAACTTCCGGAGCTGTTTTGAGGCCCTAAACGATGTTTTTTGGGAAAAGTGGGAGCAACGTGGGTCCAAGGACCGATCTTTCTCTTCCCAAAGTTTTAGTTCTCAGGTAGATCTTTTTAACGAGATATTGTGCGTGTCAAACGAAGATCGTATGCCAAAGCTACGACCCCAAAAGGTTGATGTACCAATTTACCCAAACAGGGCCCACAAGTTGGCGTTTCATCTTCTAGGGTTAGGTTTTTGGATGTTTAGGGTTTTCCATTATTTCTCAACAATAAATAGGCCTTCAAGCCTCATTGTAACACAGTTCAGAGGCATGTAGCCCCCACATCTCTTCTTAGAGATAAAGCTACCATCGCCCTAGCTGGTTTATTTCCATTTCTGTTTGTAAGTATATTTCAGTATTTTATAGTAATTAAATGAAGCATTATTTACGCCACATCTCTATATTGATGGTTATTTCTGTAATTTGTTGTGCTCGTGTTTAAATCCGGATCAACAGTTGTTTCAGTTATATTTCAAGATTTTAGTATTAAGTTTAGTTTGGTTGAGTACAATGAATTCCAAGGGATTAACTGATTGACTCCATAGCCCATGAATTAGCATTCTTGTGCTTACCGCTTACAATGTGAGTTGTTTCACTTCAGTAGTTTTCAATTTTTAGATTTCAGAATGAATAAGTCTCTGGATTAGTGCAAGCAATATAAGTTTTCATTCACAGTTGCAGGTTTAATATGTAGTAGCTGGATGATGGAGATTGGTCATACATTACATGATGGCAGATAAATGATTGATGATTTTATGGTATGACTCCATACCCAATAGATAAGGCAGTTGGTCTACTAGTTCTCTGCATCCTGCAGGGGGAATCAGTCCCCATTGGAGTTGATGTTGTAACATATTTTGGCACACAGAAAATTAAAAAGAAAAAAAAAAATCAAAAGAAATTTTCACTTTCCTATTGGGCTAAACGCTGAGAGATATAACTATTATGCTTTTGAATGGTTCATTTTATTTTATTTTATATATATTAATTTTAATTTAAACTATATTATTTTTATAAAAATATAATTATATATTTTTATGAAAATATTTAGTTTAAATTAAAATTATATTATAAAAAATTTTAAAATTTGAGCCTAAGTCAAACCAAACATTCATAAGAATCCCAAAAGTCAAAGTCAGTGAATAGGGTAATGTCCGGGCAGTTTTAAATGGCAGAGATTGTAATAAAACAAATCAACGGTCTCCATTCTATTTCAGACCCTAGGTCATTCGAACTTTAACAACTGGGGGGGTCCGAAATTAGTTGTTTTTTCAAAACAACTTTTGGATATGTGGCATGAGAAATTCAGACCCCCCCTTGAAAACCATTTACCACTAAGGAGGGGGCCCGAAAACCATACCCCGTATTAATTAGAATTTTATATGGCGAGAATACTATTATGAAATAAATTTATTTCATGATGGAAGGCAACATGGGTAAAATGGAATTACAAGTTAATGTGTTACAAATATAGGTAAAATAAATTCTCAGTGCATGAAAATGAATAAAGGGAGACTTTCCAATCATATATTGATGAAATTAATGTACAGGAGAACAAAAATATATTTATGTCAATACATGTGAAATTGAAGTTAGAGTTACAGAAGTAAAAATAATTTACAGGCATTGTGAAATCAAGTTATAGGTGTGAAATCAGGTTGAGGTGAAAGTAAAAGAGAAAAGTAAAATACTCTACCAACTACAGAAAACAAGAAATGGATTTACAAAACCACATATGTTCTTTTTTTAATCTATAAATGAATTTCACAAAAAGGAAATTTAAAATGTGTAATCATTGATTGCCAACCACCCCCAATTAAAACCACAAATCTGGCCATTGTGCTGCAAAGGCTGTTGTTTAGTGACAGGTGAACAACGTTAAACAAATCCTCGTAACACCTGAGGGAGCCCCCTCTAGTTCAAGGGCTAGCTTGAACCTAAAGGCTGGTTGAGTTGGTTTCCTGGTGTAGTTTTTGTAGCCAAGGATTGCCTACGGTAAATGGGAATAACACATGAAGCTCGCTTTAACCTGAAACAGTTCTTGAACATATAAAAAAACTCTAACCAGAAATAGTTCTTGAACATATAAAAAACACTCACTGCAATGGGTTGCAATCTATGAGTGGTATGAGTAGGCAGTGTTAACAAGTTGATGCCCAAATTGTTATCCTCCTCAATTGTTTGCGAAACAATGTGGTTTCGATGGCCATCTAAAACTAGAAGGTTCCTATTTTTAGGTGAGACACCACCTTGTATAGATGCAACAAAGTGACATCCAATTCAAACAAATTTCTTTAGTCATCCATGCATGGGGATTTGCAACCATGCATGCACCTAGTTCACACATTTGTATATAGTTTTTCGGTTGAGTTTTACCCTTGATAAGATACAATCCTACGATTAAAACACCAGTTGCATTCACAGAACATATAATAGTTATCCACTCCCTTCTCTTGTATGTTTTAACCCCATATAGAAATTACCTACAAATAAATTCTTAAAATATAAAAATATATAATGGCGAGAACATAAAATATACACAGATATTTTCTCATGAAACCCAAACGGGAAAACAGATTGATTTTTCATTATATTTCTTTTAATGTCACAATACATTACATACATGTCGAAGCATTCATAAACCCCAATTCATTAACCCTAGATTAGAAAATAACCACAATTCCCTTGATTGGATGTACAAAATACCATGGGAGAAAACCATCACGCCTGAAACACATGTGGCTAATCGTGGAAATAATATAACACATACCAGACAACTCTTAGGCAAAATATTTGCCATGTTTCAACTCCATCTCTTAGCAATTACCCACATGCCAAAAATCATTTGTTTCTATAATCATGTTTCATCACAATTCCATATATGTTTTGGAATGTAGGAGTGTTTATCATATGCATTAGAAAGAGTGTCATAGAACTTAGACACAATTGTAAGACATAAATTTAAAGCCATGTCTCTTTCAAAGTCCTTGGTTGTACGTAACAAAAGGTTTGGATGCCTTTTTTAAGACCCAAACCAGCATGATTTACCACTAAACCCATATTTGAATGGGTTTGGCCTCCCCTAAGAGATTTGAGCAACTATGGATTTTAGTTGTATCACCTCTAGCCCATGTTGCAATTAGGCCATCTCCTTACACTACTGAACGACCTCATCCTCCTCATCTTCAATCATAACTATAAGAGGCCCTGTACGCTTTATATGAGTGAGCCCATTTATTCAATAATATATTGACGAGGGATCAATCTGATGCTTTTCTATAGATGTGCAAACTGAATATCCATTAAATTCCGTATCATCAAATGCAACTAACATGTATTTTTTTTTCCATCCTCTTATAGCACTGATCTTCTTAGTTGAACTTGCAATAAAACTTTATCTCAGAAAAAATAAATTACTTAATAACTCATTTTCACATTGTACTAAAGTTGTCTCCTATATCTCATAGATGGGCCAAACACCAATGGATAATGTGTAATATGCCCCTTTTGATACCATAGCATTGTAGAACTTCAAGGGAGTTGAACTAAAGGGAGTACCCACAATGATTTCATAGTAATTTCCTTAGATAATTATCGTTGTCTATCATTCAATGAACAACTATTTAAATGATAAAGCTCTTATTAGATTTATCATACATAAAGTGGGTGCTTGGAGTCTTTACTATAGAATTAAAACATAATTAAGGTGTTTGGATTTAAGTTCATGAGGAAATTTGAAGGGAGAAAAACCAACAAGGAGGTGGTTTAGATAGGATATCAACTATATAAATATCTTCTAAACCGTGCGTGTCGAAATCTAATTAAATTAAATGACTATTAAAAAGGGAAAAATAAAACTAATTTTCTAACACATATTCATAAAAAAGAAAAATAATAAACAATGCATAACATAAAATCATTATTATTATTATTATCCAAATTTAAGGTCACAACCAAGCGAGACACCAAATTGGTGTATGAGACCCCCTTGTTTGTGGGACAAGGGACCCACTTCCGCGCAACGATTTGACTGCTATGTCTACAAAGGCATACATACTCTACCCCCCTTTGGTTTTGAACCCATGACCTCTTAGAAGGAAACACATGTTCTTAACCATTAGGCCCACTCAAACTCTATAAATTGTAGAACAGTTAATAACTTTTGGCTTTTATTGGATTTGAACTCATGTTTAAGATCATATAAAACGTAAATGAAAAATAAATATGTTAAAAACTAATAAACAAAAAACAACATAAAATCATTAACATGTTTAAGATCATATAAAACTAATAAAAGAAAAATAATTTTATTAGCATATTCAAGATTATATAAAACATAAATAAAAATATTTATTTCAATGTAATCATTGTAGTTGTTATACTTTTTTTTTAAATAAAAACATTATATTTCATTACATGAAACAAGATTATATAAGGAACAACAGAATATAGTCTACCAAGGCCATAGTAGCTCATTTACCACACTTTGGAATACATAAGTAACAACAACAACAACATCCACTATGGGAAACAACAACAGTAACAAGTGCAAAAAGTGAGTACATCAACATTATAACCACAACTATCATTAACCAGGAGCACCAACACGCATAGAACAAAACCATGAAACACATAGATGACCATGCCAACCTCCACCAAAATAATTGTCCATCACCACCAAAACTACATGGCAGAGAGCCTTAAAGCAAATGAAGACCTCGAGCAAACACTAGTGACAGTTCAAGCACAGCTTATCCCACAAATGCACAGAGCCAACCAAACACCTAGCCAACCTAAAGGGAGTAAGACTTAGTAACCATACTTCAAAGAGAGAACATGCCATGACCAGACAATAGAGAGAGAGCAGGCCATGAAAACTATACTGTCTTTACCAAAATTCCATTGACATAACTATCCAAAGAACACACCCAAAATATGAAGTATCATACTCATACCGTAGAAAAGGATATAATAGTAGAGGAACTAAAGACATCGTCATTTAATATGACATAGGAATCGAAGGGTCCAAAGAGCTTGCAAATGGAGTTCCAATGGGATATCTTGAAGGGTTTGTGAGGTCCCTACAACCTGAACTAGAAACCAAAGTTTTCTCCACCCAACATAGACGTACATCTATAATATCATTGATCTTGAATCTCACATTTTTTAGAATTCTTCTAATATCCTCGAAACCCGATAAGATACTATAGTTATGAACCTGATTGTCTTTAAGAACTAAGCGAAACAAAGAGTCCAACTACAATCACATAGATAGGGAATTCAGGAAAAACATTCATTTTTTTCTTCATTTTACCAGGATCTGGGATCCCTAACCAACTATCATCAAAGACCTTTGAGTCTGAGAGATAATGATGTTCTCGAGATTCCTTGGACTCCAAAAGTATAATCTCCCTGTGCACCTCCAAGGGTACAACATTAAATAAAGAAACAATTGAGTCCCTTGCAAATCGACGACTCTATATGACTCCATGTTGACCACAACTGCCTCGACGACTTACCATTCATTGTCGAGGAGCCATAACTTCCAACACCAAGATGTGAAACAAATAACCAACTGAACAACCACTTTGAAGAAAAAAACCCAAAGTGTGAACCACTAACTTTTTAAGACCTGACCAAAGGCCAATAAGATCATCCCCTAAAAACCATAATAGAGGACATAACAGAAAAACCGATCAATGATGGATATGCCCATAATACAAGACCAACCCTGATTACCAAATTGCAAGGACTGAGTTTGTAGTGATACCAAATTCCCCAGAATTGACACCAAGACTCCTACAACAGAGGTTGAGACTTCAGAACCAACACAATCAAGGATGAAGATTGTAGACTATGACTGCTAACCACCAATGACAAACACCATGATAGGAAATATAAGGGATAATTACTGTAATTCCATTCTATGAACCATACATGTACCCATTGAAGCAGAAAAAACCAAGACTTATAACCATAATGAAAAATGACCATAATACTAGCAATCGTAAACCAACACCAGACAAAAGTACATAATATGTGAAAATTCCAACTCCAATAAATGTGTGAATTTAATAGAAATACCACCCATTCAAAAACTATCCAAGAAAACAAAATATATTAAAACATTACAGAGCCCATCATAAATAAAACCAACAATAGGGACAAGCTAAAACCTGCCACAATCACCACCACAATCAACAAAGCAATGGAAATATAACGTACAACATAGACTACACCATTAAAACCTCAGAATAGGTATCCATAAAACCATAAGCGTGGGGTGGGTGGTATACCTCACCTTCAATGCGATTCACAGGTTCACTGCCTGAATTTAACTTGAGAGGATGCCAAATGTTTAACCCAAATACCACCTCCAGCAACTTACCATGCCTTGAGCGTTAATCGCCAAATGTCCAACCTCAACATAAATTTCAATGAATTAATTAATATCACTACAGGAACTAATTAATAGCATTAATGGCACCCATCAAAGAAGTGTAGTTGTTAAACTTAAACTAATGACAAATCGAATTTGATGGAGCCCAAAATTATTAAGTTAATATATTTTTGAAATAAATTGGAACACGTTTTTAATAAACTCATTTATAACATTCCTCTCTATATTTAGGCCGATAGGCCTTCCTATGCATCAACAATTGTCAACACTTTTACCCTATTTTTCTCTATTTTGAATTTAATTTATGTTTTTTTTAAAAGAGTGTTTACATGGATTATCCTGTCAATTCTATTTTGTTGCTATTATGTTGAGCAGAAGAATCGATAGTGATGAAATTCTTGATCCATTGGAATGAAATTCTCGAAATATTTTATGGATAAAAGCAGGTATGCTTTTGGTTTTCAATATCTATGGGTTTAGCAAACCGTTAGTGCATCGTTTCATTTGGTTCGAGTCATGCTCTGGCCTCTCTGATCAATTCTTAATGTTGTGAAGAGAATGAGAATGAAAATTTTGGGGCTTGTGAAGAAGCATTGGGTATATTGCATCTGATTCCTATAACCCACAAAACTGCAAAATCACTAACAGAGACAACATTGATTAGGTCAATGGCCTTGATCTTGCAGAAGGGAACCACTGAAGCTCATCTTCACGTAGAAGTTTTAATGTAGAAGGTTTCTGTTTGGATATCTGATTGGGAATTTGTTGCCAGGGAAAGGATTGATATTTTCCAAGGGCTATTAGAACTCATAATGGGTGAAGTTTGCCATCAGGCAACCATGGCCACCTTGGTTGTCCTCATAGCAATATGTAAGAAATCCTGAAAGAACATATTGCTGGCAATTGAGGCAGGCGCTGTATTTTCTCTGATCGAATTACTTCGAGATGCCGAGAAGCCCAAGTGTGAAAAGATTTTTGATTTGTTGGACATGCTAGTGGACTATGCAGAAGGAAGGGCTGCCATGGCTGATCACGCTATGGGTATTGTTGTAGTCTTGAAGAAGATTATTAGGGTTTCAGAAACTACCACTAAGAAAGCAATACGAATCCTTTGGTCACTTTGCACATATTCTTCAAATGCGTTCATTCTTTGGGAGATGCTTCAGTGTGGGGCTGTATCTAAAATATGTACACTTCAACAACTCGATTGCACAAACAAAACAAAGCAGAAATCGAAGGAGGTATTGAAATTGCATGAAAATACTTTCAGAGCCTCCACTTGTCTTCCCCACCTGATGAGAAGTGATTATCCAAATTATATTTAAAATTATACGTAGAGAAAACTTGAAAAATTATCAGATTTTCTTAATTTTTAGTGAGAATGGAAGAATTGTATAAATGCTTAGTAGATCTAGACATATTTGAGATATATGTTTATCTTTATTGTGCTCATCGTAATTTTCACTAAATATTCTAGCAGTTTGTCTTAGCATTTGCATAACAGATATGATGAAAGAAGTTAAGATGTCCAAGTTTCATTTTTGGTGTATTATCACATTTACAAGTCTCACTATTTCTCCAATAAATCTTATGCACAAATCTCCAATCCTTTCTAATCCGAAACCAATTTACTTTATGTTCTGTCATAACAATCGCTGCATTCGTATAGTGTCAATTTCCTGCAGGGTGTAGTTTTGAGTAGATTTCATGAGAGTTTTCCAAATGATTTCATTTTGCACATAATGGACTATCCGTGCACATGCACAATGATCCCCTTTTTTGATCAAATATCATAAACCTGAGGAAAAACCTATATGTAGAGTCTTAATTATTTGAGTTAAAAAACTAGGAAACTGTAATACATTAAGTTGCTATTGGGAAAAAGCATGACCCTTTGCACATGCAACAGCTATCCATTGTTGATGTTCTTTCTCTTGAAGTTGGAAAAGCAAAGGCAAGGGACCAATTAGAAGTAATACGATTCATTTCAAAATAAAACATGGGTCGAAATCTTCTTAGTTGTTTCAAGGGGTTTAGATTCTAAAAATAACGCATAATTTTCTTTTTGGGGATGCATATTATAAAATGTTAAAAGAAAGGTTAGATTTTTCATAACTATTAATGTTCTTACTTACTTCAATGTTTGAATGTTTAGTTTCATGGTTAATTATTTATCACATAATAGTTTCTCTTAGTATCTAGTTAAAATCATTTTTATTTCATTTTGGTTTTATTTATTCCATGATGAAATAGGGTGTAACTTTCTAAAATAGAAAAATCATCACCTATCTCATACATATATAAATATCCTAATACTAAAATAGAAAAATCATCACCTAGCTCATACATATATAAATATCCTATTACTTGAATAGAAAAATCATCACCCAGCTCATACATATTACTAATTACCTATATGGACTATTTTCTCTGTCACATAATGAAAGCTTTTCAAAGGAAATTTGACAGATTATGTTTTTGAATCCCAAACTAGAATTTTTGTTATGAATATTGTTCAAGTTTAGACATATTATTTCTATGAATGGCCACTTGAATTCATTCATGTGTTATGAACATTGTTGATTCTCGTTAGTTTAAGAAAGGGCATTGCATTTAGTTTAAATAACGTTTTTGAATCCTACCATCACCATAATGCATTTTGGTTTGCCTCCACTCTTAGGCTCCTTTATAGATGAAAATTATTATTTATATTTTCTATTTATATATGTAAATTGTAATAACATTGGGAATTTATTAGTAAGATTAATCACAATTTAATTGTTCAATGTTAATGTCAATTTGAAAAGAATATACTAAATATTTAATGAACCTAAGGTAATCAAGTCATTTAAGAATCACATATTCCATCATTCTCACAGTAGTGCTAGCATATTCACTCAAAAAACATTATTGAGTTCATATTGGTATATGTTTTTCTTGTTAAAATTCATAAAATGGTTACTTCTTTTGTAACTGCTATCATTATTGTTCCATCCTCCTTTTAATATGAAAATCATCGCACTCTTGATTTTCTTTAGTCTTACCTCGCACTCCTGAGAAGACTAATGCATTAATGGGTCACGAGACGTTCCTCATCTCCTTCAGAGACATGGAGGATCCATAGACAATGTTGTCCTTTTGTCTTACCTCTCTGTGTGTAGATAATGTATTAACGGGTCAGGGGGTTTTGGTTTTTGTGGTTCTATTATGGCTCATGAATGGACGTGTTGATGGATTGACATTTAAGGAAAATATGGGTTTATTGTAGCATATGAATGGGATGCATCCAAGCATTGAAATTTCAGAAGTTGGGTTTATTGTGCATATGAAATGGCATGTGTTCTTGCTTTTGAAATTTTACTCAGAGAAAAGAAAAGATGGATTTGGTATTGCATATGAATGAGATGTATTCTTCATATATGCTTGGCCATCTATAGAGTTTTTTGATTTTGGGTAATTAACTTACTCTAAAATGAAATAAGACATTCAATGTGTTCCTTGTAATATAGATATAAACAAAACATCTAAAGAAAAGTAATTGCACAATGATCTAGTCCAAGAAAACAAGGTTTTCCACAAACCAATTAACTCTTCTAGAAAAATTCAACAATTCCAATTTAATAATCCTATCGGCCTCTCTTTGTACCTTTTGGGACAATTGCTAGTTATACACGGTGGAAGATATCGGAAAAGGTTGAATTAATTTTCTTTTTTCCCTTAGTGCTATGAGTTCTAGAACTTGCTCATGGTACAAATGGTTAGAGATTTATATTTGTATGGGTAATTTATATTCTAATAATAATATAAATTGATTGAAGATAGAATAATACTATTTTAAGGTTATTTTTATTTTTTATATAAAAAAAGTTAGATTATGTGGGGAAAAAAGAAATTATATATATATATATATATATATAACAAAAAAAAATAAAAGCTTTTGTAGTTTTGCTATTATATATATTTTTAAAATTATTTTCTTAAAAACCATTTTTTTTTATAAGTTTGTTATTAATTAGATTGTTAATTATGAGAAATTTATATATATATATATATATATATATATAATTCACGTTAGATGTAAAGTTTAAATCTTATGATTTACATAATACTTTATGATCACTAATTAAATTGACCCCATAAATCATAGTAATATATTATTATTATTATTTTTAAAATTTTGTTTTATTTAAAATTATATATATATATATATATATATATATATATATATATATATATATATAATTTTATCTTATTATATATTTAATTATAATATTTTTTTATTGCTATCTTTAAATTTACTCATGTTGAACTAAGTGAATGCCTTAAAAACAACATAAAACATATGTGCATAGGAGGAGGGATAAGTACTTTTTTAGCACATTTAAAAAAAACTAATAATACAAGGGACAATATAATTCTATTAGCTTATTTAGTATCATATAAAATAGCAGAGGAAGAGTGGAAACATAACTTTCTTGAATTAATTATAAAAACAGTGACTATATCATCAATCTCACTTTCCCAATGAATCCAACAATTTGTTCAAGCAAAAAAGGTTTCATGATTAGGAACTATAAAAGTCTCATATATGAATAACTATTTTATTAGTTTTAATTACAAAATCGAATATTATTCTAAGATTTTTGTTCTCATATACAAAGCCTACTATTTTGAGAATGCTTACAATTAAAAAGGGAATGGAGAAATTAATCATAAAATACATCAAGAGTTGTAATTACAAAGTAGAATATTATTCTAGGATTTTTACTTTCATATAAAAAGCTTACTATTTTGAGAATGCTTACAATTAGAAAGAGAATGGAGAAAATAAGAAGTGGAAGGGGTCTAATTAGAAAACCGCTGTAGAAAACATTCAACTAGTAAGTAGGCTGAGAGACGAGAGAGGGGCAAATAGGAAATTGACCCCACTTGAAAAATAAGCGAGGGTAGAGAATGTTTAAAATTAGAAAGAGAATGGAGAAAATAAAAAGTGGAAGTGAGTTTAATTAGAAAATCGATGTAGGAAACATTCAAACTAATAAGAGGGTGGCGCAATTAAGGAATTGACCTCAATTGAGAAATTGGTCTAGGTGTTACACACAATCAAGGAATCAAAACTCTTACTTTATCATTATTCTCAAATTGCTAAAATAAAAAAAAATCATAAAAATTAACTAAATTATAACTTTATTTAAATTATTAATAATTATTATTAATGATAAAAGAATAATTTATAAATTAAACTTATATATATTTTAAAAAACTTATAACAAGATTCCTCACTTATCATAAAAATTCTTAGTTTATTTATAAATAATATATTAAATACTAAAAATTAACCATAAAATTATAATAATTTTTTCCAAAAAAATAATACTAAATTTATACAAAGATTGAATTTTAAAAAGTACTATAATTTTTCAAATTTAAACTGGTAACCATTCGTCCCATAAGGAAGTTGTGGCACTGTGAAACTACTCATGCATAATTGGCTATAACACTAAAGTCGGGGAAGACAATAAAAATTAATTGAACGTACCGAAATCTAATGCTAAAGTTGAGGCTAAACAATTAACATTAATTGTACGATGGTGGTGCAGGAGCATCTAGCTCACCATGACCGGGTGAAGTCTCTGCCAAGTTGGAAGGTTGTTTGAGTATTTGGATTGTTTTTTTATGATTAGTTTATCAGGTCATGAGATAGGATTTTGTTTTACATTACTTTTAGTTGCTATGATTAGTCAAAGTTAAATGGTCGGTTAGGGTTGTTATGGTCCAACAGTAATAAACAATAATCTAAAAATTGATATGTCAACTTAAAGAAGAAAACAAAAAAATTGTCTAAAGAAAGATCTTGTAATGTCAACCGAACCGTAGTTACACAACCATATCATTTCTATTCAACTGAAAGAAATTGCAGTTTCAATTAACTGTAAACCAAAGATGTATAAAAGCAGCAATGTAAAACAAGAGAAAGGTTCAACAATTTCATAATAAAGAAATAAAACAGAAACATATCATATTTCTAAACTGTCCGTCTGTATCATTGCCTATTTACTGTACTACTGTATTTTCATGTATTGAATTGTTAATAATAATGCTAGCAGACAGAGAACGACCACTGTAAGGTCGTGTTTCCTTGTGTTCTTGTCGAACAGCAAGCAACATCGAATTCATGCATATGTCCAAAAACAGAGCGAAGAACAAACGAATTGAGCCACAGTCAGAACAGTGAAACACAGCAAGATGACCGAGAGGATAAAGAACCGGAAACAGAGTGCCAGAGAAAACAAGCCACAACAGAGGTACTTTCGAACAATTCTTCAATTCTTCATGTTCCCATTGCTAATGACCAAGAAATATAGATGTATTACATTCATTCATAAATAGAAGCAAGTGCCGTGTCCAACACGGACAAACCCTAGCCTAGGGTTTGGTAACAGTGAACCCTCTTAATTCAAACGAACAGTCAACCAGAATAGGAACTAACACCAGACTGAAGCTACATCTTCGAAAGGGATTTAGACTATACACGAAGGCAAAACGGCGAGCTATGAACCCAACAGGAAATTAAAAACCCTAACAGTACATTGACGGGCTTTAAGAGCCAGAGCCTACCGGCAGAGAGTTGCTACGTTTGGGAGACCGAATTCATAAGGAACCTGTGTACCCAGGTCGAGCCATTGACCTGCACATACAAACAGGGCTCAGTAAATACACCTGTGTAGTGAAGACCTGAAAAATCGAAGCAAGTTAGAAACATAAGGGTTATATAATTTACCTGAGTGTGACCGGACCAAGGAGTTCATGGAACCGAGCCACTGACGAACCGAAAGAGCCTGAGACAGAAGGAGCAGGCCTGGTCAGTGTCTACGCCAGAAGAAGGTCGGATTAAATCAAGGAGAGGACCATTTACCTGTTTGGAGCTGCAGAAATCCAACATCCTGTTACCTGAGTTCAAGGGCACCATCAGTTAAACCATTTTACATACCAAGTAGAGACCAAAAGCAATAACAGCAATAGCAAGGGGCAATTACTAGACGAAATATCAGATTCCAAAACCAAACGATAGAACGAGACCAAGGAACTTACTTTCTAGAAAGAGTTCGAGTAAGCGCATCTCCAGAGTCCAGGTAGATCCGTGCCACAGGAGAAGTCCACATACAACCATAAAACCAAGCTTGGAAGGCCGACATTCATTTGCAACCATACCCAAAGAGAAACTAGAGACCACCATATGCATTTGAGGCCAAGCCATACATAATAGCAACCAAACCCTCACCGAAACCTCACAGTAGAATGGAACAATCGCGAAAGACCGGGAAGCCAAAGCGTTTTGGCCAAAGATCAAACGGAGGGAACCAGGCCCAAGGAGCATAGGTGAACATTGAATGCAGCATTAACTCACCCCAACTGCCAAAAAAATATCTACTTACCATATTGCATACAACCATCGAAAACAACAACCAAATCTACCACATCATAAAGTCCGACACCAAGTGTAAAGCTGAGAATATGTGAAAGTGTGGGCTAGTGTGGCTGGGTTACATCAGAGTGGTATCAGAGGAGTTGTTTATGTTAGTAGGAAGAATGGAGAGAGGAAGGCGGGGTCGTGGTATAGGTGCTTGAAGATTGGTAGAGGAAGGATTGAGAGAGGAGATTAGAATTCTTGCTGCCCATTTGGAGGCAGTAGAGGCAGGTCGACGAAGAGATCCGAAAATAGGCGATGACAGTGAAGAGGAAACTGAAGTAGCAACAGATGGACCAAAAGGTGAGTCTACAGAAGTGAGATTGTTGAGATCTGTTTTAGTAGCAAGTAGTAAACCCAAGCCAGAACTCCCGACTTATGACAGTAGCCTGTCTATCGAAGTGGATTGGATCAGTGAGATGGATAAGTACTTTGAGTGTGAGGAAGTCAGCGAAGATTGCAGAGTTAAGTTCGCTGCGACGAAATTGAAGGAACACGCAGCCCTATGGTGAGATAGTGTCCAGAACGAGAGGAAAAGATTGAACAAGGCGCCGATTAAAACCTGGTCAAGGATGGTGGCCAAGTTAAAAGGCAAATTTCTGCCGAGGGACTATCAGATTGGACTGCACAGGCAGGTGCAGAATTTGAAATAGAAAGGATTGACGATAAGGGAGTACATGGAGGAGTTCTATCGAGTGAATTTGTGAGCCGAATATACAGAGGATACAACGGAAAGAATAGCCAGGTATGTTAATTGGTTAAGGTTAGATATTTTCGATGAAATCAACATTTTGTCTCTGAACAACACTGAGGAAGTGTATCAAAGTGCGAAGAAGGTTGAAGAGAAAAGTACCAGAAGGCAGAATGCTCGGAGAGGATAAGGAGCCAGCAGGGGGAAAGGCCAGTCATATGGCAGAGGCCGGACTGCTAGTAGCAACAAGGAAGGCAGCAGTTCCAAAGCTTCCGGATCAGCAGACCGAGGTGACAGTGCGAGAGGTAGTAGGTCATCCCAGTGAGGTAGGGGAAATGGCCGAGGTAGAGGGGCTGGTTATCAGTGTTATAGGTGTCATAAATGGGGACACCGATTGTTTGAATGTCCAAAAGCAGATCAAGCTGGACAACGGGGTGCATATGTGGCACAACTAGAGGAAGTAGCGGCACCTCCCCAAGAAGCAGAAAATCCTCCAGAGATAGGGGAAGCTCTAGTGCTGCAAAAGGTGTTGTTAAGACCAGTCAAGGAGGTCACCGAACAGACCCAGTGGAAGGCTTTGTTTAAAACACTTTGTAAGTCACGAGGTAAGTGTTGTAAATTAATTATTGACAGCGGTAGTACTGATAATTTAGTTTCCACAGAGATGGTAGAAAAATTGGAGTTGAAACGCTTGAAGTATCCCAACCCTTATAGAGTTTCATGGCTACAAAAAGGCCATCAGTTGTTGGTGGATGAATAGAGCGAGGTAGAGTTTCAAATAGGCAGATATAAGGACAAAGTCGTTTGTGACATCATGCCGATGGATGTATGTCACATACTGCTAGGCAGGCCTTGGCATTATGATAGGAAAGTGGTACACGATGGATTGACGAACTGTTATAAATCTGTTAAGGATGGAATCAAGCATACGCTTGTGCCCATCAAGGAAGAAGGGACAACAGAGACTAGTGAACCAAGAACATTGTTGGTTAGCGGAAAACAGTTTCTAAAACAAGTTGAGGATAGTGAGATAGGTTATGCAGTTGTAAAGAAAGCCAAGATAATATTGTTGTATACAGAGGTATCAGATTGACCTACAGAAATCCAACAAATGTTGTAGGAATTTACAGATATAGTGGTAGATGACTTTCCAGACAAATTACCTCCCAAATGAAGCATAAGTCATCATATTGACTTCATACCCGGAGCCAGTTTTCCGAACAAAGCGGCATACCGAATGAGCCCCAAATACAATAAAGAAATTAGGAAGCAGGTGCAAGAATAGTTGGACAAGGGACTAATAAGGGAAAGCTTAAGCCCTTGTGTTGTTCCAATGGTCCTCGCTCCAAGAAGGGAGGACAGTGGCGGATATGCACCGACTCAAGGGCCATCAATAAAATCACCATCTCGTACAGGTTTCCACTGCCACGGATGGATGATATGATGGATTGTTTAAGTGGGGCAGCATATTTCTCTAAGATAGACTTGAAGAGTGGGTACCATTAGATTCGGATACGAGAGGGGGACGAATGGAAGACAACCTTTAAGACGAATGAGGGGTCGTACGAATGGCTGGTCTTGCCATTTGGGCTCAGCAATGCACCCAGTACATTCATGAGGTTAATGAATGAGATGCTGAAGGAGTACATTGGGATGTTTGTGATAGTATATTTGGATGGCATACTAATTTTCAGCAGGACAAGGGAAGAACACCTTCAACATGTACAGAAAGTGTTGGAGAAATTACAATAGAATAAACTGCTAATAAATTTGAAGAAATGTACTTTTCTACAGAAGGAATTGATTTATTTTGGGTTTGTAATAGCAGAGAATGAATTGAAGATGGATCTGGAGAACGTGGCAACGATAGTGAATTGGCCATCTTCAAAAAATTTATTTGCAGTACGTAGCTTTCACGGATTAGCGAGTTTTTACAGGAAATTCATAAAGAATTTCAGCGAAATTTGTGCACCTATGCTGCACACCATCAAAAAGCCCAACCATCCTTTTCGATGGAAAAAGGCAGCGGAGAGAAGTTTCTAGTTGTTAAAGAGAAAGATCAATGAGAGGTCGATCCTGAGATTACTGGATTTCAAGAAATTATTTCAGGTTCATTGTGATGCTATCAGGACAACAATAGGAGCTGTACTCAGCCAGGAGGATAAGCCTGTAGCGTTTTCAGTGAGAAGCTGAATGAGAGTCGACAGAAATATTCATCATATCATAAGGAGTTCTATGCTGTTATACATGCATTAAAACACTAGAGGGATTATCTATTGGGAAATGAATTTGTGCTGTTTTCAGATAATTCTACATTACAGTATGTAATGCAGCAGCACAAGCTGAACCACAAACATGCCAAATGGGTGGAGTATTTGCAGATTTTCAATTTCATATTGAAGCATATTAGTAGGCAAGCAAATAAGGTAGCGGATGCGCTAAGTAGGAAAGTTTTACTTCTACAGGAGAGCACTGTGCAGGTGCTGGGTTTTGAGCACTTACAAGACTTATACCAGACTGATACAGATTTTAAGGAGGCCTATGAGGCATGTCAAAATCCCTTAGTGGGAGATAACAGTCCTTGGTTGGACTACAATCTATAGGAGAAGTTCCTATTTAAGGGAGGACAATTGTGCATACCTGACTGCTCGATGAGGGAGAATATTATTCGAGAGAAGCATAGTGGAGGTTTGGCTGGACATTTCGGCATGGACAAGACACTCGAGCAGCTTAGTCATTTCTACTTTTTTCCAAAGATGTGGAGAGATGTACAATGATTTGTGGCCAGATGCAAAGTGTGTCAGTTAGCAAAGGGTCAGTCAAAACACAGGACTGTATACACCGTTACCTGTTCCAGGTAGACCGTGGGACTCAGTCAGCTTTGACTTCATCCTAGGTCTACCTGAGACACAGCAGGGATACGACTCGGTAATGGCAGTAGTGGACAGGTTCTAAAAAATGGCGCATTTTATTCCTTGCACAAAACCAGTGATGCCACCCATGTGGCCCACTTGTTTTTCAGTGAGATTGTCAGGTTACATGGATTGCCTAAATCTATCCTTTCAGACAGGGATGTGAAGTTCACGGGAAACTTTTGGCGTACCTTGTGGAAAAAAATGGACACACAGCTAAGCTACAGTTCTACATATCACCCGCAAACTGACGGGAAAATAGAGGTTGTAAACAGGGGTCTGGGAAATCTGTTATGAAGCTTGGTCGGAGAGAATTTGCGGATGTGGGATCGAGTGCTTACACAAGCAAAGTTCGCTTACAATGACTCACCTAACCGCAGCACAGGTTTCAGCCCGTTCCAGATCCTGTACAGAATGCATCCTCGTGGAGTGCATGAATTGCGGGACCTTGGACTACACGAAAGATGAAGTGTAGACAGAGAAGATTTCGCTAACTTGATGAGAGATTTGCATGAATAGGTAAAAATTAGATTGCAGGACAACAACTTAAAGTATAAACAGCGAGCAGATTTGAAGAGAAGGGAAGTACAGTTTGATGTGGGGGATGAAGTCCTCACGCATTTGTGCAAAGAACGGTTCCCTAAAGGTACGTACAATAAATTGAAGTATAAAAAGATAGGACCTTGCAAAGTCCTTCAGAAATTTTTGGCGAATGCCTACAAGATATAGTTGCCACCTAGCATAGGCATTTCACCTATCTTTAATGTGGCAGACCTATTTCCTTATACGGCTGACCCAGAAGAAAAGGAAGAAGATGGAACCACACGACCTATACAGAATAACCAAAATGGAGGAGAAGCTTGGAAGAGATGGATGCCTTACATTCAACCTCCCAAGATCGAAAGCATTCTTGACACTCAGGTGGTTAAACGAACTCAGCTAATAGTTTTTCCCAGAAAAGATATCCCCTATTTGCAAAATGGAATACCAGTTGATATGGTATTGAATCCATTGGAGTATGTGCAATACCTGGTCAAGTGGAAGAACCGTCCTATTGAGGACAGTTCGTGGCTTGATGCCAGGCAAATTGAAAAGACAGGTTCTTCAGTCAAGAAGCTCATGGACCGGAGCCATGATTTCTTTTTGCCATGGGAGCTTGATGCAGGTGCATCCAGCTCACCATGACCGGGTGAAGTCACTGCCAAGTTGGAAGGTTGTTTGAGTATTTAGATTGTTTTTTTTTATGATTAGTTTATTAGGTCATGAGATAGGATTTTGTTTTACATTACTTTTAGTTGCTATGATTAGTCAAAATTAAATGGTCAGTTAGGGTTGTTATGGTCCAATAGTAATAAATAGTAGTTTAAAAATTGATCTGTCAACTTAAAGAAGAAAAGACAAAAATTGTCTAAATAAAGATCTTGTAATGTCAACCGAACTGTAGTTACACAACCATATCATTTCTGTTCAACTGAAAGCAATTTCAGTTTCAATTAAATGTAAACCAAAGATGTATAAAAGCAGTAATGTAAAACAAGAGAAAGGTTCAGCAATTTCATAATAAAGAAATAAAACAGAAACAGATCATATTTCTAAACTGTTCGTCTGTATCATTGCCTATTTACTGTACTACTATATTTTCATGTATTGAATTGTTAATAATAATGCTAGCAGATAGAGAATGACCACTGTAAGGTCATGTTTCCTTGTGTTCTCTTTGAACAGCAAGCAACATCGAATTCATGCATATGTCCAAAAACAGAGCGAAGAACAAACGAATTGAGCCATAGTCAGAACAGTGAAACACAGCAAGACAACCGAGAGGATAAAGAACTGGAAACAGAGTGCCAGAGGAAACAAGCCATAGTAGAGGTACTTTCAAACAATTCTTCATAAGTAAACAGATATAACAAAATTATGTTCCCATTTCTATTGACCGAGAAATATAGATGTATTACATTCATTCATAAATAGAAGTAAGTGCCGCGTCCAGCACGGACAAATGCTAGCCTAGGGTTTGGTAACAGTGAACCCTCTTAATTCAAACAAACAGTCAACCAGAACGGGAAATAACACCAGACTGAAGCTACATCTTCGAAAGGGATTTAGACTATACACGAAGGCAAAACAATGAGCTATGAACCCAATAGGAAATTAAAAACCCTAAAATTACATTGATGGCCTTTAAGAGCCAGAGCCTACTGGCAGAGAGTTGCTATGTTTGGGAGATCTAATTCATAAGGAACCCATGTACCCAGGTCGAGCCATTGACCTGCACATACAAACAGGGCTCAGTAAATATGCCTATGTAGTGAAGACCTAAAAAATCAAAGCAAGTTAGAAACAGAAAGGTTATATAATTTACCTGAGTGTGACCAGACCAAGGAGTTCATGGAACCGAGCCACTGACAAACCAAGAGAGTCTAAGATAGAAGGAGCAGGCCTGGTCAGTGTCTATGCCAGAAGAAGGTCAGATTAAATCAAGGAGAGGACCATTTACCTGTTTGGAGCCGTGGAAATCCAACATCCTATTACCTGAGTTCAAGGGCACCAACAGTTAAACCATTTTACATACCGAGCAGAGTCTAGAACCAATAACAATAATAGCAAGGGGAAATTACCAGACGAATGATCAAATTCCAAAACCAAATTACAGAACGAGATCAAGGAACTTACTTTCTGGAAAGAGTTCGAGTAAGCGCATCTCTAGAGCCTAGGCAGATTCGTGCCACAGGAGAAGTCCATAGGCAACCACAGAACCAAGCTTGGAAGGCTGGCATTCATTTGCAACCATATCCAAAGAGAAACCAGTAACCGCCATATGTGCCTGAGGCCAAGCCATACAGAATAGCAACCAAACCCTCACCGAAACCTCACAGCAGAACGGAACAATCGTGAAAGACTGAGAAGCCAAAGCGTTTGGGCCAAAGATCAAACGGAGGGAACCAGGCCCGAGGATCGTAGGTGAACATTGAATGCAGCATTAACTCACCCCCAGTTGCTAAATAAATATCTACTAACAAGGTGAAGAAAATCTTTGTGCTTATGCTTCGGGTGAATTTACACCCAATCAAAAGAATTACTTCATAGCCGATAAAGAAACATTGGTTATATTCAACGGGATACAACGATTTGAGTTATATCTCATATTGCATACAACCATCGAAAACAACAACCAAATCTACCACATCATAAAGTCCAACAACAGGTGTAAAGCCGAGAATACATGGAACTGTGGGCCAGTGTAGCTGGGTTGCATTAGATGGACAAGTTTAGAGATAAAGGTTGTCAATGGGGTGTGAAACTCCTTATGTCTAATGGGATGTAGCTATAAACCTCGGCCAAATAAAAATTTATGAAACATGGTGAAATCTAATAGGCATTGAAGTTTAGTCTAATAAAAGGGAAAGATTGTTAATGGGTTTAATGAAAAAAATTGCATTTGTTTTTTTACTTTTTATATATTGATTAGTTTTAAAAAGGTTGTCAATACACATATTGTTAATAGTTTCACTAAACAAATTTAGTGACTACCTCTATCAACTCCAACAATTATAGGGAAAGATTGTTAATGGGTTTAATAAAAAAGTTATCAGTTTTTGCTAAGTTGAAAAAAAAATGGTGAATAGCTATTGTATTAGCACAATAATTTTAAATTAGGGACATTGACAATAGATTTCAACCAGAAGGAAGTATACCATGTCTCATCTCCAGTCTCCTTATGAGGGAATATCGAGGTCTTTATCTATGATGAATTTGAAGTTAAGAGAAATAATTAGAAAGGAGAACAAAGTTGTAAGTATAATGTGAACGAAAACCATTCAAGAGTATACTACTATATTGAAGTCTGAATGAAAAATTTCTAATTATTTTTCATTAAGAAAATCATAATTTTAAATATATTTTACAAAAAAGGCATTATTATCATATTACATATTACAACAAATTTGGAGGATTATCTCAAGTTTATTATAATAATAAAAGTTGCTAAATTTAACATTTGAACTAACTACAATATTAAGAAAATTATTGGTAATTTATGAAAATATTCATCTTGTGTTAATTCCCATATAAATCAAATATTGAAAAACATAATACTGACATATTTTTATTTGATAAATTTTGAGGTTTAAAATGAGCCTTATAAGGAATATTATAGAGTGTAAATAATAAAATAAGATTAGATTACCTCATCAAGTTTTGGAAAAAAGAAAAAAACTATTTTTTCAACTTACCTTCTTATGATTTTACTCATAAAATTTTGCATCCAAAGAGTACCCATGTTGCATACTTTTGATGGACCCTACTACACGAAAAATGTGAAATACATGAAAAGAAATGATTGCAATCACATATTTTTTCAGGCTTTTCATATAGTAGGCTCCATCGGAAGTATGTAGCATGGGTACTCATTGGATGCAAAATTAATTTTTGCATACAACGAGTGTTTCTGCTTGAAAATTTGAGTAAATCATAGGGAGATAAATTGAAAATATGAGTTAAAAGAATTTTTTTTTCTTTTTTTGTTTTGTTTTATCTTTTATTTTTTTTATCTTTTTACCTTTTTACTCCAAAAATGGCGAGTCATCATATTGAATCCTATTGGTTCTAATAAAATTAATTTTTATTGTACATTTTTGTTTTGAGGCCCATTTTAGACCTCAAAATTTCTCTAATGTATCATTCCTTACAACAATAAGAGCATTGAGATTTGCAGGATGACATGTTAAGATTGTTGAACCATGATAAGTGACTACAACATCATTAATTCCCATGGAATAGAATGGTGGAAAGCATTGTGAGCCTTAAAGGAAGCTTCAAGTGAATGATGTTGACATGGATTGTAACAATGAGAAAAGGCCACCAAAAGTGAACTTCCAAGAGCGGAGAGAACTTTGTAACAAGTGAGAGGCATTGCACTTTTTAGATTTTCCTCTTAAGGTGGTGACTTGAGGAAATTGAAGTCAATAAAGAGAGATGGATGAATGCTTGATGGTGGGTTACACTTTTGGGCCAAATGTGGTGAGGAAATTTCAAAAATCTCCTCTTTTATCAAATTGAAGCCCTCAAAATTCATACAAGCATTGTGAATTTTGATTCGGAGTAAAAAGACACTATGTGGAGAATTATGTTATTGTCCTAATGACATTCTTTGCAAAAAAGTTTAGTGTTGTATAATCTCTCAATTTTCCATTAAACGAAATACTTGTCCTTGCAATTTTTTGCACATATTAAGAGGTATGTGTGTGTACATAGCATAACTTAGTCTATAATGTGTAAGCAATCAATCAATCAGTATATCTATCTATCTATCTATCTATCTATATATCTATCAAGGGTTTCCTAAACCCTTGATCTAGTCATTTACATGGTTAACCAGGGGCTCGATCGAGCAATGGAGCTCAATTGAGCCTTTGTAAAATAAAATCAAATCCTTATGTGAATCCCATATTCTTGTAATTTAGATTTTAGAATCAATAACGATATAAATTTATTCCATTAATAATTTAACCAAGTTTATATGATATTGTTTTATTAAAAATGAGAATTCAACTGGATCTAGGTTATGAACAGCATTAGAAAATTTGTATGTTATTGGCTGAGAGATGCATTCTACAACCCAGTGTGAGGGAAAGGTGTAAGTATGTCTGTCCGTGCTCAAAATATACCTTATTATATACCTTGCATTTGAATGGATCATAAATTTACCTTCGACAAAAGCTTTAACCACATTAAAATTCAAAATTAAAATTAAAGTTTAACTACCACACTAAAATTTCAAATTTTGTTATAATTTTTGTTATCATGTCATGTAGAAACCTTATTAAATATAATATTAATATTAAAAAATCATTATCACTATTAATATTAAAAATTTAATATTAATGTACTTTAATATTAATATTATTAAATCTATTAATTTTGGACTAATCTAATATAAAATTTGTTATATTATAATATATATTAATATATTAGGATGTAAATTAGCTCCAAATATATATTGGAGGGAAGAAAAAAGACCTAGAGTGATAGAGATGGAGACATAGAGGGAGTGACAAGGGAGAGATGGAGATAAAGTGACGAAGAGAGGAGAGAGAGAGGGGGGGACACAAAGATGGAGAGAGGATGAGTAAGAGAGGGTGGAGGAGAAAGAGAGGGTGAGAGAGATGGAATTGGAGGAAAAGATAGGGAGGGAAGAAGAAATACATATAGAGAGAGAAATGTGGAGAGAGAGGGTGAGTCACAAGGGAGAGATAGAGAGAGAGAGAGTGTATGTTGTGGGTGTGAGATAGAAATAAAAAGAAGGATAAATGGAGAGAAGGGGGAGAGAGAACGAGAGATGAAGGGAGATAGTGAAAGAGTTTGATGGGAGAGAGAGAGAGAGGACTTGAGAGGGAGGGAGAGAGAGAGGTAAGAATAAAGACATAAAGATAGAAAGGTGGAGAGAGAGAGAGGGAGAGAGGAGAGTAAAAGAGAAGAGATATAGAAGGGGAGACAAAGGGAGAGAAGGGAAAGAGAGAGGGAGAGGCAGAGACATAGAGGAAGAGGGAGGGAGACATAAATAGATATGGAGAAACAATGTGTATGCTTGTGGGGTGATATAGAGAGATGAAGAAGGAGAGACACAGGGAGATAAAGATATATATGGAAGGGGGAGAGAGGGAATAAGAGAGAGATAGAGAGAGGGAGGGAGGTAGAGATAGATAAATATGAAGAGAGAGATCTTGTGTGTTTGGGGGGTGATAGAGATACACAGGAGAGATGGAGGGAGATATAGATATAGACTGAGGGGGGGAGAAAGGGAAGAAAATTATTTGCACTAGATGCATTGATTTCAATGTAGATGATTATTTCTAATCCTATTTGATTTCTTGCATTAGATGCATTGGTTTCTGTTTGGATGTTGATTTCTAATTATAATTTATTTCTTGAATTAGATGCATTTATTTCATTAACTTAGATGTTAATTTATAATCATGTTTGATTACTTTCATTAGATTCATTGATTTCAATACATTGATTTCAGTGTAGATATTGATTCCTAAACCTATTTCATTGCTAGCACTAGATGCATTGATTTCAATATAGACGTTGATTTCTAATCCTATTTAATTTTTTGCATTAGATGCATTGATTTCAGTGTATATGTTGATTTCTAATCCTATTTGATTGTTTGAATTAGATGCATTGATTATATTGTATATGTTGATTCCTTATCCTATTTTATTGCTTGCAGTAGATGCATTGATTTCAGTGAAAACGTTGATTTCTAATTTGATGTAACTAGATGTATGGTCTACATTAATTTCAAGGTAATTAGATTAACATTGTGCATTGATTTCACTCTAAGCACAAAAAAATGACTGATTGCGTGCATTAATTTCTATCTTATAGTAATTCAATCATAAATAAAATACTTGATTTTTCATTTCAAATAAAACATTCACTTAATTGAAATGTTTTCTTCTTGAAACTATAAACTATTTGTAATTAACTACATTCTTATTATTCTCATTTTTCATGCTTCATACTACATTATAAAAAATGCAACAAATATAATATATATATCACAAAGCTCTTGTAGATAACATCAAACAGAATAAAATCAAATAAAACTTATTTGTAACTTTTACACCTCTACATCTTTTAAAATTGAATAAAACTTATTTCAATCATAAGGAATTGATCGAAATACATGGATAACTAGGTAAATTTAGGAGAGTTGATAACATTATGCAAAATTATAGAAATCTTATCATATATTGCTTTTTGACCTATAATAAATTCCAATATGATTGACTTATATAATGTTATGATTAAGCTCTTGTAGATAATCTCAAAAGAAATAATATTGAATAAAACATATTTTTTGTTTACATAACATCTTTTAAAATTGAATAAAACTTATTTCAATCCTATTTGTGCTTTATAATTGAACTTTGATATTTAAGAAATCGATTGAAATACTTAAAAAAATTGACCATGCAATGGTATATGGGTAGGTCCCAAAAATTTTCATATATAGATTTTTTATTATAATATGGATGAATTTAGAATTCAAATAATTAATATTTAAAATGAATTATATAATAACATACATGTTGATTACACTAAAAGACACTTTCTACAAGCTAATATGAAGCATGATTGTAATTCTTTCCATGCTCAATATTAAATTGATACATGATATATTTTAGTTCATGTTAAGTATCAAAGTGACTTGCATCATAGTCAGGTTGTACTTATATAATATTATGACTAAGCTCTTGTAAATGACCTCAAATAAAATAAAATTGAATAAAACTTATTTCAATTTTATTTGTGTTTTTTAATTGAACTTTGAGATAGCTAAGTAAATTTTGGAAAATTGTATTTAACTATATATAAAATTATAGAAAAATATATCATTAATTGTTTTATGCTATATTAAATTCCAATATATATGACTTAAATATCATGTTATGAACAAGCTCTTACATATGACCTCAAAATAAATAAAATTGAATAAAACTTATTTGTTGTTTACGAGACATATTTTAAAATTGAATTTAAAACTTATTTCAATCCTATTTGTGTTTTTTAATTCAACCATCATATATTTTAGTTCATTTTAAGTATCAAAGTGACTTGCATCATAACTTAAGATTGCACTTATTTTCTTAGTCTATGAAACTAGAAATCAATTTTGTTATATTTTTTAATAAAAGTTATAGTATATAGACTTTTTTTAAACTAATGAAATAATTTTAACAAATTCGTAAACTTCAAAAATCAATGAACATTAATAAACAAGATTAATACAAATCCATAAATTGAAATAACAAATGTATCAATAAACTATCCATATGAAAATATATACATATTACAAATATCACATGAACATCCATAAATTGAAATAATAAGCATCCATAAACTGAAATAATGTTCATCTATATCCATAAACTATCCATGTATGAAAATATACAATGTTTGTATCACATGTGAATGTTCCCTATGAAATGGGCCTGAAAATATACAAACTATTCACTCTAAGTACCACCAGAACTCATATGTGAGTTCCGGTGTATAAAGTAAGTGTCCATAATTTGGTACTACAATATAACACATCCAAATTCAATCTAATTAGATCATTATTTGAAAAAAATAAATAATATGGAAATACACTATTTTGAACCACATTTTTAATTACATATATGAATTTACTGACCTCACTAGAGTCCAAATGCAAGTCAGATAGGATGGGGTTCTGATGAATCTGGGTTTGGTATTGCCCCACCTGTGGCTTGCATCGGTGGACCTACATCGTCAATGCCTCTATACCCAGCATCTCACTCATGCATCCACATAACTGCGATGTCGACAATTCTCTACATATGGTCCAGTGTACATAATTGCAAGGACAAATTATAAATATTCTACGAATTAAGTAACATGTATGTAACTTAAAAAAGAAAATGTTTAAATCTTAGGAGAAAAAATGTCTTCCTCAACTGTTGGTCCATGTAGTTGTACATAGTGACTCTCCTCCACATTAGTGTTATGAGCTAGAGGTGGAGGTGGAGCCGGAGGGGAATCCACGGAAAGATGCACTAATGGAGGATATCCTAACAGATCAACTACCCCCTTGAATGACGTCATAAGCTCATCCATGTAGTTGGAGCCCTGCGTCTTCATGTTATCATGAAATTAAATTAATATAAATGCAACCTAATATGAACTAAACTAATATAATTAATTATGCATAATTTGACAATAAGAGTCAAAATTTTTGTATATATATGTACCCAGTCTATGTCACATGGGCCATGCACCCTCCAAGTGTCATGGATGGAATCATGACACATACATGTATATAACAAAAGCTTGTCAATGGATAAACTCATGAGAAATGAATCACCATTTAAAGGAACTGGCGGCTCATGAGGCAATGTTGGTTTGCTAATCTCTCTATGCAACGTAACGCACATAATGACTAATGACGCCTGCATGCTATCTACAATGGTATCCCTAGTCCCAACACCGAGATGTGATTATTCCTATAGCTCTATCGGAAATACCACACTCTAAGATGGCAATGGAAACAATCTCGTAGGTGGTGGTACATGCCTAGGGTCCCCACAAGCTCCCTCACGATCATAATCTGTCCCAAGCTGACTCCATAATAATGAGATCTAGTATCAGTGTAATTCAACCTCATATGTAACATGAACTCTGCAGATATATGCTTGGAAAAATAAAGGGCGACCTATCCATGGTGGGGTAATTGTCCCCCAAGCTCCAATGAATCGATCATACACAAAAGGGGTTGCATCAAAATTCTTAAAACATTTTAGTGGAATCAGACTCTTATGTCTAGCAGCGCTATCGAGAGGGATGTCAAACAACTCCCCATGAACATCAATGTTCTTTGTGGCCTCTTTCACCACCTCCTAAATATGTGGGCCTCTAATCTCATGCCTCCTAATTCTCTATATAGAATGTAGGATGCATCTCTAGTATGTCCCGATCAACCTATTGATGCTTTCTAACATCAAAGACAAAATATGCCTAGTAGGTGAACCACCAAGGATGTTACACATCTCTCATGTGATCTAGGTATAATGAGATGTAACATCCTCCAATGCGATACTAGTTGTAGCATCGTTCCATGGAGAGATCGTCGCTGCAGTGTGATCCTCATCTTCGCATTGCTGAGGGTATGCAAATCATAAACATAATTTAACACATATATTTAAAAAACTAGAACCATAATAGCATATACATTAAATTAAAACACATCAGTTGAAGACGTTTTAAAAATTAAAGATAATTTTAGGACATAAAGACATAAAATTTAAATACAATTTAAAAATGTAGGAGGTGTACCTGAAATAGGTGAAGAAGTCAAATATTAGTAGCACGATCATTAGCAGAGACAAAAACATTGTCTCTGACACTTTGACTAGCGTCAAAGGCATAATCTATGAATGGAACACACACTCTAGGTGGGCTACATGATCTATCACGAGCTCGACCATGTATAGCAGACCCCCTCACACTCCGAAAACTATGAGTGGGGGGAGTATAGGATATGCATTTGACTATTATGTATAATACATATAATACATGTAAACTAATCTAAGAAAAAAATGTTCAATAAACTATTACATATAATACATATAATCTAATCCAAGAAAAATATTGTTGACTTAGAAAGAATGTTGACAAGAAAACCATTTCTAAATTCAAGTAGAATAAGCTAGCCCAAAGTCCTAAACTTTAGAGTCCATTTTTCGATAATTTATCAACAAAAGTATTGAGTTCCATGTAAACACATCGAAAGAAGTGATCAAATCTACCTTCATACTTTTTCCCATTTCTAAATAATGCATTTTATTCATAGGGCATAAATATGTATATCTATATATATATATATATATATATCTGTGTGTGTGTGTGTGTGTGTGTGTGTGTAAAAAATTGAAAAACCTATTTGTAAAACTAACTAAATGTCATGCCAACCAAATGCTCCAATATAATTTAAATTTTTATAATATTTGGTTTTGACACAAGACCTGTACTAGGTGCAAGCACATGAAGGCAATGTTTCTTATACAACACACTACATAATGAAACAATATGATACAAATTAGAAAAGTGTCAAAATACTTTTATTCACTTTAAATGCACTTTTTGTGACATATTTAATGTATCTATCCATGACACATTGTTGAAACTTCAATATTTAATTATTTTAAATTTTAAAGATTAATATTTTATTTAAGTAATTAACTTTTTAAAATTAATCGTATTATATTTATTATTAAAAACATTTAAAATATAAATTAATTTAAATTTAAAATAATAAAATAAATTAGATTTCTTATTTGATAAATAGAGGTTCACCATGAGCAACCATATTCATCATGTCAATCTGAAGCTCCTAATTTATTTATTTGTTAGCTATAGTTTGGTTGTTTTTTGTTGTGGACGTTTTTCGGCATATTTTTGGTCAAATTTGTTAGAAATTTGAAACGTATTTTAAATAACAAAAAATTAAAAAAATTAAAAAAATTATTTCACTAAATTATTAACAAAAAACTTTAGAACCTGAAATGGTTAGAAAATAAAGCTTTTACCATTCAAAATCAGAAAATATTCATAATCGAGCTTCAATGCCTTAGTCGAGCTCTTGTTTATCCCACGATCGAGCCTTAGAGATCGATCAAACATTAGGGCTCAATCGAGCCTTAAATCTCAATTGAGCATTACGACTTGATCGAGAATTAGGGTGTTAGAGTTCGATCAAGACCTAATGCTTGATCATGGGTTGTTTTTAAACCCTTGATCGAGCTATGTTTTTAGTGCTCAAGGAGCTCGATCAAGCAATTAAAAATGGATCGATCGAGCGCTTAAATGCTTGATTGAGCCCTCTTTTTTTCACCTAAATGTGCCCCCCTTGCCAATTTTTTTAACCAAGCTCCATTCTTTTACCCGAAATCAAGAAAGAAAAGAAAATGTTGAAGGACACAACATGATACGAGGAGGTGTACAAGAGTCCTTTAAAATTGTTGAAGGGGCTTGAGAGTACTAATTTAGTATTGAATAATGATGTTTTCTATAGGGTTGGTTGATGAAGGTTAAATAATATTTATGAATTAAAGAAACAACGTAATTTGGTGATTCATGTGTATTATAAATAAGATAATTTGTGTTATTTTTATGCAGTATGTAGGCATTTTTTAATGCATCACACTACATTTTCTGGTCATACTAATAGTGTCCACCAAGCAACAAACCACAAAAATTCATATTATTCACATTAGAGTGATTTTATCCGCAAATTAGGACCAAAAGACAATGAGATAGTGTATATGTGTGTGATAGGAACCATTATCCATCCATGTAACTGTATAAGGATAAGGATAAAGGTACATTGGAAAATGAAATTTGTGAATGATGGGATTCATAATCAAATTCCCTTATAAGCCATTGTTAAGGATAATAGCAGTGAAGAAATCATGGAAGCGATGTCTGTGTAACAAATAAACTGTCTCTAAGTGCTTGAAGAATTAAAGTGTTGTAGCAAGGTAACTTCATTGGATAACCTCAATTATTTATATATTAGGTCTTCACTAGAAATGTTAATAGGAGCATCATCATCTTCCTCACCATAACATTACATAATCAAGGTTGTAACAAACCCAAAGTTAAAATATGCAACTAATTAGATCAACTATGCAATTTACAATCACACACCTCTATTGAACTAATTAGCATAGAATTTTTGAGAAATAGGAGCAAAGGCAACTTACCTGTAGCGATGATATTCCTTGTAATTTCAAAGTTGAACACTATTTGAATCTCACTAACTGCAACAAAGTTTTGGGGACGATTCTCCACCCAACCATAGGCTCATTTGCACATAATCTTTCTACAGCTGGCCACCCCCGAGCCCTCAATCAACGTACTACTTCTAGGGAATCCTTTGTCTCACAACACTTTTCTCCCCAGAGAATGGGGGAAGGAATGATGAATCTCATCTTCCTCGTCATCTATTAAATATACCAAACAATGGAAAGGGGTTTGCATGCACACATTCCATGTGTGAGCATGAAACTTTTATTTCTTTATTTTAAGTTTTAATTAATTTAATATTTCTCTTAATTTAATTAATTATTATTATTATTATTATTATTATTACTTTTTGTTAACTTTACTTATTTTTACTATTTTTATAGTTTACTTATAAATATATTTATTTAAAACTTAAGTATTATTATTTACTATTTTATTTATTTATTATTATTATATTCTCTTAATTATTTACTGTTATTATCTTTTCTTTAATTTTATTATTATTATTTATTTTTATTATTATTATGGGACATTACATTGTATAATCAAAGTTATGTTCTTCAATTTGAGAAATCCATACTTATCATTTCCTTGTTTCTTACAAAATTGACAAAACCTATTAGATGAAGGAGAATAAAAAGGATATTGCGAAAAAGATGTTGACCCAACAATAATAGGAGGTGTAGGCTTTGTAAGTGTAAATCTAGATATGGAGGATGGTGATGAATAATATTGTATTTTATGCTAATATAATAACTTCTCTTTGGATAAATGTGATTTACTGTATTGGGCATTAAGGATGGTGATTTTGACATAGTTAAAATTTTTGTATAAATGTTCTCACAATCAACTTTTACACATGAGCATGATTTTGGTGGCTAGATCATCAATGTTGAGAATAGTTCATAACCAATTGAATTGTTTCATGCAGTATTTTATGAGCATGTTGAATCCTTGATATAGGTGATTCCACTTGACACATATACTTTTCTATATAGAAGAATTGGAAGAGATAATAAGGGCTCCACATGCCTAGTCCAAGTGGTGATTTAATTTTGATTTTCCTTACATTATGAAAATAGTAGTTTGACAATACCTATAACCTTCAACTTAGCAAATGAAACTTTCTCATTTTTAGGAATTTGACTATAACAGAGTTATGTGTTTCGTTTAAAGATATGATTGTATAACACTTTCAAATCAAGGGATCCATTGTAAATGAGAACCTCACATTTGGCATGCTCAGTAGGATGCTTTCTGACTAAATAATCTTAAACATTATGAATTAATAAGGTAGTGATGTTTAAAATTTATATCATCCTTTGATAAGTGTAAGAATATTAACGATATATTTTGTGGTCATTATCTTTATTGCAAGTGCAAAAGAGAAATTACCACAAATTTTAGAAGCTGATTTCTTGAGAAAGTTTGGATGTACAAAATAAAACTTCTCTTCCAATGGTTATCATTCCTCCCTAAAAAATTACTTATTACAAAATCCAATATTTTTTTCTCCTCATAGAATAACCATTTTAAAAAGATATATAAACTTAATCATTGGTTCAAATATAAATAAGATGTTAAGAATTTGTTTCTCCCTACTATTAACAATTTTACAAAAGTTGTTGTATACTTCACAAAGAAATGATGATACACAAAAGAACTTGTAGAAATTCCAATACACCTTCTATCTTTTAGCAACAACTTCCATCACAAATTAGGACTAGTACATGAAGTCAATGACATATGAAAAATAGTTCCAATCAATAAAATTGAAGATTTCTACCTTGAATTTTAATAGATGTGGTAGTTGCGAAGGTTGCTAATTGAAGTAGTGCCAACATCATCTACAACTAAGATCACCATAATTTTCAATAGCTAGTATTAATTAGAAATATAAGAATCTATTGAAGCCTAAAAAATCGTTGCTTCAACATGGGGGAAAATCACCCAATCCAGACCTTGGTTGGCAGCTCCTTTTCTGTTTGGAGTAGTGGCTTGGACTGGGGATAATGGGACCAATTTCCCAATCTATTTATTGCTTGTGCTAATGGGGTGATATGTGAGGTTTTAAACTAATGAATAAGCTAAAATTAATCTAATCTTAACTAACAATCACATGCATTTTATCCTAATTTAAGCACTATCTAATTATAAATATACCCGGGATTAAATTGATGTATGTGATCTACAATAATATCTGAAAGAAATTGGTAATAAAGATCATTCAATTGCGATGAGAAGTGAATCCGTTTTAAAAATAATCGTTTCATATAATAAGTTAGCCGAAATGAATGTGAAAGATATATTGCATAAGGAATTATTCATATATTCAGAATAAAATATAGATCATCATCATACAGAAGTGCAATAATGGTAATCAAGATTCAGACTTTCATACATAAACAATTTGAAAAGAAATCATTGCTTAATACATAAGTAAAAAGGATTACAAGATAAAAGTACCATTTATAATACATCCTACTCATGTGTTTCAACAATATTGATCTATCTTCAGTCCATTCAACACCGTCTAAGAGTAAAAAAGTGCAATTTCAGTAGAAGATGCTAAATCAGATAGAAAATAAATCCCGTTCCATTAATTTCACCAGAACTTTCTCAAAGGGACAAAAGTGCATGTTTGGAAGACAGTTTCTGATAAAATTTTCGACCCCTCTCTAAATGCATGAGAGGGGTTTAAATACATAAACTATAAAACTAAAAATAGATTATTACAAAAATAGTTGAGGAGGTTTAAATGACCTACCTCAATTTGTGCAACAATAAAATAAAAATGGAAATAAACAAGGTCACTAACTATCCTGCATTTGATCCTTCAGATCGCAAATATCTATTATGGGCTTGAGTTGTGTTGGTTGGCCGACTTCAGCTATAAACTATCCAGCGAATACGACATCGGTGAGTTTTGGTACCATTTTCTCTGTAGAAGTGGTTAATCATTTTAGGGTCATCCATTGGCTGTGAGGTTTTACCAAATTTTGCCAATATGCCTCCCATTTTAACCTGGTCATTTTCCCTATCACTTCTACTTTTTCTTTTGTTGCCTATTTCTATTGTTGTTCAAGCTGTTTCACATTAGGAAGGAAACCTATAATGGAATCTGCCTAAAGGTTGGCACTATGTAAATTCTCATTGATGTTTTTTATGACACTTTTTGCTGCTACTGTCACGTCTACTATTGCCTTTTCTACTTCTTTAAGCCAAGAATCCCAGCTCACAAATAGAATTTCCTTATGTGATTCTTCTAGCTTGGGTAGGTCGGCCTTTCTCGCATCTTTTGTATTTTTCCAGGCCATAAAATCAAAGACCTTTTAAAGATCTCATTGTATTCAAGTCTCATTTCCATGACTTGACTTGTCAATTTATCACTTGCTTCATAATAAGAATTCCACTATGAAATCTTTTGGTAGAATAATTCTTTCTGGTGCATCAGCTGGGAGTTAAGACCGAGTGCTTTGGTAACAAACTGATCAATTTTTGGATCATCTTTGTGTAGATCAGTTATTGCCTGCATTTGTGCTTCCATCTTGGCTAAGCTGGTTCGATGTTCTATTTGCATTTGTTCGAATACCTGTTGTAGCTTAGCCAACTGTATCTCTGCCTGCTGGTCAGATTTTTCTTGCTGTAATTGTTGCTCAAGCGATGTTATTTTATCTTCCTTTTCTCTAAGCAACATTTGTATTTTTGTTGCTTTGTCCATGGTCGCTATTGCGTAAGCACCTGCAAACTGTGAGAGTCTAGTAAGGTTGCCGGATAGGTCAATAGGTGAGTCTTTCCACATAACATCCATTGGTTCATTTTAGAGGGTAGTAGTAGCTGTAGAGTCCACTTTCCTTTTCTTTCTTTGTATTCTCAGCATGGCCTTATGCTGTGGGCTATAAAACACATCTAGAGGGGGAATTTCTTCAATTCTCAAAATTATTTCGGAAGTGGGGGTAATAGGGATGTGCTCTACCTCTTGTGTATTTGCAGTCTCCTCCACTGTAATTTCCAGAGTTGTTTTCTGTTGTGGAGTTTGCAACTCTGGCGCCTGTTCCTCTGTGTTGAGACTTTTATTAAAATTGTCCCACTCTTCCTCTAAATCAATTACCAGGGGTTTTATTGGTTGTACGGAGGTAGTAGGGATTTTAGCCTACTTGCTAGCTGAAGTTTCTTCAACTATATTCTGTGTAGATTGGGTTGTATCCTTTACTAACTCCATGCTTCTGCTTTTCCCATTTTGCGATGACTGTTGTGATTCCCTGGTAGATTTCTCTTGAGATTCTGCTCCAGAATCGGTCTTGGAATTTTCTTTGGAGTCACCTTCTATATTCACACTAGGAGTGGGCTCCCTTATTAGTTCAATCAATAATTGGTCCAGTGGGACCTTTCTAACCACCTTTCTTTGTAACTGTAAAATTTTTCCAGATATTCACAGTCAAAAAGTAGTTGTGCCATATGTTTCACCTCAATGAAGGTGTTTTTTTTTTGCAAAAAGATGTCATCAAAGGCATCTTCCTCATTGCTAAATACTTTTATTTTCACTAGAGTGGTGAAATTTCGACAGTGTTGAACGAGTCATATTTCCTTCCATGGAATTTAGGTAATCACAGAGATAACATGTTCTCTGCTTCTTTGAATGCATGCCCTAGGTCATGTAATGCAAATGCTCTACACTATATAGGGAATGTATGCCAGATGGCCTTCTTTTATTCCTTTAATGTCTTGCTCATTCCTCCCTCACTAGCTGCTTGATAGGCTATCTCTATAGCCATCAATTTATCTGGAACATAGTATGGGAGGACATGGGGGGAGGTGATACTACCAAAATCCCTGATATATGTAAACGTTTCCTTCCAAAAACATCTGGCCACCAGGAGGATGTCTACATTAGCTTCTTGGGAAAACCTGGGGTCATCTCGATTATAAAGCCGCTTGTGAATAGGGAGGATAACGCCATGAAAAATCTTGAAAAGATGTGGTTGAAAATTGGATTCCCACATGTTCTTGTGGTATGTGTGAATGGGAAGCGGATTTCGAAAATTCCATTTCCATCCCATGATAGGGAATTTCGAACTAAAACAAATTGCATCCATGACATAGCCACTCATAAAAAATGGAGGGTAAACCCTCAAAGAAAGACTTCTTTTCCTTCTATACTCGATATTTGGTTTTGCTAAATTGTCAAACAAAATTTGTGCCCAATTCATTACTGTTGTGTTAATAGTTGCATCAATTAACAACAACCACTATGGGGAGAACTTAGTACTATTGGGTTTGCCAAATAGTCTACATAACATGGCCACTACAAAACTATGAGGGGGACAAACAAACAAAGTAGTGTACATACCATTTTTGTCTTTCTTGATTTTTTCCTCATTATTCAACCAGGTCCGGGTGCAGTCTGCTAGGTTGTCATTCTCTTTGGAAAACCTCTCCACGAACTGCCTATTGTAGATGACTTGTGGCTCTAGAAGGTGGTATATAAGCCATAGGTTGTCTGGGGTAAAAGATCCCATAACCTCTTGGCTTCTTGTCTTGAATTATCTGTCTGAGATGTTGGCTTCATCAATAACCCATTTAATCATGTCGGTATAAGGGATTATCTTCGGCCATGCGACTATGCGATGCAAAAATGAGCTTGTTGTATCTAACATGGAAGTGTCTGAGGAATCACGTCCGTCAACTGTAATTTTTGTTTCCATAATCCTCGGTTTCTCTTCCTCTAGTATATTATGCATAGCCTCCCATGTAGGGGTTCCTCCCTCTCTGTTGCATGTAGTATTTGTAAATAGAGGAGTCATTTTTGACTTCTCAGAGGTGACTGCCTTGCCTTTCTTCACCATTGTTCTCAACGCTTTTTTCTATGGATTTTCCCTGAAAGTGAAGAACAACAGCTATCGGATACACAAAGATGAACGTAAAACAAAATAATGCAAATAGCTTGTAAAGGTGATAAAAGGAGTTTTATTTGAATGCACGTAAGATGTCATATCATACTAAATGGCTTTTCACACATAAATGTAGTTATCTCTTACTAAATGCCCACTAATGATTCATTATCCCTTAGCTTTAATGCTCATAAATGTTTGCATCGTAAAATGGGAAGAAAGCTTCTAGGGTGACGAGCCTTTGAACTGCGATGATAGTGATTGTGTGATTTGCGAAGCAATATTGTAGATCGCAATATCACAATATGCCTTTTCCCTTTCTTACCTCCCGCTGTGTTTCTGCGAGATGCGAGATGCGAGCCACTCATTAGTTGTTTCAAAACGTAGCTGATTGCCAGGTTTATCCTATGTAAAAGACCCTTTTTACTGAGTGGCAGACCTAAAACATTTGCTTATGATATTTAAGGAGTGGGTCCAGGTCTTAATCGCATTTCGCAATATCGGCTGGTGGTAAGTACACAATGTTCGTTTGAATGCCCGAAATGCGATGTGATAAAGGTTACAACACCATCGTAGTTTCGCATCTCGCATGTTTTGCAATGACCTTTTTAAAGCGGGCCCTTTATGAATGGTGATATGTGATGCAAGACTTAAGCCTAAAAAGCGTAAGGACTTAGTTTATATCGGATGTTATGATAGTTTTGAGCATAGAGTCTTTACTCGATCATTTTTCTTGATTTTGGAGGTTTATAAAGGTCTTTTGGTGGGTTTTAATCATGCAATATGTGAGAAGGTAAGTATTTAGTAGTTTTCTAGAAAGGGGGCTTCTGATTGTTCTCTTTGCTTTATTCAAAAAAATAAAAGAAATGCCTAAATGCTAAGTTTTGTTTTTTGGATAGACTTTTTGAAGGGTCCCCATATATTAACGTAATATTAACTACTATCATTAATAAATGGGGAGTTGTTGAATACCACAACAATTGGCGATTCACTTTAAAGAACCAGTTATCTTTGAGAGTTTTTTGAAATTTCTAAAACTTCCAAAATAAAGATAGTTTTGAAAATAAAATAAGTTATATGGAATATAAGGTAAGTAATACTTCTCTTTATTAATAAAACAACATCTATCTAACTACCATTCTTTTGATTATTCTTTTCTCATAAAATGTCACTTTATCTACATCAGTCTTTACTTGTTTTTTTTTTAAAGACAAAAGCAAGAAGTCTCTCCTCAGATCAGTTTTTGGTATGCTCATTTATCGTAGGTAGAGCCTCTGTTGCCAGCAGGCATTCATAGCCTTGAGAGGGTTACCTTTTAACCAACAATGATCCAATGTCCCACTTAAATCAAAATGCAATTTTAAAGATAAGCTCGTAAGTGTACTTATTACTTTCTTTATTTTCTAAAGTAATTCATTGTCACTTCAGCTCTTCATTTTTTATTTGTTAAAGGACGATGTCTTGGTTTGGTGACCAATATTAAAAACACCATTCACTTGATTTGTAACTTAAGTGAACAAGCTGGGTCATGATGAGACCCCTTACCTTTCAATTACTATAATCTTAAGCCATTACCCTATTTTGATATGCAATATTGGTAATGTGAGTTAGTTATGATTTTATGATCATGGTAAGCCTACTCTTGATGAGACCTCTTATCCTTTAAGTTTAAGTATATTTTAGAATTACACTCTAAACATGAAAGATGATTAAGTGGGGAGAATCATTTGCTTTCTAAGAGTTTCTGGACGAAAATTTCAGAGTTTTAAAGATGTCTTTCTGGAGAGGGACTTTGCCTTGTTATAAATACTTTTCTGGACTGATGTGAAGGAGAAGTTTCTTTCTTAAAGCTAAGTTTCATCAAAAATCAGATAATTGAGGCAGAAAACCAGCTGTTAAGAGCAATAGGACTTAACTATATATTTCATATGTGAAGATTACTTTCATAACAATATTTACTTATGCAAGCGAAAAATCGAAATTAAAAAGAGACTATCCTTTGTAAAACCAAAAGTAAATGCTTTTCAATTGGTATTATTATTTCTAAAGGAAAATTTTAACTAAAGGAAATAATATACAGTGAACAGAAGAGATCATCTTCTATGGAAAGTATTTCTTTAGAACCTGTCCATTAACAGGTAGAGATTCTCTCTTACCTGATAAATCTTGTAGTAGAAAAGTTGATGGGCCTAATTGTTCCACAATCTGAAATGGGCCAAGCCACATTTGTTGGAACTTGGTATGCTTACCTTTCTCTTCATGGGATTTATCCCATTTTAGTACTAGGTCTCCGAGTTGAAAATACTTTGAAGTTACAAAATTTGAATCAAAGGAGGCTTTGACTAACTGCTGATGATGTGCATGTGTGGTCCTAGATTTTTCCCTTTCCTCTTCAAGCTTAAGAATTTGTAATTGTCTAACCTGCATAGATGAGGAAGGAGTTTCTCCAATGAATTGAACTAAGGCTAAGGAGGGAATAGCTACATTTGTTGGCAAGAATGCTTCTTTCCCATAGATTAAATTAAAAGGAGAAGTGCCAATAGAGGCTTTCTGAGTTATTCGATCTGCCCACAGAGCAAACAATAAAGACTTATGCCAGTTCCTTTCACTTTGGTTAACATTTCATTTAATATTCCTTATGAGATTTTTGTTTGTGGATTCGGCTAATCTATTTTCCTACAGATAGTAATTGGCTAAATACTTAGGCTTAAAACCTATTTTAAGATCAAATTTGGTCATAGCATTGCCTGAAAAATAAGATGTATTATCAAGCATCAAAGCAAATGGTAAGCCAAACTCGGTGATGATAAATTGATCTATAAATTCAATAATATTTTTTGAACTGGCTACCTTGAGTGGAATTGCTTGTACCCATTTGGTGAAATAATCAATGGCTATAAGGATGTATCTATGCTACTTAGGAGAATGAGGAATCATCTCACCTATTACATCCAATCCCCATTATTCAAATGGTTTGTCAATGATGACAAGTTATAATGGTAGCGCAGGTTTTCTCTGTCTTCCAACAATTGTTTGACAAATCTTGCATCTCCTTACATAACTATGTGCATCTTTGAACAACGTTGGCCAGTAATAGCCGGCATGCTGGATTTTATGTGCTATAGTATCACCTCCAAAGTGACCACGAGCTGGTCCATCGTGAAGTTCCTACAACACCTTCTCTGCCTCAGATTTTTCAAGGCATCTAAGTAAAACAGAATCATAATTTATTCTAAAAAGCACATCGTCGACAATTTGATATTGCCTAGATTTTAATCTCAAGGCTCTTTTCTTTGTGTAATTTAATTGGGTTGGTGCGTATCCATTTTTTAAGTAAAATATGATATCAACATACCTTGATTCTGTGTCGTTAAGGCTTACCTCATAGATTTGTACATCATCACCTAGATGTTGCAATTCTGATAGATTCGATACTCCTGCCAGCATCCTGCGAAAACCTTGACCTTTTACAATTTTCACTGGCTTAATTTCTATGTCATATTCTTGCAGGGTTGTCACCCAATTAGCTCTCTTTTCTCCTACGTCCCTTTGTATTAAAAGATTTCTCACTGCTGAGAATGGTACTATTACTTTAGTGTGGGTTTTGAGGAGAAAAGGTCTGAAGTGTTTTATAGATTTGAAAATAGAAAAAGCTTGTTTTTCAACATCTGAGTAATTTAATTCAACTCCCTGCAAATTGGAGCTAAAGAAAAAGATTGGGGCTTCAGCCTTTTCTTGATTTACTTGTGTCAATATGGCATCATATGATTTCTCGGAAGTGAAATTATATAGAATGAAATGATTGGAAAAATTCGGCGTTGCTAAAGATGGGGCATTTATAATTTCTGGTTTCATCAAGCTAAAAGCTTCATGGTCTGAATGTCCCCATTTAAACAAAGAATTTTTCTTTATCATTGATTGAAGAGGTAAAAAAATTCTTGAGAAGTCAGGGACAAATATTTTAACAAAATTTATTTTACCCAGGAAATATTGCATTGATTTTTTGTTATGGGGTAAAGGTATTTCAGAAATTTCTCTAATTTTATTAGGGTCAATATGAATTCCTACTTTGGACACAATGAATCCAAGGAGCTTTCCTTCACTTAATGCAGAAAAAGACTTCTTGGGGTTCAAAGAAATTCCATACCTTTGGAAACGTTCAAAGATTTGTTTTAAATATCTTAGATGATTACTGCTTTTTTTGGAGTATAACGTTATATCATCAAAGTAGATGACTACTAATTTGTTTACTAAACCTTTGAAGGCTATATCCATAGCTCTCTGGAAAGTGGCAGCGATATTTATCAATCCAAATGGCATCTTCTGATAGGCATAAGTGCCCCACTTTGTCTTGAATGTAGTTTTCAAGCTGGTCATCTAGATGTACTAAGATTTGATTATAACCTGAGAATCCATCTAGGAAAGACATTAGCTCTGAGCCTGCTACTGATTACAAAATCTGTTCCATAGGGGGTAATGGGAAATTGTCCTTTTGGCAAGATTTATTGAGGTTGAAGAAATCTATACATATCTGAATATCGTCATTCTTTTTTTTGACTGGGACAAGATTGGAAACCCACTGGGAGTGTCTGGCAGGAAAAATAATTTTGGCTTTCAACAGTTTATTCAACTTAGATTTAATTTGACTTTCTAAATTAGGATGGATCTTCCTCAATTTCTTTTGTATAGGTCTTTCGTCAGATATCATGGGAATAATATGCTGAATAATAGAGGTGCCCTATGTATCGAGATCTTCATAGTTCCATGCAAAGACATTCTTGTATATTTTCAACAAGCCTATAAAAGCTACTTTTTCATATGACATAACACTGAGACTTAAGTTAATATTTTGAGGTTTTAAATCAGTGCTAAGATTGATCAATTCAAACCTCAGAGTTGAACTCTAAAGTTTTGAATTGGTGGATCATTTAAATTTGTCTTAAAGGTCATATAAATATTCCAACATAACTACAGATTTTCGTATAGCATTAATGATTGTTTCTTGTTTAAGCTGGTTATCATGTTGGTCCTCATCAACTATCTGGTCATTATAAGAGCCTTTTAAGGTCAGGAAGCTTATGATATCCTAATCATTACTAAAGAATCTCTAGTTGGTGGTATTGTCAGGAATAGAAGGCCTAAAAATTAATTCAATGGAAAATCGATCTGGGTTGTAATCTTCAGGTGGGATAATCTTGGAAGCGACATTAGCTAGTTTTCCCAAGGTCCGAACTGGGTGGTTATCCCCCTTGTTGAGGTAACAATTTTCAAGCCTTCAAAACTTGGTTAAGTTCCCTAACAACTTTGACTTGATAGCGATCTAAATAAACTATTCGTGTGACATATTTCTGAGGCTGAACATTCAACTTTGCACAAACCATTCTAGGTAAGATGCTAGATGAAGCTCCAAAATCAACTAAACAATTGTGTAACTTTTTGTTAAATACTTCAAAAGTAAGGAGAAATGGCAGAGTGTGGGATTTCGATCTTCCCCCAACTAAAGCTATATCAGTTGGATCAATCTTGTTTCAAGAAGCACTAGGGGGTCTTTCCATTTCTTGGGTAGCTTGTGAGATCACTGCAATAGGAAGTGGTGCAGTAGGTATTTCTTTAAGTTCTTTGAGAAGTAACTTCTGCTGATGTTTCAATTTACTAATCTCATGAAATGTGATGTCTTCCCTAGTTTTCTTCATATCATCAATAATATTATATTCCATTTCGTCAGAAACTATCAAGTTTTTAGATGAAGGAGAAGGATCCAACTGGGTAGGTGTAGTTTGAGTGGATTTTGGTACAAATTTCTTACCTGCTGCTTTGTCCCTAGGGGTTGGCATTGAAGTCTTCTTTTTTGGATTTGTTTGTGACAATTGAACAAGATTTTTACTTTGGGTAGTGATAGGTAATGCTTCTTCAATTTCTTCATTGGGAAGTATGAAATCCCACATCCCTTGTAACTTTGCTACTTTGCTACTTCGTCATCGTCCATTTGTTCTTCATTTGTTGAAACTTCGTCCTCCTCTCCATCTGAGTCAGCATTTGATATGGAATTTGGGGGTTTAGGATCAGTAGAGGAATTCCTTTTAATTGGTTTGAAAGGTTCCTTATAGGAAGTCTCTGCTACTTGTTTTTTAATATCAACCATTCTGTTAGACATGGTCATGAGGACTTTTTGTTACCTTTCAAGATGAAAAGGATCTTTTGGTGGTTTCTTCTTATAGTCATATTTGAAGGTTACTTTCTTAGATATATATTCTTCTAATATGTTTTTATTTTCCACAGCTAGAATGCATTTTTCCACAGCTATTGCCTCATTCATATTTTCTGCCAAAGTTGGTTTGGAAGCTCTATCAATGAAGATAGTTGTGTTTGATGGTAGAGAAGAGATGTACCACTCATTTTGGACCTCATTTCTAGGCTTATATGCCGTTGGTATTTTATTCAATAATTTATTGAAGCGAGAGTTGAAGTCCTTGGTGGGTTCTTTCAGTTCAACTTTCAAATTGTTGAGATCATTGATCAGAGTAGTCGTACATCTATCATCTCCAAATTTAGTTAAAAATTGCTCTTGAAAAGTATCCCAACTATTAATAGAACTTGATGGTAACCAAAAGTACCATGATCCCGCTACCCCCTGTAAAGTATATGGGAATAATATTACAACTGTGTCTTCTTACTCTACTTCATTCAAGTTAATGGACAACATAAAATTATTTATATGTTCCTCAGCTAATAGTCCATTATCATGATAGAATTTGGGCAACCATTTCTCTGGGTGTGCTGGTAATTGATGTAAAGGTCTAGCCATCCTAACAGCCCTTGGATTTATCCATGGCCTTGGAGGATTTTGTGCCATTGCTGGTATGTGGGTAGGGGAACGTGTAGTAGTATAGTTTGAAGGTGATTGGGTAGAGGAAGTTGTAGCTTCTATACCTGTGTGAATGATGATCTGGAGTGGTGAGGTGGATGATTGATATTTTGAGGGTATAGATGGAATGAATGAAGATGATGATAGAACCTCATTGTGAGATTCATATGGTGTTTTCTTAGCTCTCTTTCAGTTTGACAGAGGAAATTTGAATAAAGGAATTCTGAACTTTTCGCTCTGTGCTCTAGTCAACCATTGAGATGGAGTGAACTGAGAGGTAACACTATCCTGGGATAACTTAGATTCTTCTCGAGATAAAGAAATACCCTATAATTTATGAATAAAAACCTGAACTTCAGGGGCTTCGGTAAAAGAAGAATGATATGGCTTGTTTGGGATTTCAACAATGGGTTGTATAATATTCTGTGCAACTTCTCGCTTAGGATCAGGGGATTTGGAAGACTTTTGAGAAGTTGAAGGTGAGGGTGAGGGAGTTTTACTCTTAGAATGGCCTGTTAATTTAGATTTACTTTCCATTCACAGTCAGGCCCTCCTTCTAGCACCAAAATGTTGAAGCCTCGAAAATCATTGCCTCAACATGGGGGAAAACCACCCGGTCTGGACCTTGGTTGGCAACTCCTTTTCCGTTTGGAGTAGTGGTTCCAACTGGGGATAATGGGACCAATTTCCCAATCTATTTAATTCTCATGCTATGAGGGTGATATGTGAGGTTTTAAAGTAATGTCTAAGCTAAAAGTAATCTAATATTAACTAACAATCACATGCATTTCATCCTAATTTAAGAACTATCTAACTATAAATATACCCAGGACTAAATTGATGTATGCGATCTACAATAATATCTGAAAGAAATTGGTAATAAAGGTCATTCAATTGCGATGAGAAGTGAATCCATTTTAACAATAATCATTTCATATAAAAAGTTCGCCGAAATGATTGTGAAAGATATATTGCATAAGGAATTATTCATATATTCAACGTAAAATAAAGATCATTGTCATACATAAGTGAAATAATGGTAATCAAGATTCAAACTTTCATACATAAACAATTTGAGAATAAATCATTGCTTAATACATAAGTAAAAAGGATTATGAGATAAAATTACCATTTATAATACGTCTTACTCATGTTTTTTAGCAATATTGATCTCTCTCCAGTCCATTCAACACCATCTAAGAGTACAAAAGTGCAATTTCAGTAGAAGATGCTAAATCAGATAGAAAATAAATCTTGTTCAATTAATTTCACCACAACTTCCTCAAAGGGACAAAAGTGCATGTTTCGAAGACTATATTTGATAAAAATCTAGACCCCTCTCTAAATGCATGAGAGGGGTTTAAATAAAAAAAATGTAAAATTAAAAATAGATTATTACAAAAATAGTTGAGGAGGTTTAAATGAACTGCCTCAATTTGTGCAAAAATAAAATCAAAATGGAAATAAACAAGGTGACTAACTATCCTCCATTTGATCCTTCATATCGCAAATATCCATCATGGGCTTGAGCTGTGTTGGTTGGATGACTTTAGCTTTCAACTGTCCAACGAATACGACATCGGTCAGTGCTGGTGCCATTTTCTCCGTAGAAGTGGTTAGGCATCGCAGGGTCATCCATTGGCTGTGAGGCTTTACCATACTTTGCCAAAATTCCTCCCAGTTTAACCTAGTCATTTGCCTTATCACTTCTGCCTTTTCTGTCGCTGCCTGTTTCCATTGTTGTTCAAGTTGTTTCGAATTAGGAAGGAAACCTGGAACAGACTCTACCACAAGGTTCGCACTATGTAAATTCTCATTGATGTTTTCTATAACAATGTTTGTTGCTACCGCCATGTATGTTATTGCCTTTTCTACTTCTTTAAGCCTAGAATCCCAGCTCGCAAATAAGATTTCCTTATACGATTCTTCTAGCTTTGGCCGGTCGACCTTTCCCCATCTTCTGTATTCTGCCAGGTGATAAAATCAGAGACCTTTTTAAATATCTCATCGTATTCAAGTCTCATTTTCACGACTTGACTTGTTAGTTTATTGCTTGTTTCACAATAAGATTTCCACTGTGAAATATTCTGGCAGAATAATTCTTTTTGGTGCATCAGTTGGGAGTTAATACCAAGTTCTTTGGTAAAAAACTGATCAATTTTTGGATCATCTTTGTGTAGATCAGTTATTTCTTACATCTGTGCTTCCTTCTCGGCTAAGCTGGTTCAAAGTTCTATTTGCATCTGTTCAAATATCTGTTGAAGCTTGGCCAATTATATCTCTGTCTGTTGGTTGAATTTTACTTGTTGTAATTGTTGCTCAAATGACATTATTTTATTTTCCTTTTCCCTAAGCAACATTTATATTTTTGTTGCTTTGTCCATGGTCACTGTAGCGCAAGAACCTGCAAACTAAGAGAGCCTAGTAAGGTTGGTAGAGGGGTCAATGGGTGAGTCTTTCCATAGAACATCCATTGGTTCATTTTCAAGGGTAGTAGCAGCTATAGAGTCCAATTTCCTTTTCTTTCTTTTTCTTTTCACCACGACCTTATGCTATGGGCTATAGAACACATCTAGAGGGGTAATTTCTTCAATTCTAAAAATTATTACAGATGTGGGGGTGGCAGCGATGTGCTCTACCTCTTGTGTATTTGTAATCTCTTCCACTATAATTTCCAGAGTTGTTTTCTGTGGTGGAGTTTGCAACTCTGGCACCTGTTCCTCTATGTTGAGGCTTTTATTGAAATTGTGCCACTCTTCCTCTAAGTCAATTACTATGGGTTTTATTGGCTATTCAGAGGTAGTAGGTATTTTAGCCTGCTTGCTAGCTGAAGTTTCATCAGCAATCTTCTGTGTAGATCGGGATGTATCCTTTACTCACCCCATGCTTCTTCTTTTACCATTTTGTGATGATTGTTGCGATTCCCTCATAGATTTCTCTTGAGATTACACTCCATAATTGGTCTTAGAATTTTCTTTTGAGTCTTCTATAGTCACACTGGGAGTAGGATCCCTTATTGGTTCAATCGATAATTGGTCCAATGGGAGCTTTGCTAACCTCTTTTCTCTCTAACTGTAAAAATTTTCCAGATCTTCACAGTCAAAATGTAGTTGTGCCATATGCTTCACCTCCGTGAAAGTGTTTTTCCTCTAAAATATTTCATCAAAGGAATCCACCTCATTGCTGAATACTTTTATTTTCACCAGAGTGGTAAAATTTTTGACAGTGCCAAATGGGTCGTATTGCCTTCCAAGGAATTTAGGTAATTGCAGAGATAGCATGTTATCTACTTCTTTGAATGCATGCCCTAGGTCGTGTAATGAAAATTCTCCACACTGTACAGGGAATGTAGGCCAGACAACGTTCTTTGAATCCTTCAATGTCTTGCTCATTCCTCCCTCACTAACTGTTTGATAGGCTATCTCTCTAGCCATCCATTTATTTGGAGCATAGTATGGGAGGACATGGGGGGAGGTGATGCTGCCAAAAACCCTAATATATGTAAAAATTTTCTCCTCGAACCATTTGGCCACCGAGAGGATGTCAAATTCAGATTCTTGGGAAAACCTTGGGGCGTCTCGATTATTAAGCCGCTTGTGAATAGTGAGCATCACTCCATGACAAATCTTGAAAAAATGTGGTTGAAAATTGGATTCCCACATGTCCTTGTGATATATGTGAATGGGAAGTGGATTTCAAACAATCCATTTCCATCCCATGATAGGGAATTTTGAAATAAAACAAATTGCATCCATGACATAGGCACTCATAAAAAATGGAGGGTAAACCGTTGAAGAAACACTTCTTTTCCTTTTATACTCGATAATTGTTTTTGATAAATTGTCAAACATAATTTGTGCCCAATTCATTACAGTTGTGTTAACAGCTGCATCTATGAACGACAACCATTCTGGGGAGAACTTACTACTATTAGGTCTACCAAATAGTCTACATAACATAGCCACCGCAAAACTATGAGGGGGACAACTAGACGAAGTAGTGCACATACCATTTTTGTCTTTCTTCATTTCTTCCTCACTATTCAACCAGGTCGGGGTGCAGTTTGCTGGGTCATCATTCTCTTTGGCAAACTTCTCCATGAACTAACTGTTGTAGATGACTTGTGGATTTGGAAGGGATTATCTTCGGTCGCACGGCTATGTGGTGCAAAAATGAGCATGTCGTCTCTAGCATGGAAGCGTTTGAGGAATCACATCCGTCAACTGTAATTTTTGTTTCCATAATCCTCAGCTTCTCTTCCTCCAGTATGTTATACATAACCTCCCATGTAGAGGTTCCTTCCTCTCTATTGCATGTAGTATTCGTAAACAAAGGAGTCATTTCCGACTTCTCAAAAGTGACTTCCTTCCCTTTTCTCACCGCTGTTGTCAACGCTTTGGTCTGCAGAATTTTCCTAAATGTGAAGAATAACAACTATCAGATACACAAAGATGAACGTAAAACGAAATAACGCAAATAGCTTGTAAAGGTGATAAAAGGAGTTTTATTTGAATGCATGTAAGAAGATATCATATCACGTTAAATGAATTTTCACACATAAATGTAGTTATCTCTTATTAAATGCCCACTAATGACTCCTTATCCCTTAACTTTAATGCTCATAAGTGTTTGCATCGTAAAACGGGAAGAAAGCTTCTAGGGTGATGAGACTTTGAACTAAGATAATAGCGATTGTACAATTTGCGAAGCAATATCACAGATCACAATATCGCAATATGCCTTTCCACCTTTCTTACCTCCCGCTGTGTTTCTCTGAGTTGCGAGATGCGAGACGCTCGTTACTTGTTCCAAAACATAGCTAATTGCCAGGTCTATCCTATGCAAAAGACCCTTTTTACTGAGCGGCGGACCTAAAACATTTACTTATGATATTTAACGAGTGGGTCCAGATCTTAATTTCATTTTGCAATATTGTCTAGTGGTAAGTACACGGTGTTCATTTAAATCCCCGAAATGCGATGCAATAAGAGTTACGATTCCATCGCAGTTTCACATCTTGCATGTTTCACAATGAACTTTTTAAAGCGGTCTCTTTATGAATGGTGATATGCGATGCAAGACTTAAGCCTAAAAAGCTTATGGACTTAGTTTATGTCGGATTTTATGATAGTTTTGCATAGATTCGATAATCACTTCTATTGATTTTGGAGGGTTAGAAAGGTCTTTTGGTGGGTTTCAATCACGCTATATGTGTGAAGGTTAGTTTCTGGTAGTTTTTCTAAAAAGAGGGTTTTCATTGTTATCTTTGCTTTATTCGAAAAATAAAAGAAATGCCTAAATGCTAAGTTTTGTTTTTTGGGTAGATTTTTTGAAGGCTCCCCATTTATTAACATAATATTAACTACTATCATTAATAAATGGGGGGTTGTTGAATACCAGAATAGGGATGTATTTTTTATAATAAATAATTATTAATTGATGAAAAAATTTAGGTTTTTGTGTCACTAAATATCAATTGAGGGGGTTTTGATTGATTTATCAAAAGTGAATTATGGTGATATCAAAACAAGTTTTGTGTGGTTAAAGAGTGAAGAAAAGTACTAATGTTATGGTAATGATCAATCATCATTTCCAATTCAATCTTTGGTTTAATAAGGATAATTAATTTATAGAGATTGTATGATGTTTAATAGAGGGAGTCAACATGCGAAAGGTAATACTTTGGGTCTCACATCGTTTAGAAAATTGATATCTCTTTGTCCATTAACATTGGGGGTGGAAAAATAGAATAGATTCAACAGCTAAGTTTGTTCCAACTTAGTTATAGGTTGAACCACAAATTGGTGTTGACCTCATGGATATGATAGAAATTTGGTGGCTTGTAGGGTAGTATTGTCATAAAATAAGAAGGGTAGACATCGAAATAAGCTTTGTGTGTTCAAAAAGTATAGTGAAGTAGTAATGCCATAGAATTGATGATCATTTCCAATGAAATGTTTGTTTTAGTAAGGATAACTAATCTATGGATATTTTCCATGATGTTCAATAGCTGGAGTCAACATGGGAAAGGTGATTGTTTGGCTCCCACATGCTTTGGAAATTGATCTCTTTGTCCATAAACATTAGAGGCAGAAAAAATCCTAGGCTCTAGAGCTAAGTTTGTTCCAGATTAGCTATGTATTGAAGCACAAATTGTTGTTGACCTCATGGATATGATAGAAATTTGGTGGCTTGTAGGGTAGTCTCATCATGAAATAATGTTTTCACTTATTATCTAGTCATATATTTTAATCATAGACTAAATTAGTCATTTATGTTAGTCACTTATTAGTTAGTCACATATTTTATCCCTAGACTAAATCAGTCATTTAAGTTACTCAGTTTTAGTTTGGTCACTTAAAATTTCTCAAATTTAGTAGTAATTTACTTTAAATAATTGCGGTGAGTAAAATTTTTAGTCACCTAGTCATTAATTTCATCATTTTCTACTAGTGTTCTCTCCAAATTTTATTTTTTCCTATAGGTCTAAGTAAGATTCTTTTCACATATGCGAGATTCCTTGGCAACTCTACAATTTTCCTCATTGAGTTTTCTATGCTAGAGACTTTGACCATCATTGACTTAGGTGATTTGGGTATGGTTTGACTTCACTTTTTCTTCGAGAAAATTTCTTTAGATAGGTTGCATTATTTGGCGTAGTAACTAAGGAAATTTGAGAACCTTGACCTGTGTTGGCCACAAGGTTTTACTACAAAAAGTAGATCACAACTATCTCTCTCCATTGACTAAGCATGACCACTTAGATTTGGGTGTTTTTTACCTTTGTTTGACTAGCATTGGAGGACGAGTTAGCGGACTATTGACCAAGCTCTAGGAGGACTTATTTCATCATTTATTTTGAATGATTAGGGAACACTTAGATTATTGTTGACTTGGACAAAAATTGTAGACTTTGATAGTTGACCAGATTAAATTTTGAGACTCATCATTGGTTGGATATTGACTTGTATATTTGATAGTCAAAGGTTGATTCATCTTACTATCCGTTGAATATTTTATGAAAATATAATAAGAAGAATAATTTGAAATGGTTTTTCCCCCTTGTGGGGATTTTCCCTAGTCTTTGACCAGTCTTGTTGTCTCTTGTCATTACTTCTAATTGTCTCTTATTTCTCACTGTCATTTACTATTCTATCTACAATTGATATTGTTTATTGGATGATTGAAATGATTGTTAGTTGAAGTTAAAAATTGGGCTAAAGTAATTGTAAAAACATAGAGAAATGAAAAATTAACATGGGATTAGAGCTAAGGTGAAGATAAAATCCAAAAGAGACAAGAGACAATAGAAATTATACTTGAAAGAAACTAAAGGAGTCTACTTAATTTAGAAAATATGACTACCTCTTTCTTCAAGGACAATGAGAAGTTTGGTCACTCATAAACTTTGTTCATTGAATATTAGGCTAGAAGTTATATTAGATGAAAATAATGTTTTGGATTATGTGAAAGCAAATATTCGTGAGCCTTCAGAGAATGCCTTCGCTACCACCAAGTCCAAGTATAAGAAATGTGAGATCAAGAAAAATAAAATTATTATTGATGGTTTATAAGATAATTTACTTGTTTATGTTGATAAATAGAAGAAGTCCAAGGACATGTTTGATAAGTTTTTAAGGATGTATCAAGTATAAAAAATTGAATCACATCCTCCCCTTGAAGAATAATCTCAAAGAAACGAAGATGAACAAGGGTGAATCTATGCAATTTTACATCATGAGGGTGCCTCAACTAACAAACCAATTGCAAGCTACTGGTGAGCCCATATCTGATATAGAGTTAGTGATGATTACATTTCTAGGCCTTCATCTTATGTGGCAAACTTTAATTCCTACCATAAGAAACAAAAACAAACTCCTAACATTTGATGAGCTCGTCGGTGAATGCACTAAAGAGGAAGCCAGGATGATTTATTGTGGAAGAATTCAAAATAATGAAGAAGGATAACCAAATTCCTTTGTTTCTCAAGAGAAGAAGAGGAAAGGTAGAGTAGGACAATTTGATTCAATGAATGTTTCTTTAACACTCTAGGAGTCATGCAGAAAGAAACCAAGAAGAGACAAGCACATGTCAAAGAGTCAATGTTTCAATTGTCACAAGTTTGGCCACTATGATCAAATTGTTGAGAAGAAGGTATGCTTCAAGGTCAATATTCCAAAGAAACTGTAGCTTCAACAATAACATGTTAAATAATAGAAGAAGAGATTATTTAAGAGGAAGAGATGATAGAATAAGAAAATATACTCTAGATGATAAAAAAGAAACACGTTGTCGTCAAAAGAAGTCAAGAAATTCCAAGTATGATAGTAATTAAACTGCTAGACAATATGAGTATATTCTTATTTCTTCCCTCTCTAGTTCTTGTCTTCCAAATTCATATGATAGTTGAATAGTATATAGTGGTGCTTCTATACACTTCTCTCGGTATAAGGAGTTCCTCTCAATTCTAGTTGAGAGGGAGACAAGTTTGAAGATTATTCTTGGAGACAACATTATGAAGGGCCTTAGATTTTTCAAGTTTTTTTTAGACTCCAGGGAATCCATTCTTCTTCATGAAGTTATGTATTTTATGGAACTAAAAAATACCTTGGTATCTATTTTTTCCTTGGAAGACAAACGAATGAGAGTAGCTTTCATAAAAGGAAAAGTCCTCACTTGGCTTAAAGAATCATGAATGAAAGATTCCTTTACATTGGGATCTGGAGTAGACAGACTCTATAGAGTCACTTGAATACCTCTACTGGCAATGGTCCATGACATTAATCATCAATGTGAGCTATGGCACCAAAGATTGGCTCGCCTACATTATGATTCTCTTCTAAAATTGAAGAGGTTGGTCTCTGGGATTCCTAATGTTCAAACTAGACATGATGGAGTAAGTCTAGGGCGTTCCAGTGGGAAGAAGACAATGGTACTATTCTCCTTTAACAAGAAAAATACTAATATCCTACAACTCATTCATTCTGACCTATGTTGATGCATTTTTGTGCATTCTCATGGTCACCATCTCTACTACATAACTTTAATTGATGATTTATATAAGAAGACATGGATATAATGTTTGAAGCATAAATATGAGTCCTTTTATATGTTCAAGGACTCCAAGGCATTGATTGAAAATAAAATATGGCAGAAAATTAAAGTCTTCAAGTCTTACAACGATGGAGAGTACATTTCGAATCACTTCATAGAGTTTTGCAAGAAGGGAGGTATAAAAAAATATACTATTGTGATTTCTAATACTAAACAAAATGGAGTGAATGAAAGAAGGAATAGTTCCATTGTGGAAGCTTCCCAAGCCATGTTCCATGAATGAAATCGGTTGAAATTCCTTTGGGAAGAAGCAACAAATATAGTGGTGTATGTTCAAAATAGGGTTCCTCATCAAGCATTGGACAACAAGATTTCCAAAGAAGTATTCACAGGTGTGAAGCCTGAAATTAGACATCTTGGGATATTTAGCAACCTTATATATTTCAATGTTCTGAAGGACAAGAGGAAAAAATTGGAAGCCTCCAGAATTAAAGATATGTTTATTGGGTACTGTGAAAATTCTAAAGAATTTAGAATATATATACTTGGTCAAAACAGGATTGAGTTTAGCAAGGACATAAAATTCGATGATGATGCTACCCTTTGAAATGAAAGGTACCTTCCTTTGCCTCCTCCTCTTAATAAGAAAGATAGGTATATGGATCTTCTAGAAGGTCATTTTGTGCCTGAATATGAGAAGGAGAGTATTGATGATCCTATAGAGACCATGGATCATTTGGACCTTACTCCAAGTGATCCTCCTACTAGAAAAAGACTTTTTTGTTTTTGAGATACATTACAGGATGCTGAGAGACACATTCCTACCAAAGGAGCTTTTAGAGAGAGTAAGAAGCCATGTTGATATCATGGATACCTTGTAGCCATGAATAAGATCATTCAAGTTGAGCCACCTACCTTTGAAGAAGTTGTGAAGGAACAATTCTAGAAAGATACCATGGATGAAGAATATGAGTCAATTATGAAGAATGATATATGGGATTTCATTCTAATACCAAAGGGGAAATCAATGGTGACTTTAAAATGGATATATAAAATCAAGCATGGATTTGATGGAAGCATCAAGAAATTCAAGGGAAGGTTCGTGCGCTGAGGTCTCTCCCACAAATAGGGAGAATATTATGATGATATATTTTCTCATGTTTCTCACTACACAACCATTAGATCAATCGTTTCCATTACTAGTAGTTAAGTATGGAATCTTCTCCAAAAGGATGTAAACATGACATTCCTTCATGACATATTATAGGAAGAAGCTTGTGTTGAGCATCCATAGGGATTTGAAGTGAGGGACTGAAAGACACAATTTTTCAAGTTGAAGGCTTTATATGCCTTAAAGGAAGCCCTTGGAACATGGTATGCCCATATTAACATTTACGTGGTGAAGCTTGGATTGAAAAGAAGCATTTTTTATCCTAACCTCTACTTTAAGATGTTTGGACAATTAATTGTTCTAAAGGAGAAACTAACCACCACATATAAAGTTGTTAGCCTAAGATTTCTGTAGAAATTCCCAATGTAGAACAACAGATTATGCAATACACTAAAACACAATATAAGATCTACTTCTACAACACTTTGCGGAAGCTTAATCGAATTGAGCAAGATCAAGAGAACAAATATAACTGAGAATGAGAAATCAATCACACATAACAGAGAAGAAATAACCCGGGGAAAGCCTCAACCTAAAACCCCAATCTCTGTATTATCATACAAGTGGAAATCTTGTTCAAGTTACAAAAAGAATCAGCTCTCAAGCTATCCTGCTCTCTGCAATCAAACAATATAGCTCACAGACTAGATAGACATAGTATATGTCCTCTTCAAGCCCTCCAAGCCTCCTATTTCCTTGTGCAGCTTTTCATGGGGTCCAGTGAAGCCACATGTGTGAATTGGCCTCATCACACTCATAAAACCTGAAGAAGTAATTGCGCAATCCTCAAGGAAAGAATTCCTTCTACATGCAAGGAATATTCACAATGGAATATTCTAGCAACTGATAGTACACTGCTCCTCCATCTGATCTCAACTGGGTCTCTGTCTGAACTGACATGCATGAGTTACTTATGAGAGAATGTTCAGTTATCTGAAGTGCAGTAGTTACATGCATGCATGCATTAACTAACTGAACTCACATTAATTCAACAAACTATTTGAATTAATCTAACTGCACTTCACTCAGTTAACTGAGCCAACTAATTACAACTCAATATTACAACTCATCCTTATCTCTTTAACTGATGGATAAATTCCTCAATTAATGGAGAAAATATTGCATGTCCCCACATAGACTTCATGTTTGATTTTCCTTAACTAATTAACTCAAGATGAATTAATTAGCTATTTTACAAACAGTTGCTAAGATCAAATTCGAGTTTTACTTCACTATTTTAGTTCAAGGACTAAGTAAAATAGGAAGATATCGCGAAATGCTATTTATAGAATGTTATTTTTAGCACTTCCATTTTTCATTCCTTATTGCTATGTTCAACACTGGCTGAACTACTATTTATAGCAGTGCTATTTTTAGCATTTCTTGTTGCTATTTTCAACACTCCATCTCAACAAGAGAGGTATTATCAGTAACCCCAACACTGTCTCTATGGAACTCGAACTTTAATTTTGACAATGCCTTAGTCAAAATATCTACATCCTATTCCTCGGTCGAAACATATAGGAACAACATGATCCTCTTGATCACACGGTCTCGAAGATGTTGAGACCAGATATCAATGTGCCTGGACCTGTCATGAAAAAATGGATTCTCAGAGAGTTTGATACAACTCTGGTTATCACAGTAGATCACTGTAGGATCCATCCTCTGACCAAACAATCCCACTAGAATCTTCCACATTTAAATGGCCTCACATACAGCCTGACTAGCAGCCATGTATTCAACCTCTGTTGAGCTAACTGCAACTGATCTCTATTTCCTATTGTACCAGGAAACTGCAGCTGAACAAAGGTTGAAGATTCCTCCAGAAGTGCTCTTCCAGTCTAATGGACTCCCTGCCCAATCCACATCTGTGAAGCCTTGAAGCTTCACTCCCTCTATCCATCTGTACCACAATCTGAACTGAGATGTGCCTTTGAGGTATCTCAGCACATGCTTTGCTTCCTTCCAAAATAGCTTGGTAGGATTAACCATAGCTTGACTCATCTAGTTCATCGCAAAGAATAAGTCAGGTCATGTGTTCACCAGATACATAAGTGAACCCACCAGCTACCGATAAATAGTAGCAGCTACTACCTCACCTGAAGTAGCATCCTCCTTTCTCCAGTTCCCAGCTAGAGGAGTCTGCATGGGCTTGCACTTCTCCATGTGAAAGCGCGTGAGTCTCTCATTGGCATACTTTCCTTGAGACACAAGTACTTCAACATCTTTCTGCCACACCTCCATGCCTAGAAAGTAGTTCATAAGGCCCATGTCCTTCATCTCAAACTCTCTTGCAAGGTCCTCCTTGCAAGACTATATCAGCTGATCATCACCTGTCAAAATCAGATTATCGACATAAAGAACAATGATCAATGGTTTACCTTCTACCATGATGTGGTAAAGGTTCACATCTGCTTCACTCTTGGTGAAGCCCAAACTGGTGAAATAGTTGTCGATCCTGGTGTACCAAGCACAGGGTGCTTGCTTCAACCCATACAAATCCCTCTTGAGTTGGCACACATGCGACTCACAATCAAAGGTCTCGAAACCCTCTGGCTGCTTAATGTACACCCGCTCCTCAATCTTCCCATTGAGGAATGTTGTCTTCACATCCAACTGGTGGATCTTCCACCCCATCTGAGCTGATAGTGCCAACATCGATCTAATTGATGAGTACCTTGCTACGGGAGAAAAAGTCTCATCGTACTTTATCCCCTTGACCTGTGAGAAACCTTGGGCAACAAACCTTGCCTTATGTTTCTCAACACTACCATCAGCTACCTGCTTTACCTTGTAAAGCCATCTGGAACTCATCACTGACTTTCTCTAAGGCCTTGGGACAACATCCCACACACTTTTTTGAATGATAGAGTCATACTCCTCTAGCATTGCATCAACCCAGACTGGTTGCTGCACTACCTCCTCGAATGAAGAAGGCTCGGTATCTACACACTCCCCAACCACGACCATGTACCCAGTGTACCGCTCAAGCGACCTCCTATATCTGCACTGAGAAGATGGTTGTCCCACATTCTCCCGTGCATCCAGTATCAACTTGTCAGCTTCCCGTGAGCATTTCTGCCCATCTTTGGAAGTCTCAGCATGAGTGGATGTATCCACTCCTGAATCCTCTGCATGCGTCTGCTCCACATCAATATGAGGCTCCTCCTCCTTAGGAACTAAAAGTTCCTCCTATACTAGAGCTCCCTCTCAAGTGATAAGCGCATGGCTTTTTGTTCGTCGAACTTCATATCACTGCCTACCACTGTCCTTTGAGTGGAAGGCAGGCACAGCCGATAGTTGTGGGGTGTATCCATGTACCCCACAAGTATTCCCAACTCAGCTGTTGGGTCTAGCTTCTTCCTAGCATCTTTGGTCACATGACAGTAAACTAATGATCCAAAGATTCTGAAGTGACTTACATTAGGTCACTTCCTGGAAAAGGCCTCCATAGGTGTCTTCATTCCCAGTATATGGTGGGGGCTTTTGTTCTGCAAGTATATTGTTGTATTGCATGCCTCACCCCACAAATGCAGTGGTAGGCTTTGGTCATGCAACATTGCTCGAACTGTTCCCATTATTGATATATTCTTCTTTTCGGCCACCCCATTCTTCTGTGGGTTATGGGGTATCGTCAATTCCCGTTTAATACCTTTTGCAGTGCAGAAGTATTTAAACTATTGGAATACATACTCTCCACCATTGTCACTATGCAAGGATTTTATTTTCTTTCCAGATTCTTTCTCTACCAAGGCTTTAAACTCAAAAAACCTTAAGAACGTCTGATCCTTCTTTTGCATAAAGTATATCCAGCATCTACGAGAAAAATCATCAATAAAAATAACATAGTAGCTTTGTTTAGCAAAGGAGGCTGTAAGGAAAGGTCCACAAACATCTGAGTGAACTCACTCTAGGATTGCTCCAGCTCTACTGTCTTGATCCGGAAAGGTAGATTTCGCATACTTACCAAAGGTACAACCTTTGCATGTAGTCATCTGCTCAATTTTTCCCTTGGGTAATCCGGTAGAAATTTGCTACATGATATTCAGGGCTCCATGGTGCAAGTGGCCCAGTCTTCTATGTCATAGCTCGCAAGCATCTTGGCTTTGCACCATCTCTGCTTTGGAACTCAAAGTGGCATAGTCGTCTACCTCCAGCTTGTAGAGATTATTGACTCGAATCCCTATTCGCTTTGCCTGTCAAGTACCGATATGCCTCAAGAATACATTTCCTTTACTAAAGACTACATCATAGCCTTTATCTTCTAGCATAACGACAGACACAAGATTCTTCTTTAAACCTAGTACATACTTTATATCAGTCAGGGTGATGGGAGCTCCATGCTCCCTCTAAAACACAATAGTACCTTCACCTGAGACACGGTACTTTCCATCATCACCCATCTTGATCCGCATCTGGAGATCCTTCTCCTCCAAGGTACTGAAAATATTCTTGTCGCCTAACATGTGGAATGAAGCTCCACTATCCAAGTACCACACACATCCCACCATGGATGAAGCCATGCATGCGATAAGCAAGAAATCCAGCTCAAACTGTGAGGCTAGTGCCTCACCATCAGATCCCTTCGACGAACCCTTCTTGGATTTCTTCTATCGACAATTCGTAGCATAGTGGCCCACTCCATGACAATGAAAGCATCACACTTTTGATTTGTCAATCTTCCTCCCACCATGGGAAGAACCAGATTTGGGATGGGATGCCTTCCCTTTCCCTTTCCTCGCCTTACTCTCTAAGGCTAGATTTTCCTCATCATCTTGCTTCGATGGGGATCCATATCCGGTGCTTCTTCTTATTTCCTCCTGCGTCAGATCAAACCAAAGTCATTCCCAATCTGCCAATTTTTCTCTTCCATTAACCGAGTCTTGGTAGCTATGCCAGCTCTTAGGAAGACCAAGGAGTGCAAGACTCACCATGTCATCATCAATGATCATGATCCCTACACTTCCAAGGTCATCCCTGCAGGAGGTGAGATTGTTCAGATATATAGAGATCATGTCTCCCTTTTCACACTTGATCTTATGAATCTTGTCTTTCAGTGCTAGCTTCCTCTGATTGTTGCTATATCTTTTAATGTTTTCCACATTGAAAATGGTGTCTCCTTCTAATGGAGGCTCGAGACAATGTGGTCTCGAACTCCCTCTAGGATGATTCTCCTTACTCTAGCCACACATTTCTTCCATTCTGCCAGCTGAGTAGCATCAGTCGGCTTGGGGACATCTTGATCAATGAACTCCTTTAGACTGTTATCCTCTAATATTGCCTCCATGTGATCCTTCCAGGCTATATAATTCGAGCTGCCATTTAGGGCATACTATAGTCTTAAACCACTTAACACCATTGGTGAAATTGAGTTGTGATAAGAAATCGATTTTTATATTTAGGAACCACAAACTTCGAGCTTCTCCTTCTTGTATACTGTTCTTCACCTTGATCACCTTTGCTCCGATACCATATAGAAATTCCCACTGTATATCAACAGATTATGCAATATACTAAAACACAATACAAGATCTACTTCTACAACACTTTGCGGAAGCTTAATTGAATTGAGCAAGATCAAGGGAACACATATAACTGAGAATGAGAAATCAATCACACATAACACAAAAGAAATAACCCAGGGAAAGCCTCAACCTAAAACCCCAATCTCTGTATTATCATACAAGTGGAAATCTTGTTCAAGTTACAAAAAGAATCAGCTCTCAAGCTATCCTGCTCTCTCTGCAATCAAATAATACAGCTCACAGACTAAATAGACATAGTATATGTCCTCCTCAAGCCCTCCAAGCCTCCTATTTCCTTGTGCAGTTTTTCTTGGGGTCTAGTGAAGCCACATGTGTGAATTGGCCTCATCACACTCACAAAACCTGAAGAAGTAATTGCGCAATCCTCAAGGAAAGAATTCCTTCTACATGCAAGGAATATTCACAATGGAATATTCTAGCAACTGATAGTACACTACCCCTCCATCTGATCTCAGTTGGGTCTCTATCTAAACTGACATGCATGAGTTATTAATGAGAGAATATTCAGGTATATGAAGTGCAATAGTTACATGCATGCATGCATTAACTAACTGAACTCACATTAATTCAACAAACTGTTTGAATTAATCTAATTGGACTTGACTGAGTTAACTGAGCCAACTAATTACAACTCAATATTACAACTCATCCTTATCTCTTCAACTAATAGATAAATTCCTCAATTAATGGAGAAACTGTTGCATGTCCCCACATAGACTTCATGTTTGATTTTCCTTAACTCATTAACTCAAGATGAATTAATTAATTATTTTATAAACAACTACTAAGATCAAATTCGTATTTTACTTCACTATTTTAGCTCAAGGACTAACTAAAATAGGAATGTATCCCGAAATGCTATTTATAGAATGCTATTTTTAGCACTTCCGTTTTTCATTCCTAGTTGCTATGTTCAACACTGGTTGAATTGCTATTATAGTAGTGCTATTTTTAGCATTTCTTGTTGCTATTTTCAACAGTTTCTTTAGGTTATCTAAAGGTTGTCTGCAAAGTATATGCGAGAGATAGGGATGAAAACTAACTTGAGCAAAAAAAAAATAACATCAATGAAGGAATTAACTCCTAGCTTAAAACATACATTTGAAATATCTAATTCTCAAAAAAACTATATGTCCTAGAAATTATCTAAAAATATTGAATTCTAATTACTCTTTACAAGAAACTAATAATAAATGTATCAAAGGCTAATTTGCTACCTCAGAAAGACCAATCTCACAATTGAAGAAAAACTCTAAAGAACAATATTTTGTAATAGAAAGCAATAGATAACAAGAAAAGACACTTATAAACTAATGTAGAAACATCAACAATCTAGCAATAACCTTCCAGAAATAGTAGTAAAGCAACAACAATTGTAAACTAACTTGTCCATAGGGAAAAATCTACAAACCAATGTTATGACTACCAAATAAACAACTCAATTTTTCATTTAATCTAACAAGTAGATGATTAACATAAAATAATAAAATGCAAAGCTAGTGATATAGTTGAACATGTTGAAATTATGATGTTATATGTTGTTACAATCACTTAAATCTAGAACTTCTTTATGGTGCAAAATAAGTTGAGTAATTGTAGATAGAACATAAACCATATAAACCATATGCACAATAGAAGACATCCAAAAACTCAATGAAACACATAGAAGTTAGGTCAATAAGCAGGGAAAAACCCATAGTGGGAAATCCAAACCAGATTCTTCTTCTATTAGAAATCAATTGTTCAGTAGAGATACAAAGTACAATGAGCGAATGAAGAAATTCACCTAAAATTTGAATCCAATCTCTGACAGCAGTAGTTGATGAAAACACTAAATCACTTTGGCTCTTCAAGATATTCTCTTTCTCTTCAATACACTTTCTATCTCTCTCAATCTTCCTCTAGACTCTCAAACTCTCTATTTCTCATGTTTGAATTCTCCTCTCACAAGCACGAGTAAGTGTCTCAAGTGAGGATAAGAGGCACAAGTATATAGGAAGAGCAAGGAAGTCTAATTGATGAAGGAGTAACTCATATGCCTTTAGGAGGAGTTACATATGCCAAAATAGGAGTGTATGTTATGCCATAAAGGAGAGGACTGTAACTTATGAATTTAGGAGTGAAGTGCAATTTATGCATTAAAGAGGTGTAAGAGGAATATTTGTATGACGAGTCATTAAAGTGTGTAAGAGAGTGTAAGAGAGTGTAAGAGAGTGTAAGAGATGCATAAGATAATTAAAGAGAGAGAGGAATGAATCCATTAAGAGATAAAGAGTAACATATGCATTCATTGAGGGGAGTTACATATGACATGATTGAGTCTCATGATTGAGAGAATTGAATTTATTTTTAATAATAATATAATAATATCATAAAGAGGCTAACAGTAATAATAATAATAATATTGATGATTAAGTTAAAATTTAAACAATTGAGATTGATTAAGAACAAGTTAAGTGATTTTCCATCGTATATATATCATTACGGATTGATGGAAAGTAATTTAATAATTTTGGAAAGTCATGGTTGCAAAGATAGACGTGAATTTCTATTTTTAGAAAGTCACTTCAGAAATGTCGGAAATGAAATTTTATTCAAAGTAATTCATCCCATAGTTGTTAATTTTAAATACTCCCTCTTATCTAGGAAGGAATTTCTTTCTATTACAAGGATCTACGCTATATCTAGTTTAGAAAAAAGATGTTACAATCTAATGAAGATGAATCATCATAGGGGAGATATATGCATCACCCTATACAAACTTAGGGGGATCCACTTGTCAACACATTGCAAGGATCTTACACATCCAAGGATCATCACTACATGTGGGGATCCACTTGTCAACACATGACAAGGATCTCACACATCCAAGCCTGATCACTGCATGGGGGAATCCACTTTTCAACACATCACAAGGATCTCACTCATCCAAGGTTCATAACTACTTGGGGGGATCCACTTGTCAACACATGACAAGGACCTCACACATCCAAGGGTCATCACTGCTTGGGGGAATCCAGTTGTCAATACATGAAAAGGATCTCTCTCATACAAATTTCATCACTACTAGGGGGATCCACTTGTCAACACATGATAAGGATTTCACTCATCCAAGGTTCATCACTACTTTCAGGGATCCACTTCTCAACACATGATCAGGATCTTGCTCATCCAATTTTTATCACTACCTCGAGGGATCCACATGTCAACACATGACAAGGATCTCACACATCCAAGGCTTATCATCCATGACCACCCTCTCGAGGAAGGGTCACATCTACCAATCCAAGTTGCTCTCTAAAAACCATGAGCCTTACTTTTGGTAAAGTCTTGGTAAGAATGTCAGTGATCTAGTCATCAGTAGATATATGATGAAGTCTTACTATGCATATTTACACCATATCCTAGATATAGTGATATTTGATCTCAATGTGTTTGGACTTGTCATGGAACACAATATTTTCAGGAAGTCAAATCCCACTCTTATTGTCATAGTAAATTATTGTTGTATCCAATACTTGCTCAAACATCTCTCCAGAGAGCTTCCTTATCCATACTTCCTCACATGTAGCCATGCTAACAACAATGTATTCTGCTTCATCCATGCTAAGGGAATTTTTTTTTTTCTTTCTACTCATCCAAGATATCATGGCAGATCCTAAGATGAAGTAGCACCCTTATGTGCTCTTTCTATCAGTAGAGTTACCATCCCAATTAGCATCAGAGTATCCATGTAGCCTTGCATCTTCGGTAGTATATCTCAATCTAGGATTGATGGTCACATGTAGGTACCTCAAAACAATATTTACAGAAATCCAATGTGCATGAGTAGGATTAATCATGTATTGACTCATAGCATTGACTACAAAGCATATATCTCGTCTAGTTTTCACTAAGAACACCAGTTGCCCAATCAGTTGATGATACTCAGAAGGATAAGCCATTTAAGGTCTTGCATATTTACCACAAATTCTCTTGAAATTCATTTCCATTGGAGTGCAAAACCTTTCTAGTAGTTTGAAAATGTATTTTCCTTGAGAAAAGAAAATCTAACTAGATTTTGTCATACTTCCATGCCCAAAAAGTAGTGCATCAAACCAAGATATTTCATTTCAAATTAAAAAATCTAACTCCCTCTTACACTAGAGAATAAGAGGTTCACTAGCCATAAGAAATAAATAATCAACATACAATACCAAAATCAAAGGCATACCTTGGACTATCTTACAAAAAATATTTGGATCTGCATTGCTTCTGGTAAAACCAAGCTTCCTCAAGAAGATATTGATCTGAGCATACCAAGATCTTGGAGATTGCTTCAAACAATAGAGGGCTTTCTTCAGCCTACACACATGAGTTTTTGGATCATGTACTTCAAATCCTTGTGGTTTCTCTACAAATACTTCTTCTTTATTGAATCCATGCAAAAAAGCAGTCTTCATATCCATTTGGTCAAGATACCATCCTTGGCTAGTAGCTAGAGCTATAATAAATCGGGTGTTGGTGTAACGGGAAACAGATGCACAAAATTTGTCATAGTTTACTGCCTCTTTCTGAGAGAAACCTTTAGCCACAAATGTAGCTTTATATTTTTCAATACTACCATCAACACCATGTTTAATTTTATATAGCCATTTAGAAGATACAACAGATTTACCTTGGGGTCATGAACCATTTTCCATACATCATTATGAATGATGGATTCATATTCTTTAGACATTGCGTATTTCCACACTTGTGCCTTTAAAGCTTCTTTAAAATTGCATGGTTCATCTTGAATAATGTTGCTCATGGCTACAACATATCCTTGGAACTGACAAGGTTTCTAGCTTTCCCTGAAAGTTCCAATGGTGGTAACATGTTTATCAACACCTTGAATAGACATGAAACCATAAATGTCTCCTTTTAGAAGGGTGATCACATGGAGGAGGATCCAAAGGATCCATGGGCTCCATGGGTTCATCAACAAGATCATTTTTAGATTCAGGGTCTTATTGTATTTCATATACAACATCTTGACTATCAAAATTAGTAAGAGGAAGAGGAGTGTCTCTTGATTTTCCAAGAGTTACATCTTCATCAAATGTTAAATCCACGCTAAATTCTATATTTCTTTGACTAGGTACTATATACTATAAGCTTTATAATTATCATAATAACCAACAAATGTACCTTTCTTACCTGAAGCTTCCAACTTGTTCCTTATCTATTTTGGGACATGAAAGTAGAAAATATAGCCAAAGATCCTTAGGTGCCCAACTATGTGCTTCTCACCAATGAAGACTTCTTTACCAGTGTTGTTGTTTAGGGCACAATGAGGATATCTATTTTGAACATAGACAACTTTGTTTACAAACTTTGGTAATTTCTGATCATGGAACATAGCTTTGATCACTTCCACGGTAGTTCTATTATTTCTCTTGACCACCCCATTTTATTGTTTAAATGTTATGATCTAGGTATGTCTAAAGTCTAGAATAGCTCTCATGTTATAAGTTATCATTTGCATATCTATATGTTGGTTCACCTTGGTAAAGGTGTGTATACACGCTAGTTAGACACTTCCAAGTAGCGTATGCAGAAGAAAAACTTGTTGTTTAGGGATGACTAATCTATTAGATCAGTGTTATTGTTTTACTACTGTCTCTCAATGATGTCTTCATTATATCTAAAAGAATAACTGGCTGCATAAGGAGATTGAATCTGATTGATTCATTGATTAAGTAAGAACTGTGGTCTTTGTTGTTGTTTATTTAGAATTATGTAATTTGACAGTAGATATTCATAATGCTATTGGTTGGTATAGTTTTTGGTTCAGAAGTTTTATGATTCAATATTTTTAGAGGTATACGCAGGTTGGGTTAAAGGAAGTAGTGTATACATCCAGGTTGGCTTCATTGAAGTAGCGTATACATTCTGACATATGATTTTTAAGCTTGCAATTGGTTCTATTTGTTGATGTAGTTTTCTAGGTTCAGCACAGTGTTCTGGTGACAATGATCTGATTGTTCAGTTTGACTGATTGTTGGTGGATGCACTTATTGTAGTCGTGATTGACTTTGAGCTTCAATGTTACTCATGGGTCCAATATGAAAATTTGATGAAACGTGGCCTTCATATTGTGTTGTTGTGTACCAGGAGTATCGAGTCTAAAAATTTATGAAACATGCTCCCTAAAGGAAGAGTGAAGGTGGTAGCCTACTGTAGGATGGCGCCTACGTACTAGTAAACATATTCGCTAGTACAAGAACTAAGGGGTTGGAGCTCCCTTATAGTAGAAGTTGGAAAATGAGAGAAGGTTGTAGCCTTCAGTAGGTAGATGCATGCGTATTGGAAAAGTCTGCACCAGTACAAAATTTGTAAACACTTTTTATTATAAGAAAATTGAAGACTGAGACGATAGCATCGGTGATTTTTTCCCAAATTGGGTTTCCACTTGAAAAATCCTGGTGTTCATGCGTGTTTCTTATGTGTGTTGATTTATTTTGTTCTTACTGAATCTATTTACTATTTAATGCATGACACTTTGATTTAAGACAATGAATTAGTTGTTTATTACATATATGTTGGTTTCATTCTTTATAGTTGCGGACATACTTTGGTTGGTTTCAGTAATGTAACGTATAATGTTTGATAAGAAAACCATAATCGTGAAACTTAAAATACTCATTCATCCCCCCTCTTAGCATTTTTACCAACACCTTTAATATTGTTAACTAATATTAATAATCGTAGCCAATCATGTTAGTCAAACATAGACAACAATGGTCAAATAAATGCCATCATTAGTTAGATAGAGTTAACCATAATGGTCAATCAAGCTCTCTGTAGACAACTATGGTCAATCATGATCAACCATAGTTAACCATGGTCAACCATGGCCAATCATGGCCGACCGTGATCAACCATGAGCATTCATAGTCAACCAAGGTCAACAATGGCTAACCATGATTAAGAATGGTCAACCAAGGTCATCTAAGTTCAACTTTCTTAGAATGGTTAACCATGGTTAAACATGGTCAACTAAGATCAACAAAGATCAACCAAGATCAACCGAGGTCGAACATAGTCAACCAAGATCAATCTGGTTAGAATGGCAAAACATGGTCAACCATCACCAACCCTAGCTAGCCAAGGTTAACTGTAATGGTCAACCATGAACAACCATGATCAACCATAATAGTTGAACGAGATCCGTATGGTAAGAATGGCCGAACAGGTGAACCAAGATCAAGCATGGTCAACCAAGATGAAGATGGTTTGAACGGTAAAACATGGTCAATGAAGGTCAACCATGGTCAACCATTGTCTACGACAGTCAACCATAGTGAACCATGGTCAACCATGATGGTCAATCAAGATTTCTATTGCTACAATGGTCAACCAAGATCAACCATGGTAAGCATGCTTAACCATGATTAACCATGATCAATGATGAATAACCATGGTCAACCGTGATCGAATCTGGACAACAAATATCAACCAAGAACAACCATGGTAAACCAAGATGAGCATGGTTAGAATGGTTGAACATGGTAACTAAGGTCAACCATGATTAGTCATGTTATCCATGGTTTACCATGATCAACACTTATGGGCGATTATTAACTATGATCAACCATGGTCAACCATGATCTGCCATAATCATCAATCATGATCTCTATGGTTAGAATGATAAAAAATGGTTAACCAAGGTATGTATGGTCAACCATCATTAATGAGAATATGTAACTATCAACCATTGTTAACGATGGTCAACCATTATCAATCGTAGTTGAATATGGTCAACCTTAATTGAATTAGGTTAATCATGATCAACTTTGGTTGAATATCATCAACGATGGTCAATTATAGTCAACCATGATCAAGGTATCTATATTGAGTATGATCAAGGATGGCCATCTTTGGTGAACCGTAGTCAATCTAGAACATTTCATGTTCTACTAACTCCTAATCGGAAGCCATGCTCAACCATGGTTAGAAAGGTTGAACATGGTCAACCAAGTTCTCTAGCTATAATATGGTCAACCATAATGGTCAATACTGGTCAACCCTCTTCAACCATGTTCTACCCCATAAACCATCTCAACGATTGATGTAACCGTTCATGTACCATTAACATTAAGATTGTTGTAAGTGTAACTATGGTCAACCTCGTCAACCTTAATAAACATCTTAAACCTTTATAAAAAATGGTCAACCATGGTTAATGAATCCATCCAACACTCACTGGTTGTAATTGGCACAACTACATATACTAATTATATGTGTGAACATATATAAAATATATAAATAAGTAAAAAGTAAATACCATAAAAATTATATACTTGATATTATTTTTCATTGGGAATATATTTCAATTGTAAGATTATGATTAAGTAAAGAATGAAAGTTATTAAATATTATAACAATTGATAAAATGAAAATTTATCTTCTTAAGAGAAATAAAATAAATAATAGCCGATAACAGTTAGAGATAACTGTCCTCATTGCTGGTATGATAGATTTTCCAGTTTGACAACTGAGTTATGATCGATATTACACCTTTGAAAAAGATAAATAAATTCACGTAGCAAATTGACTTCCAAATCCTCTCAAGAGCAGAGTAAATAAATGACTATCGTAGACAAGTGGAAATGGAGAATGAATATTACAAACAAGTAGATATGCAGCTTCCAAATTTCCCAACCTCACATGGTACATAGCATTTTGATAGTAATAATAGAGATCTAGTTCAACAAGCCACTCTGTGATTACAATTTCTACAACGGAAAGCTAACTGGAGTTTTGTAATGGTTTTTTTGGAGATGTGTCGTCACATAATAGAAAACATGGAGATGAGGAACATATATCATCCACTAAGATTGAAGAAAAGATTCCTACAAAAGAAAATTTTGATGACTAGTCCCCGATCAAGCAGGTGGCTCTCACTATGCCTACAACAGAGGATCCAAGCATTCCCATCCTAAATTTGAGGATGTGGGTTCTCGGAATTCTTTCTTTCATTCTCCTATCATTTCTAAATGATCTGTTTTAGTACAGAATGGAACCCCTCACGATTAGTGTAATCGTTGCTCAGATTGCAGTCCTCCCTCTTGGGCGGGTGATGGCAACAACCATAACCAAAATAAGTTCTTTGAAAATGGGATTTATCGCTGATTCTAGGACCATTCAATACAAAGGAGCATGTTCTTATCACAATCCTTGCGAGTGTAGGGGCAGGTGTTAGAAAACTAATCCTTACGGTTAATGATAGGGCTAGTTTGGGTAGTTATTTGAGTCCAAGAAGACTCGGGAACTAATTCAAATATTTCATGTATGTATTAATATGTACACATTGTACATCATTGTTTGAGATCAATTAATATACATTTGATTTTGTTTCCAATTTGATTGTCTTACAGTGGTGTTAGAGTATAACTTTTTAGCATGAGTCACTAGCTTTTTTGTGGACTACATGAGCACCAACACTGTGTGAAAGATGCAGAGGTTGTCTATTTCGATGGTGCTTGTTGTTGTTGGAGTTCGAGTTCTGTTGGTCGTGTTGTATGTTAGAAATCAGAGGAACATTGAATGACAATTTTGCTGCAGTTATTCGATTAACAACTGGTAGCGTTTATGTGAATCAAACATTTTTTTCTTCATATGATTGAAAGGTAGCATGGCTATCCCTTGAGTGGTGAAGGGATAAAACATTTTTCTCAAGAGCGTTGTGGAAAGAATAAAGAGTTTGGAATCGAAGCCGAATAGAAATTTTAACAACAATTAAGGATTTTGTAGTTTGACTAGCTGAATCGACCAACCAATCCATTGAGCAGAGAAGAAATTGAGTGGTGGATGGCTTCATTGATCAGCGTGAAGAAGTTTGAGGGTTTTCCTTGTCACAAAGAGGAGGACGCGTGATCAAACCACCGTGTTGCTGAGGTATGTGGGTTTTTTGGAGGCATTAATTTAATTTTACTATGAGGCATAAAACATCTTATTTATGTGCTTAGGCGAAACCATTTCTTAGCTTAAAATTTTTCGGGTGGAGCATCACCGACTAATGTGCATTAGAGCTTGCAAATCACATGGTGTAATTCAATTAAATAGAATCTACAAATCAATCATGAACATTGATACCACAGGAGGAGTGGAACTACTATTATTATATGATGCAAATCAATCGTGTGTCTTAATCACTTTAAGTCAACATAGAATAATTAAAAAGATAAAAAATATAGTACCTTGGATAACTAATGTAAAGCATAGGAATTGTGGACAAAGTTTAAACTATTTCTTGAAAAAGGAATTTGTAAAATAATCCAGGAATGGCTGGTTGTTATTCTCCTTTCCATGTTTATTGATATGCCTAAGTCATTTTTTCTAAAGGAGGATATCTGTAACTATTACACTATGATACAGTTTTCTCAATTCCTCAGAACCCTCAACACCTAAATTTGTGAACCCAGTCTAGCAGAATAAGCATTCAACATTCGATGCAGGAATAATTAGAGCCGTCGTTGAGATGTGATGTTGGCATGTTTGAAGGTGAAGAGATTTTCGGTTCAGTCTAGCAACAAGATAAAAGAAGTACCAGCTATTCACATGTTCAAAGCTAGGTACAGTCAAAAGAGGAATCAATAATATCATTTGAAGGCACATTTTTATGGGTTGAAGTAAAGCTGTGAATGATGATATCATTTTTTGGCTTTTATTAAATTTTCACTAAAAAGAATTCTTATTGAATATTTCCAAGCATTATTTTTGGAGGGATAAGTTTTGTGGAGGGTAGACATTAAGGATCATTATTGATCTAGGATGCTAAAAAGATATATAAAAGAGGTTGGTTGCATTGGAAAATTTAACCATGACAATTAAAAGTTTCAGAGTTAATTTAATTTTTATGAACATAATTTTTGTATAGAACTTACACACGGTAGTTGATTGAAAGAATGGAAAAATTATGGAGAAATTTACTCTCATTCATGGTTAAAGGTGAAATTGCATAAATAATTCAATTATTCAATGCAATAAGTGTGACAAAACATTGAATATGACCAATAAACAAGATAATTTTGTTACTCAATGGAGATTTTTGCCTTACCTGTAGGTGAGATTTTGGCCAATAAACAAGATAATTTTGTTGAAAGTTGAAAGATTGTTGAAATTTGAACATTGCAATTTGGAGATTGCGGCATTGTAATTTGTAGAAAGCAGGGATTGAGGTAACCTTTTGGAGAAAACAAAGATTGAGGTAACCTTTTTCTGTGCTCAACACAGATACTTACCATTGTTTTGTAGTGGTTCATCATTTATTCGATTGGTGTCTTGCAAATATATGCTTTTAGGTGGCAGTTTTGGATGTATTAAAATGTAATGGTTTGCATAAGTGAGAGGCAGGTTGGATGCCTTCTCATATTATCAGTATGTTTGTTAGCACAGGTGGCACATTTCAGACTAAAAAAACTTTTGATTCATTGAAAGACCAAGTGTTGTAGATATCAGGATTGGATAGTGTTTTATAGGAGATTGCAAGGACTAATTTACTAGAGAAAATTAGAACAAAGATTTCTATCGGCAAGGTGTTAAAATGACATATTTTTCTTTGTAATTTTTTTATCTTTTTCAAAAAATTGTTGAAATTACTTTGTAAATTCAGTTGTATTGGGTGGATTTTTAGTTGTAGCCAACGCCCATTTTTTTCAAAGTTGATTGCTGGCGAAAATGGCCAAAGTTGATGATTTGTTACTATTATTACACAATTTAATGTCGTCCACTATTCATAACAATATCCAAGTCAGCAAGGACATGCTCTCTGACATCCAATCATGTTGGCAAAATGTTAAAAGCGCAATTAAATTGTTGGAGTTAGAGTCTGAGTTTGAACGAGATGAACTACATGAATTACAAAAGAAGAATTATGAACCCATTCTTGTTCAAAACAACAGTTTATTTGAGCCTGATCATCGATCAGAGAATGATTAGAGTAATGAAGTGATTTCAAGAGAAAATTTGGGTGCAGGGGAAAGTCATGCTCAGGCAAGTGTATGCGAGAGTCATTTGCATAGAAATGTGAATCTTGTCATTACCAAAACTTTTATAAGACAATGGGAAGATATTATACACAATGAACACAAAACTGGATTGGGTTACATCAAGGATATTCTGGATGTATCATTTAACATTCCATATTTTGCTAAACCAATACATTTCTGAAGTGTTCAATTTCTGAATGGTGTTTTTCCATAACAGGTTGATAGATGCCAAAAGTGTAACATAGTTGGACATTTGAAATATCGGTGTTTTGATATTCACCTGTGTGAGCATTTTGGGAAGAAAAAACATCGTACAAATAGATGTTCTAGAGAGAAGACTACCACAAGAGAGCAACTAAATTTCGAATCGATTTCTTCTTAGGATTGGACGAAAACATCCAAGAAGATTTGTAGGTCATACCAAAAAATATGTTCCAAAGTGATGACCAACCTTCCAATGATTAAGTGTACTTCTCACCCCGTATCTGACAATGGGGGAATTGTTGATGGCCTGCTAGAGGGTCGAGTTCGAGATGTGAAACGAGTCTAAGTCAGAGTTGAGTTGATTGAGTTGATTGAGCACTTCCATGCTTGAAATTTTTTGAGGAACGAATATGATAATTCCAGATTTTGTGGTCACAAAACCACATTTTTTGTTGTTCTAATAACTGCTATGAAGCTTCCAGAGTTAGTGTTGGTTGAGACCTTGAGTTATCCCATCTTGGTTTATGGTCATCCTTAAATGCCATTTCTTGAGAGACATTCATCTCTTGGCTGAGATGCATTTCTACATTTTGAGCTCTCATTCTTGAACTTTAGTACATGCCTTCGGATTAAGGGGGGAATGTTAGACAAATAATCCTTAGGGTTAATGATAGGGTTAGTTTGGGTAATTATTGGAGTCTAGGAAGACTCGAGGAACTAATTTAATTGTTTCTTGTATATACTAATATGTACACATTTTACATCATTGTTTGAGATGAATTAATATACATTTGATTTGATTTTTGGTTTGATAGTCTTATAGCATGAACTGTATATACAATTCACATTATCACTACTCTCAAAATTTTCTATAAGAAGAACCTGAGCTTTTTCATTGCATTACTTGTTTGCATGACAACCCAACTTAGGTTATGACCATTTTTGCTCAAATTTTCTTACTGAGACTGGTTAAATTCATTCATGATTGTTGTTTTCTATATTTCTTACTTCTTTTAGATATGCAGATATTGGGGTTTGGATTGCATGGGTCTATAAAAGATATCCAGTGGAACCTGCTGCTATGTGGTGGCCTGCAAACCTTGTTCAGGTTTCTCTCTTCAAGCAAGGACTCTCATTTCATATGATTAGATGAAAATATGGATTCTCAAAATATGTTTAATGAATTTGTATCATTTCTCAAAATTACATAACTGTTCATCAACTGAACGAAAAGCATAATTATGTTTCAATTTTGTTGATTGCAGAACTCTTCATGAGGAGGAGAGGCCCAAAGGAGGCTTTACACGAAACCATTTTTTCATGATAGCCGTTACGTGTAGTTTCTCTTATTATGTAATATGTGCCTATCTATTTCCCATGGTGATATCCCTGTCATGGATCTGCTGGAGCTTTCCAAACTATGTTCTTTCACAACAATTGGTTTCAGGACTACATGGCCTTGGCGCCATAGAAATAGATTGGTCCACCATTTCTTCTTACCTGGGAAGCCCTCTTTCCAGTCCTTGGTTTGCAATAGCCAACGCGATAGTCGGATTTTTGCTTGTAATGTTTGTGCTAACGCCATTAACATACTAGCTCAACTTGTATGATGCACAAACATACAACATCTCCACTGGCCAACCTTACAACATCTCGGAAGTCGTTAACTCAAAATTTCATCTCGACTACGAGGCTTATGGGAAGTATGGACCAATACATCTAAGCACATTCTTTGCTTTTACGTATGGCGTTGGGTTCGTTTCATTTAAGTAAAAAAGTGGTTCACGTCGTCCTTTTCATGGAAAGTATGTTATCAATCCCTGAATTCATCGTAATTCCATGGATGTAAAAGCATTAATAATAACAATAATGTGTTATAATTTGTTGCAAGGATATTTGGCATCGTAGCCTGTCTTCTTTCGGAGATGATCAACAAGTTGATGTGCACACCACACTAATGAGAAAGTACAAGAAAGTGAGAATTATGGTTCATAGGAATTCTCGTCGGCACTTTAGATTTAGTGATTTTTTCGTGCGAATATTACGATGAACATTTTCAATTACAATGGTGGCGAGTAATACTCGCATGTGGCATTTCCTTCTTATTCACATTACCCATTGGTTTTATTCTTGGAACTACCAATCAGGTAAGTCCATGTGTCATTCATGCAAACTGACCTTATTGCGTCAAGCGAAATCATGTGGAGTAGATTATATCATCAATCTTGTATGAAACTAAATCTTCGATTGCGTTGATCTGAACATCATCATGGAGTACATGATTGGTTATATTAATCCAGGAAGACCAATTGCAAACGTTTGCTTCAAAACGTATGTCACAGGCCATTTTTTTCTTCGGGAATTCAAAGCTGAGTCATTACATGAAAATCCTTCCTAGAGCAATGTTATGTGCATAGGAATTTAACATGGAACTATTTAACCTTGCGTCAAAAATACCATTTCAGATAGGGAGTTAGAGTTCCAACAATCTAAAATTAGCATTTTCGTGGGGAAGAAATCCTCTAGAGCCATTATTTCTTCCCTGCAATTTTTAGTTCAATTTGCGTGCTGGAACTAATTTATCCGTATAATATTTGTTGCAGTTTGAGGGCACAGTGATTTCAAGGATTCTGTACTTAGGAACAGTGTGGTAGCTGATACATTATTACATTCCATTCACAATATCTACGAAACTTCTCGATTTCCCTCTGGCAGCCTATGGACTTGTCCAACGGATCACCTCTTCTATGCTGCTTCTGTAATATGGGGATTAGTTGGACCGGGAAGGATTTTTGGAAATCTAGGTGAATATGGAGCGATCAACTGGTTTTCTTAGGAGGAGAAATAGTATGGTTGTTTCACAAGTTATTCCCTGAGAAGGAATGGATCTGACTGATTTATATGCCAGTTCTCATTGGAGCTACAGGGTGGATGCTCCCTCCTACACCAGTGAACTATACAAGATGCAAACTCATGGGATTCATTTTCAACTTTGTGCTCTACAGATATACGAAAGACTGGTGGTTCTCATTAGAGCTACAGGGTGGATTTCCCCTTCTACAACAGTGAATTATAGAAGCTGGATACTCATGGGATTCATTTTAAACTTGATGCTCTACAGATATAAGAAAGACGGGTGGAAGCGTCGCAACTATGTGCTCTCTCGAGCACTCTCTTGGGATATGAAAATATTTCATTGAATTGGTGGGGCAAAAACGTAGACGTCTGTTCCTTATTATCGTGACCCACAGCTAAAGGCATTGACATGCATGGCTGCCCATAACCGAGGCTTTCAAGTAACTGAATTTTCCGTTGGTGGTGCATGTCGTTGCTTTGTAGTTAGACGTTCTGTTTTAATAGTTCATACTCACAGGAAGGTACTAGTCTCGAAGCCAATTTCTTTTCTTCATTATATTCTGTGAAGAAGGCTCTAGATTTTTGAATAAACGAGGTAGGCTTATCTCTCTCCCTTCGTTATATATAATGACTTTTAATTTTTTATATTATATTTATAGTTTAATTGAGGGATATTTATTTTTCTACTTTTATTATTTTATATATACTAGTACAGCTACATTTACTAATGTGGTTGATATAAGCTTATAGGCCTATATAAGTTACATGTACAACCACATTAATAAATGATATCGAGATAGGTTTATATCAACGATATTAATAATTATTACTATTACGTGTATAATGTAAAAGTATCCATTAAAATTGAATATTTGTGATTATTAATAACTATATTAATAATAGCAAACCCGCACATATATAGCTATTATATTAATATTTGATTATATAGAAATATAATATTATGTTATTATATTAATAGCTATATTTCAAAGTATAACATAATAAACCTATAAATAATAATTGCATCTCATTATTATTAATAATAATCATTTATCATTTATTATATATATATATATATATATATATATATTAACTATATCAATTATATTAACTACAATAATGATGATGATAATGATAAACCATGATAATCATAATAATCTCAAAGGATTAATATTATAAATATAAGGTATTAATAAACCCAATTAATCAATATTATAAATCGAAGCGGTTATTAATATTATAAACTGAATGTACTAATATTATAAACCGTTAGGATTAATATTATAAAACCAATGGTTTTTTGGAGGAGGGCGATGAGCACATAGGGTTTCTCCACAGACTTGGCCTGATAGATCTGCAATACCTGCAAGCTCAGAGCCGACAGAGGAAAAACAACAAGGCATACTAGTGACAATAGCCATGAGTGGTATGGCAGGGGCGAGAGATACCCTCCTATCGAAACATTATTGCAGGGGAGATGAGCCAACACGGAGCAGCTAGAGGTAATGAAACCCATGGGAAAGGGACACCAATTTTGGGAGCCAAATGGCAAGTGGGCTTGGGAGGAAAATGTCTACCCAGGGAAACCATGAAACCCCAATTTGTTATTCCAAACAATAAACTGGAGGAATACAAAAGATATATAAAGGACCATGCCCTCATACGTAAGTTTATTGTGGCGTGCCAAACAGAGAAGGAATTGACTAAATGGATTTAGCAGTGATGGCAACCAAAGGGGCACATAGACCTGAGAAAGCCAATTTCTCTGTAATCTTTTCTAACCTCGAAGATAGAGGGTTTAGGGTTTAGGAGAATCACGGCAAGAGAAGATGGGTACAACTTTCAAGAGGTGCACAGGAGGAAAAGAAACCAAAAATCAACAGGTAACCATAAAGAAAATCAAAATGAGAAAGAGGAGTGAATTGACAACAAATTCACCACCGTTCAAGTGGACGAAATGGAGGAGACAAGCCCGAATAATAGCAAGGAGATAGAAAGCATGAAAAGGAAAGAGACAAAAGGAAACAAGTAAAAGAAGAAAGATATATAAGAAAACCTAAGAGAGGAGAGTACCGTGCAAATGGTAGAGTAAAACCAAATGGAGATTGATAACCAGAAAGAAGATATCAGTGTGGAAGAGGAAGTGATGAAACACTTACTACAAGAGTGGAGACACCTGGAAAAACGCTTCATTCCAGAAGACCAAAAGCAACTCTACAAGGAAACGTTCCAACAATACAAGGCTAAATAAGGATCTTCTATCATAGCACATCCAAAACACCTAGGGTCTCAAGACGAACAAGGGAAAGAATCAGGAACCCTAGGAAAAGGGGGAAAGAAATGCGGTAGGAGAAATATGAATGAATCCATCCAGAGGGTGGGGGGACTACTAGTAAACTGAGGGAGTAGTGCCATTATGTGAAGTCTTTCAACAACCCCAAAAATGGTTGAAATGATTATTACAACATGGAACAAAAGAGGCCTCAATAGCAGACTGAGGCAGGAGCATTCAACTCAGGAATTTCATTTTATTCTAGTTAACTTAGGGGGTCTTATGTTTTCAAGGAAGTTGGATTCCTATGTATGTAATCATTAATGTTTTGAGTGATTACAATAGGAATTAATTAGATATTGTGAGGATATTTGTAAATTCTCTCGAATGTAGGAGAACATGAGTGATGATGAGTGATTAGTGGGATTTGGAAATCAATTGTAAGTCTTAGATTTGGAATTGGTTTCGTGATTTATGGAACTAAAGAGGATTCGTAGGGATTAGTGGAGTCAAAAGTCGATTTAGAGGATATTCAGGGTTTAGTTCAACAAATTAAGGATCTAAACCAGAATTGGTTAATGAAACCTTTTGTATAAATGTAAACCTAAAAGGCATAGAGTTAGTGAGTCAATCAATCAGTTAAGCCTATGGGCAGGCAAGGAAATGCCACTGATATAGAAGATCAGGCTGGAAAGAATTCATTGTGTAAATGTTTGTTTATTAATACAGATAACTCGATTCCTGAGTTTTTGTAATGTATATTGAGTAATTGAATTATATATTGTGTGTGAACTAGAGTAAATCTCCGTAACATAGGTTGCAGGTGTGTAGAATCAATGCAGAGAAGAGTGTGATGGTTTTACACATAGACGGTATTGGAGAAAACTTTCAATGTAACAACGAAGGTAATATAGTAAGGTTTCCTAAAAACTAAGGATCTATGAAGGAAGCATAAAGGCACGAAGGAATGAAGTAACAAAGCGGAGATCGAGATCAGAAAAGTGAAGACCATAAGGCAAGAACAAATAGGCAGGTAAAAATCGAATGGGCTATTACACTGTAAGAAACATAAGAACGTAACATCACACACGAACCATTTTATCTGTCAGATCAATGGATGAGATAGTGTGCGATATATGACTAAGATTAGGTCGCACGAAATCAAGTCAAGAAGATGAATGGTGGAGTTCAAGTCACGTGTTGACAGAAGGATTAAAAATAGGCAGAATGATGGAGCGGTCTTCATAGGTGGTAAGTGGTATCTCGCGCACCCTAAAAGCTATATGTGGAATTTATAAAATTCACGCGATTAACTTTAACAGCTGACACGTAGCACATGATGGAAAGAGAAAACCACTTTTCTCACGTGCTCTTGATCGGATAACGTTCATGCAATATTTCATGTGAGATTGCATGAAAAACATTCGATCGAGTAGGATTGATCAATGGTGGAGATTATTCGAGCTTGTTGGTGAGCAAATGAAGCAATAGCCATTGGATTAGATGAGATAGATCAATGGTGGGGATCGGCCAAGCTACTTGGTGATTGGGTGATGCAATAACCATCAGATTGAGGAATGAGATCGATGGTGGAGATTTGATGCACTATGGAGAACATTGACATATGTATAAATATTTGAATAATGCCGGAAAGGTAAGGTTTTAAGTATGGGTTATGAATATTTCTATTATATGGGAATTATAATAGAAATAAGCGAGATTAATGTTTTATGGTAAAGTTTGATACCTTCCGCTTAGATATTCAATTAAAACACTTAAACTTTGGTTTAAGAGGGTTTCACCATTGATTTTGTTGTTCATCCTGGGACATGACAGACACATAGTGTGACATGAAATTTTATTTGCATAGTATGGGTATTTGTGGCTTAGGCTGCATCATTATGGTATATGCGGTTTAGGCTGGCATTATTTGGTACCAGAGCAGAACAAGGAAATTCTGTGTGTAAGAATTCTTTCAGAAAATTTAGAACATAGTTATCTTTTGAAGATGTGTATGCGGGCAAGAGGAGATCAAATTTTAAATATGACAAACAATAGGCACAAAAAGATAAAGTGTAGCAGAATTTGTAGATGCAAAGGAAACAGAGAACAATCCATTAAAAGTGTAGGTGAACGGTAGAACAAGATCATGCAGAGATCTTGAAGGTAGCGGCATAAGAAAGTGAGAAGATTGCAACAACCTAGAGTAAGGAGTGCTCAATTGGTTTGACAGGAGAGAACCAGAGAGATGAAAAAAGAATGAGCTTAGAGGAAAGAAGCTTAGTGAGGTATCATGTAACAAGAAGGAGACATGTTACAACTTTGGTTTTGTTGCAGCTCACGGAAAGATCATAAAGGAAATTCCACAGAGGATGTGGGTAGAATTGCGAAGGGATGAAGAAAGCTAGTAAGAATTTATGAATGAAAGAAGGAGTGGTCAGAGCCTAGTATTTCATTTGTGATTGAAATACAAGAGGATAATTGTGTTCTTAAATGGTACAAATGAGTTGAAGCCTAGAAGGAGCATAGAGAGGTGCTTAAAGATGTTCGAGAAAATAGAGAACCAAGTGCTTATCAAAAGACCAAGTACAGAGGAGAGCTTGGTGAGGTAAGTGGTAGTAGGGAGGACTTGCTGTTGTAGAGGATTTATTTCAGCTCATAGTAAGTGAGTGAGGAACCCATGAAGATAGAGAAGAAGATGACTTCTAATAGTCATAACAGAGATAACACAGGTTCTAAGGAAGACCACAAGAGAAGAAAAGTGAGGAAGAAGGATGCCAAGGAAAATGGAAAGAGAATGATTCAGGAGGAGTGTGACAAGGAGATTGTAGAGTTAAAAGAATGACTCAATGTATTAAGGATGCTACTAGAGGAAAACTAAAGACAAGGTTGGGTCTCGAGGAAAAAGGCAGTGAAGTGGTCTAAGTTACAGAGAAGGCTACAAGAGAAGCAAGTGAAGTGGTTGGTGGAAGAACTTAGAGAAGCTGAGTTGGAAATGGAAGTTTCCATTTGTGAAATAGAATAGGGTGAAGTTCTGGGTGAAGATGAAGACTGGAGATCTGTGGAAGATCTTATGAATTATTATGAGAATTCAAGACAACAAGGAGATATGATGACTAAAGCATCACGTGAGACCACAAGGTCTTATGTTTTTAAAACTGATAGTTTGTGTATGATTGTAGGTATTGCAAGATAAAAGCAAATTTGTGAAGATGCCTTCCAGCTGGATGAGTTACTGAATAAGAGAATACAGTCATTTAAAGCTGTCATAGAGATGGAAGATCAGAATCTTATTCTGATGAAGAACGAAGGAATATTGTTTCAGAGAGGTAATCTAATGAATTTGATTAATGTTATTAATGAAGAACAAATGCAGGAGAATATTAATGCAGATGATGACATAAGGATAGCTCCTGAAGAAGGTTTACAAAGAGGCAGCAAGGCAAAATGCGTTGAAGAAGAAGGACATCTACTCAAAGATGTTAAGAAAGAAGAAGATGATGAAAAAGATTTCGTAAAGGGAGAAAGGGAATTTGATTATTGGTCAATAACAAAGGAAAGTATGGAAAATTGTGTGAAATTTCCAAATTCCACTCCAATTGAAATTATTGAGTTATATAGAAAATTCAACTTTCAAAGAAGGGAGTTGGAAAAATAGAGGATGTATACTCAGGATAAATTGTTGAAAAAGGAAGACAAAGAAATTGTCATGAAAGACAATCATAAGAAAAAGTGGATGGTAATAAAAGTTCAAAAAATTGACATTACAGAAGGAGGAGATCAATATTGTGAACCAGAGTAGAGATATATCATTGAAACAGATGACATGAAGGAGAGTTTAAATCAACATATTGATGTCTTGACAAAGGAATTGAAGGAAAACTCATAGCAGCATACTGAGATGTTGTCAGAATGGGAAAAGGTAATGACAACTTATATTTTTAATTCTGATAATTGTTTTATGATTACAGAATTTGATGAAAATGAGACAGACATGTTTCAAGTTGAAGAGTCAGTTTTAGAACTGAAGAAGACTGGAAGTTGCAAGGTTAGGCATACTGATGAGGAAAAAGAAAAGCATGAAGATACCATGCTTGAAGAAGTTAAACTGATTGTCAGAATCAGTCAAGGAAGTGAAGGACAATTATTGAGGGTTTTCAGAGAAGAGGAAGGAAAATAGGCCAGAATTGATGAACAACATAGTGATGTATTTGAGGGGAATAAAGTACAAAGGAATTTGGAGGAAAATATATTTTTTGAAAGTAAATTAGAGATATTGAATAGAGGTTGTTTGGAAAGTCACAAGAGGGTAAGGATGAAAGGGAAGTTGTAAGAATCCAACAACATCAAAGAAAAGATGGTAAACAACAATTTGAAGTTGAGTGGACAGAGTACAACAACAAATGGAAAAATAATTATCACTCAAAAGATAAATTGGACATATAGATTGAAAGAATGATAAGATTGATGGTGAAGGTGCCTTAGAAAAAAGAAGAAGTAAGAAGGTCAAGTAGCAGAAAGAGAAAGCCAACAACAAACTGTGAAAGCACAACTAGTGGGAAAAGAAATATAAAGTTTGGAAACCCAAAGAACAACAACAAACAACAGCGACAACCAAAGACAAATTATAGAACAAAGTATGGGATCTAGGAATACAAAGGCCGGAAGAACATGATTAGGAGATCATGATTATTTTAACCTTGGCAATCTGATGCAGGAGCATTCAGTGTAGCAACTTCGTTTTATTCCAGTTAAATTACGGGGTCATGTGTTTCCAAGGAAGTTGGATTCCTATGTATGTAATCATTAATGTCTTGAGTGATTAGAATAGGAATTAATTAGATATTGTGAGGATATTTGTAAACGATCTCAAATGTAGGAGAACATGAGTGATGATGAGTGGTTAGCAGGATTTGGAAATAAATTGTAAGTCTTAGATTAGGAAATGATTTCATGATTTTTGGAGCTAGAGAGGATTCTTAGGGATTGGTGGAGTCAAAAGTGGACTTAGAGGATATTCAGGATTTAGTTCAGTAGATTAAGGATCTAAACCAGAATTGTTTAACGAAACCTTTTTTATACATGTAAATCTAAGTGGCATAGAGTCAGTCAGTCAGTCAGTCAGTTAAGCCTACGGGCAGGTAAGGAAAGGCCATTGATATAGAAGATTAGGCCAGAAGGAATTCATTATGTAAATTTTTGTTTATTAATACAGATAACTCGATTCTTGAGTTTGTGTGATATGTATTGAGTAATAGAATTATATATTGTGTGTGAACTAGAGTAATTTTGCATAAAATAGGTTGCAGGTGAGCAGAATCAATGCGGAGAAGAGTGTTACGGTTTTACAAATAGACAGTATTGGAGAAAAACTTCAATGTTACAGCGAAGGTGGTACTGTAAGGTTTCCTAAAGCCTAAGGATTTATGAAGGAAGCATAAAGGCATGAAGGAATAGAGCGGAGATTGAGATAAAAACAAGTGAAGACTGTAAGGTGAGAACAAATACACATGTGAAAAGTGAATAGTCTATTACAAAGTAGGAAACAGAAGAACCTAAGAGTGCATAAAAATGGTTGGATCAGTCAGATCAACAAACAAGAAAGTGTGCGATAGATGACTAAGATTAAGTCACACAAAATAAAGTTAAGAAGATGAATGGTGGAGATCAAGTCACGTGTTGACAGAAGGATTGAAAACATGCGGAATGATGGAGTAGTCTTCATAGGTGGTAAGTGGTATCTCGCGCATCCTAAAAGTTGTAAGTGGAATTTCTAAATTTCATGCGATTACCCTTAACGACTCACACGTAGCACAAGATGGAAAGAGAAAAGTACTTTTCTCGTGCTCTCTTGATCGTATAATGGTCGTGCAAGATTTCACGCAAGATTGTGCAATAGCCGTTGGATCGAGTGGGATTGATCAATGGTGGAGATTGTCCAAGCTTGCTAGTGAGTGAATGACATGATAGCCATTGGATCGAATGAGACAGATCAACAGTGGGAATCATCCAAGCTAGTTGGTGATCGGGTGACACGATAACCGTTAGATTGAGGAATGAGATCGACGGCGGAGATTTAATGCGCTAAGGACAACATCGATATATGTGCTAAGATTTGAAGAATGGCGGAAAGGTAAGGTTTTAAGTATGGGTTATGAATATTTGTATTATATGGGGATTATAATAAAAACAAGTGAGATTAATATTTTATTGTAAATTTTAATAGATTCCACTTAAATATTCAATTAAAAGACTTAAAATTTCGTTTAAGATGGTTTCACCATTGATATTGGTGTTCATCCGGGCACATGACAGACACATAGTGTGACATGCAATTGTATTGGCACATTGTTGGTATTTGCGGCTTAGGCTACATCATTATGGTAGATGCGGCTCAGGCTGACATTATTTGGTATCAAAGTAGGACAAGAAATTTCATCTCTAAGAATTATTTGAGAAAACTTAGAATAGAATTATGTTTTGAAGGTGTGTTTGTAGGCAAAAGGAGATCATATTTTAAATCTAACAAACAGTAGGAACACAGAGATAAAGTGTAGCAGAATTTGCAGATGCAAAGGAAAAAGAGAACAATCCATTCAAAGTGTAGGTGAATGGTATAACAAGATCATACATAGGTCTTGAAGGTAACGACATAGGAAAGTGAGAAGATTACAGCAACCTAAAGCAAGGAGTGCTCAATTGGTTCCATAGGAGAGAACTAGAGAGATGCCAAAACACTGAGCTCAGAGGAGAGAAGCTTAGTGAGATATCATGTAGCAAGAAGGAGACTTGTTACAACATAGGTTTTGTTGCAGCTCACAAAAAGTTCATAAATGAAATTCCATAGAGGATGTGGGTAGAATTTCTAAGGGATGAAGAAAGCTAGTAAGAATTTCTGAATGAAAGGAGTGGTCAGAACCTAGTATTTCATTTCTGATTGAAAAACAAGAGGACAGTTGTGTTCTTAAAACGTGAAGATGGGTTGAAGCCTAGAAGGAACATAGAGAAGTCCTCAAACATGTTCGAGAAAATAGAGAACCATGTGCTTGCCAAAAGACCAAGTACAGGGGAGAGCTTGGTGAAGTAAGTGGCAGCAAGGAGGACTTCATGTTGTAGAGGCTTTAATGTAGCTAATAGTAAGTGACTGAGGAACTCATGAAGATGGAGAAGAATATGACTACTCATATTCATAATAGAGATAACAGAGTTTCTAAGGAAGACAACAGCAAAATAAAAGTGAAGAAGAACGATGCCAAGGAAAATGGTAAGTTAATGAGTCAAGAGGAGTGTGACAAGGAGATTGTAGAGTTAAAAGAACAACTCAATGTATTAAGGTTGCTACTAGAGTCAAACCAAAGGCAAGGTTGGGTCTTGAGGAAAAACGCAGTGAAGTGGTCTAAGTTATAGAGAAGGCTACAACAGAAGCAAGTGAAGTGGTTGGTGGAGAACTCAAAGAAGCTAAGTTGGAAATGGAAGTTTCCATTTGTGAAATAGAACAGGGTGAAGTTCTGGGTGAAGATGAAGACTGGAGATCTATGGAAGATCTTATGGGTTATTGTTAGAGTTCAAGATAGCAAGGAGATATGATTACTGAAGCATCAAGTAAGACCAGAAGGTCTTTTGTTTTTAAAACTGATAGTTCTTGTATGATTGTAGGTATTGCAGGAGAAAAGAAACTTTGTGAAGATGTCTTTGGGATGGATGAAGACCTTGAAGTAAAAGGTGACAAAAAAAATTTCTCAAAAGAGGAAGAATTTGACTGGCTACAACAGAAAGAGTCTATGGATGTGTTACTTAATAACATAAGACAATCATTTAAAGTTGTCATAGAGATGGAAGATCAGGATTTTATTTTGATGAAGAACAAAGGAATATTGTCTCATAGAGGTAATCTAATGAATTTGATTAATGTTATTAATGAAGAAAAAATGCAAGAGAATATTAATGCAGATGATGAGGCAAGGATAGCTCTTGAAGAAGGTTTACAGAGAGACATCAAGGCAAAATGCATTGAAAAAGAAGGACATCTACTGAAACATGTTAAGAAAGAAGAAGACTATGCCAAAGATTTAGCAAAGGGAGAAAAGACATCTAATGATTGGTCAATAACAAAGGAAAGTAGTGAAAATTGTGTGAAATTTCCAAATTATACTTCAATTGAAATTATTGAGTTATATAGAAAATTAGACTTTCAAAGAAGGGAGTTGGAAAAACATAGGATATATACTCATGATAAATTGCTGAAAAAGGAAGACAAAAAAATTGTCATGAAAGACAATCATAAGAAAAATGGGATGGTAATAAAAGTTCAGCAAATTGACATTACAGAAGGAGGAGATCATTATTGTGAACCAGAGCAGAGGGATATCATTGAAATAGATGATATGAACGAGAGTTTAAATCAACATACTTATGTGTCGACAAAGGAATTGAAGAAAAACTCATAGCAACATACTGAGATGTTTTCATAATGGGAAAAGGTAATGAGGCCTTATATTTTTAATTCTAATTATTGTTTTATGATTACAGGATTTGATGAAAATGAGACAGACATGTTTCAAGTTGGAGTGTTAGTTTTAGAACTGAAGAACACTTAAAGTTGCAAGGTCGGGCATACTGATGAGGAAAAATAAAAGCATGAGGATACCATGCTTGAAGAAGTTAAAATGATTGTCAGAATCAGTCAAGGAAGTGAAGGAAAATTACTGAGGGTTGTCAAAGAGGAGGAAGGAAAATATGTTGGAATTGATGAACAATATAGTGATGTATTTGAGGGGAATCAAGTACAAAGGAAATTGAAGGACAATTTATTTTTTGAAAGTAAATTTACAGATATTGAATAGAGGTTGTTTGGAAAGTCACAAGAGGGTAAGGATGAAAGGGTAGTAGTAAGAATCCAACAACTTCAAAGAGAAGATTGTAAACATCAGTTTGAAGATGAGTGAATAGAGTACAACAACAAATGGCAAAGTAATTATCAGTAAAAAGATAAATTGGACATATAGATTGAAAGAATAATAATATTGATGATGAAGGTGCCTCGAAAAAAAGCAGCAGTAAGAATGCCAAGCAGTAGAAAGAGAAGGACAACAGCAGACTATGAAAGCATAACTATTGGGGCAAATCAATATAAAGTCTGGAAACCAGGAGAACAACAACAAACAATAGCGGAAAACAAAGACAAATTACAGAACAAAGTATGGGATCCAGGAAGACAAAGGTTCGAAGCGCATGATCAGGAGAACACGATTATTTTAACCTTGGGAGTCCGATGCAGGAGCATTCATCTCAACAATTTTGTTTTATTCTAGTTAACTTAGGGGGTCTTGTGTTTTAAAGGAAGTTGGATTCCTATGTATGTAACCATTAATGTTTTGAGTGATTAGAATAAGAATTAATTAGATATTGTGAGGATATTTACAAATTCTCTCGAATGTAGGATAACATGAGTGATGATGAGTGATTAGTGGGATTTGGAAATCAATTGTAAGTCTTAGATTAGGAATTGGTTGCGTGATTTGTGAAACTAGAGAGGATTCGCAGGGATTGGTGGAGTCAAAAGTGGACTTAGAGGATATTCAGGATTTAGTTCAGTATATTAAGGATCTGAACCAGAATTGGTTAGCGAAACGTTTTGTATAAATTTAAACCTAAAGGTGTAGAGTCAGTTAGTCAATTAGTTAGTTAAGCGTATGGGTAGGTAAGGAAAGGCCACTAATATAGAATATCAGGCTGGAAGGAATTAATTGTGTATATGTTTGTTTATTAATACAGATAACTCGATTCCTGAGTTTGTGTGATGTGTATTGAGTAATTGAATTATAGATTGTGTTTGAACTTGAGTAATTCTACGTAACATAGGTTGCAGGTGTGGAGAATCAATGCACAGAAGAGTGTTATGGTTTTACACACAGACAATATTGGAGAAAACCATCAGTGTTATAGTGAAGGTAATACTATAAGGTTACCTAAAACCTAAGGATTTATGAAGGAAGCATAAAGGCATGAAGGAATGAAGTAACAGAGTAGAGATCAAGATCAGAACAAGTGAAGACCATAAGAAGAGAACAAATACGCAGGCAGAAAGAGAATGGGATATTAATGAGTAAGAAACAAAAGAGCATAACAGTGCACAAGAACCGTTGGATCAGTTAGATCGAAAAATGAGATAGTGTGTGATAGACAACTAAGATTAAGTCGCGCAAAATAAAGTCAAGAAGATGAATGGCGAAGATTAAGTCACATGTCGACAAAAGGATTGAAAATGTGTGGAATGATGGATCGGTATTCATAGGTGGTAAGTGGTATCTCGCGTGCCCTAAATGTTGTAAGTGTAATTTCTAAACTTCACACGATTACCCTTAACGGCTGACATGTAGCACACGATGGAAAGAGAAAACCACTTTTCTCACATGCTCTCGATCAGATAATGGTCATGCATATTTCACGCAAGATTTGGCGACCATCGTTGGATTGAGTGGGATTGATCAATGGTGGAGATTTTCTAGTCTTGTTGGCGAGAAGACGACATGATAGCTGTTGGATCAGAGGAGACAGATCAACAGTGGGGATTAGCCAAGCTAGTTAGTGATCAGGTGATGCAATAACTATTGGATTGAGGAATGAGAATGACTGCGGAGATTTAATGCACTAAGGAGAACATCAATATATGTGCAAAAATTTGAAGAATGGCGGAAAGGTAAGGTTTTAATTATGGGTTATGAATATTTCTATTATACAGGAATTATAATATAAACAAGCGGAATTAATGTTTTATGGTAAAGTTTGATAGCTTCCACTTAGATATTCAATTGAAAGACTTAAACTTTTGTTTAAGAGGGTTTCACCATTGATATTGGTGTTCATCCGGGGACATGACAGACGCATAGTGCGACATGCAATTTTATTTGCACACTGTGGGTATTTGCAGCTTACGCTGCATCATTATGGTATATGCAGCTTAGGTTGGCTTTATTATGTATCAGAGAAGAAAAATGAAATTATGTGTGTAAGAATTCTTTGAGAAAATTTAGAACAAAGTTATGTTTTGAAGGTGTGTATGCAGGCAAGAGGAGATCATATTTTAAATCTGAAAAACAGTAGGCACACAGAGATAAAGAGTAGAAGAATTTGCATATACAAAGGAAACAGAGAACAATCCATTCAAAGTTCAGGTGAATGGTAGAACAAGATCATGTAGAGGTCTTGAAGGTATTGGCATAAGAAAGTGAGAAGATTGCAACAACCTAGAGCAAGGAGTGCTCTATTGGTTCCCGAGGAGAGAACCTGAGAGATGCCAAAAGATTGAGCTTAGAGGAGAGAAGCTTAATGAGGTATCATGTAGCTAGAAGGATAATTGTTACTACAAAGGTTTCGTTGTAGCTCATGGAAAGATCATAAAGGAAATTCCACAAACGATGTGGGTAGTAATGCTAAGGGATGAAGAAAGCTGGTAAGAATTTCTGAAAGAAGGAAGGAGTGGTTAGAGCCTAGTAATTCATTTTTGATTGAAATACAAGAGGACAGTTGTTTTCTTAAAAGGTGCAGATGAGTTGAAGCCTAAAAGGAGAATAGAGAAGTGCTCAAAGGGGTTCAAGAAAATAGAGAACCAAGTGCTTCCCAAAAGACCAAGTACAGAGGAGAGCTTGGTGAGCAAAGTAATTATCAGTCAAAAGATAATTTTGATATAGAGATTGAAACAATAATAATATTGATGATGAAGGTGCCTCAGAAGAAAGCAGCAGTAAGAAGGCCAAGCAACAGAAAGAGAAAGACAACAACAGACTGTGAAAGCATAACTAGTGGGGCAAAGCAACATAAAGTGTGGAAACCTGGAGAACAACAACAAACAACAACAACCAAACACAAATCAGAGAACAATGTGTGGGTTCCAGGAAGACAAAGGTTGGAAGCACATGATCTGAAGATCATGATTATTTTAGCCTTAGGAGTCTGATGCAGGAGCATTCAACTCAACAATTTCGTTTTATTCTAATTAACTTGGGGGGTCTTGTGTTTTCAAGGAAGTTGGATTCCTATGTATGTAATCATTAATTTTTTGAGTGATTATAATAGGAATTAATTAGATATTGTCAGGATATTTTTAAATGCTCTCAAATGTAGGAGAAGATGAGTGATGATGAGTGATTAGTGGGATTTGGAAATCAATTGTATGTCTTAGATTAGGAATTGGTTTCGTGATTTGTGGAACTAGAGAAGATTCTTAGGGCTCGGGCGAGTAAAAAATGGACTTAGAGGATATTCAGGATTTAGTTCAACAGATTAAGGATCTGAACCAGAATTGGTTAACGAAACCTTTTGTATAAATGTAAACCTAAAAGGCATAGATTCAGTTAGTTAGTTAGTCAGTTAAGCCTACGGGAAGGAAAAGAAAGGCCACTGATATAGAAGATCAGGTCGAAAGGAATTCATTGTGTAAATGTTTTTTTATTAATATAGATAACTTGATTCCTGAGTTTGTGTGACATGTATTGAGTAATTGAATTATAGATTGTGTGTGAACTAGAGTAATTATGTGTAACATAGGTTACAGGTGTGAAGAATCAGTTTAGAGAAGAGTGTTATGGTTTTAGACACTGACAGTATTGGAGAAAACCTTCAATGTTACAGTGAAGGTAATACTGTAAGGTTTTGTAAAACCTAGGAATTTATGAAGGAAGCATAAAGGTGCAAAGGAATGAAGTAACAGAGTAGAGATAGAGATCAGAACAAGTGAAGATCGTAAGGTGAGAACAAATATGAAGGCAAAAAGCAAATGGGCTATTACACGGTAAGAAACAGAAGAACATAATAATGCACACGAATCGTTGGATCAGTCAAATCAATGGATGAGATAGTGTGCGATAGACGACTAAGATTAAGTCACACAAACTAAAGTCAAGAATGTGAATGGTGAAGATCAAGTCACGTGTGGACAGAAGGATTGAAAACGTGTGGAGTGATGGAGCAGTCTTCATGGGTGGTAAGTGGTATCTCCCACACCTTAAAAGTTGTAAGTGGAATTTCTAAATTTTACACGATTACCCTTAGCACAAGATGGAAAGAGAAAACCACTTTTCTCATGCGCTCTCAATTGGATAATGGTCATGCGAGATTTTGCAATAGCCGTTGGATCGAGCGGGATTAATCAATGGTGGAGATTGTCCAGGCTTGTTGGAAAGCAGACAATGTGATAGTCGTTGGATCGGATGAGACAGATCAATGGTGGGGGATCGACCAATCTAGTTGCTGATTAGGTGATGTGATAACTATCAGATTGAGGAATGAGATTGATGACGAAGATTTAATTTGCTAAGGAGAACATTGATATATGTGCAAAGATTTGAAGAATGGCAGAAAGGTAAGGTTTTAAGTATGGGTTATGAATATTTCTATTATATGGGAATTATAATAGAAATAAATGGAATTAATGTTTTATGATAATGTTTGATAGCTTCCGCTTAGATATTCAATTAAAAGACTTAAACTTTGTTTTAGGAGGGTTTCACCATTGATATTGGTGTTCATCCTTGGACATGACAGACACATAGTGTGACATGCAATTTTATTTGTATACTGTGGGTATTTGTGGCTTAGGATGCATCATTATGGTATATGCAGCTTCAGCTGCATCATTATGGTATATGCGGCTTAGGCTGGCATTATTTGGTATCAGAGTAGAACAAGGAAATTCTGTGTGTAAGAATTATTTCAGAAAACTTAGAACAGAGTTATATTTTGAAGGTATGTATGCAGGCAAGAAGAGATCAGATTTTAAATCTAGGAAACAGTAGGCACACAGAGATAAACTGTAGCAGAATTTGCATATGCAAAGGAAACATAGAACAATCCATTCAAAGTGCAGGTGAATGGTAGAACAATATCATGAAGAGGTCTTGAAGGTAGCAGCATAATAAAGTGAGAAAATTGCAATAACCTAGCGCAAGGAGTGCTCAATTGGTTCCAAAGGAGAGAACTAGAGAAATGCCAAAAGACTGAGCTTAGAGGAGAGAAGCTTAGTGCGATGTGATGAAGCAAGAAGGAGACTTTTTACTGCAGAGGTTTCGTTGCAGCTCATGGAAAGATCACAGAGGAAATAGCATAGAGGATGTGGGTAGAATTGCTAAGGGATGAAGAAAGGTGGTAAGAATTTCTGAATGAAAGAAGGAGCGGTCAGAACCTAGTATTTTATTTGTGATTGAAATACAAGAGGATAGTTGTGTTCTTAGAAGGTGCAAATGAGTTGAAGCCTAGAAGGAGCATAGAGAAGTGCTCAAAGAGGTTCTAGAAAATAGGGAACCAACTGCTTTCCAAAAGACCAAGTACAAAAGAGAGCTTTGTGAGGTAAGTGGCAGCAGGGAGGACTTGCTCTTGCAGAGGCTTTGATGTAGCTCATAGTAAGTGAGTGAGGAACTCATGAAGTCATAGAGAAGAATCTGACTACTGATAGTCATAACAGAGATAACAAAGGTTCTGAGGAAGACCATAGTAGAAGAAAATTGAAGAAGAAGGATGCCAAGGCAAATCGCAAGAGAATGAGTCAAGAGTAGCATGACAAGGAGATTGTAGAGTTAAAATAACAACTCAATGTATCAAGGATGTTATTAAAGGAAAACCAAAGGCAAGGTTGGGTATTGAGGAAAAAGGAAGTGAAGTGTTCTAAGTTATAGAGAAGTCTACAACAAAATAAAGTGAAGTGGCTGGTGGAAGAACTCAGAGAAGGTGAGTTGGAAATGGAATTTTTCATTTGTGAAATGGAACAAGGTGAAGTTCTAGGTGAAGATGAAGACCAGAGATATGTGGAAGATCGTATGAATTATTATGATAATTCAAGAAAACAAGGAGATATGATGATTGAATAATCAAGTGAGACCACAAGGTCTTATGTTTCTAAAACTGATAGTTTGTGTATGATTGCAGGTATTGCAGGAGAAAAGCAATTTCGTGAAGATGTCTTTAGGATGGATGAAGATCTTGAAGTAAGAGGTGACAAAGAAAATTTCTCAGAAGAGGAAGAATTTGAATAGTTACAACAGAAAGAGTCTATGGTTTAGTTACTTAATAAGAGAAGACAATCATTTAAAGCTATCATAGAGATGGAATATCAAGATCTTATTCTGGTGAAAAACGAAGGAATATTGTCTTAGAGAGGTAATCTAATGAATTTGATTAATGTTATTAATGAAGAAAAAATGCAGGAGAATATTAATGCAAATGATGAGGTAAGGATATCTCTTGAAGAAGCTTTACAGAGAGATAGAAAGGAAAAATTCATTGAAGAAGAAGGACACCTACTAAAATATGTTCAGAAAGAAGAAGACTATGCAAAAGGTTTAACAAAGGAAGAAAGGACATATGATGATTGGTTAATAAAAAGGTAAAGCATGGAAAATTGTGTGAAGTTTCCAAATTCTACTCCAACTGAAATGATTGAGTTATATAGAAAATTCGACTTTCAAAGAAGGGAGTTGGAAAAATAGAGGATGTATACTCAGGATAAATTGCTGAAAAAGGAAGACAAAGAAGTTGTCACGAAACACAATTATAAGAAAAAGGGGATGGTAATAAAAGTTCAGCAAATTGACATTATAGAAGGAGGAGATCATTATTGTGAACCAGAGCAGAGAGATATCATTGAAATAGATGATATGAAGGAGATTTTAAATCAACATATTGATGTGTTGACAAAGGAATTGAAGGAAAACTCAGAGCAACGTACTGAGATGTTGCCAAATTGGGAAAAGTTAATGAAGCCTTATCTTTTTAATTCTGATAATTGTTTTATGATTACAACATTTGATGAAAATGAGACAAACATGTTTATAGTTGAAGAGTCAGTTTTAGTATTGAAGAAGACTGGAAGTTGCAATGTCCAGCATACCTATGAGGAAAAAGAAAAGCATGAAGATAACATTCTTGAAGAAGTTAAACTGATTGTCAGAATCAGTCAAGGAAGTGAAGGAAAATTACTAAGGGTTGTCAAAGAAGAGGAAGGAAAATATGCCGGAATTGATGAACAACGTAGTGATGTATTTGAGGGGAATTAAGTACAAAGGAATTTGAAGGACAATTTGTTTTTTGAAAGTAAATTTAAAGATATTGAACAAAGGTTGTTCGGAAAGTTACAAGAGGGTAAGGATGAAAGGGCGATAGTAAGAATCAAACAACTTCAAAGAGAAGACAGTAAATAGTAGTTTGAAGATGAGTGGATAGAGTACAATAGCAAAAAGGCAAAACAAGAGGTTCAACAATAAATTATTTAGGAAGCGAGATCATAAGAGTTAGCCTTAGAGGAGGGTCATCTTATAAGTCAGCTGTAAGAAAGGAGAAAACATGAAGAGGTCCTATGGAAAAAAAATTGAGGTGAACTGGCTAAGGGAAGGGGAGCACAACACCTAGTTTTTTCATAAGGCCATGGTTCAACATCATCATCACAACAGATTTTATCATTGAAAGATGAAGAGGGGAATCACAGAGTCCAACATGGGGAAATGGAGGAGCTTCTAATAAATCACTTTAGAGATCTCTTATCAGAACCAAAAAAAGATAGAATGGAAGAAATCCAAAGAATATCTCAACATGTCCCTCACAGGGTCACTTAGGACCAAAACCTTGCACTGAAGAGAGCAGCTACTCTTGAAAAGGTGGAAGAAATTGTCAATGTTATGAAGAAAAACAAGGCACTCGGTCTGGATGAATTCACAGCAGAATTCTACCAAGCCACATGGCATGTCATGAGATGAGAAATTATTGAAGTCATGGAGGAATATTGGGGACATAAAAAGCTATGCCCCATTCTGAACTCAACTTTTACAACTCACATTCCTAAAACATAAAAATTGTAAGATCCACAAGGTTTTCACCCCATTGCCTTATGTAATGTCATATATAAAATCATAACCACTCTTATTGTTAAATGGCTAAAACGCCTCCTTCCGAATATCATATGCCTAGAATAGATGAAATTTGTTGAAGAAAGGAAAATCCCAGACGAGCTGGTAACCTCTTAAGAGGCATCCACTCCCTTAGGGAAAAAAATCTAGCAGGAATGATGACTAAGCTTAACCTATCCAAAGCCTATGATCGATTAAGTTGGGTGTATCTAAAGTGCATCCTTAAATCCTATAGTTTCAACCAAAGATGGATAAACTTGATCTTTTCTATGATATCTACCCTCGTCATCTCTATTTTTTTGAATGGGACCCCTACCCAACCTTTAACCCAACGAGGGGATTGAGACAAGGAGACCCATTTTCCCCCTTCCCACTCATTATTGCTGCTAAAGGACTGGGAATATAAATTAAAAATGAAGCCTAAGAGTCTAGGATTAGAGGCCTGAGGATTTGGGGGAATGATTTATCCATCACCCACCAACAATTTGTAGATGACATCATGCTCTTTTGCCAAGTCTTGCTTAGGGAAGCCCGTAGAATGAAAGAGACTCTGAACACCTTCATGAAGGCATCAGGGAACCAAATAAACAATGAAAAATCTTGCATCTTCTTCTTCAACACCAAAGGAAATGCTAAGACCTACTCAGTAAGGATCTTGGGGTTTAGTATTGGTAGCCTCCCCACCAAATACTTAAGCATTCCTCTATCAGAAGAATCTCTAAAAATTTAATGTTGGCATCATATCCTACAAAAAATGCAAGAAAGGCTAGGTAATTAGGCTTTTACATCCCTCAAATTGGTAGGCAGAATGATCCTTCTAAAAGTAGTGCTTTGATTGATTCCCATAGACCAATTATCAGGCATGGCGGCCCCTAAGGGGGCATGCACCAAAATTGTGGACATTGTGAAGAAATTCCTATGGGGAGGGGCACAACAGGTAAATAAATGGGATCTTATATCTTGGCATGGATTTGTTAAAAAAAAATGGAAGGAGGGCTTGGACTAAGAGACCCCTACACTGTAAATCAAGTAATGTGAGAAAAACTATGGTGGAGATGGCTAGGTGGAGGATGAGACCTATGGAAACAAATTTGGACAAGAAAATATAATATGTCTGAGAGAATATAAGATATACTGTGGTATAGAGACCCCCCCAAAGGATCACCAATATGGAACTTGGCAATGAAAAATAGGGATCTCATAATCTAGCATGCTTTCTGGGGAATTCGCAATGGAAGAACAAGAAGATTTTGGCAAGACTCATGGCAGCAAAGATAATGACTAACAAAAAGGAAAGACCTTAGAGACATACATAGATTCACCAATGATAGCAACATCCATTATGTAGATCAATTGTGGAAATAGGAGAAGGGAACAAGAACCTGGAGGAGATGGAAGAAGAAGGAAGATTGGGGAACCAAACTATAGAGACATACCAATGGGAAGAGTTTGAAAAAGAACTGAGGTCAAGGCAAGTAACAATCAAATATGACTCAGGCATTCTGTGATGGGGCCATACCATGAAAAGTACCTTCACCAACAAAGAAGCATGTGGCTTGAAAGCAGAACAAGCTCAAGATGAGCAAGGAATTCTTTGGAGATAAATCTAAAAGGGAGGGAGGTGGCTAAATGTCACTCATTTTCTATGGTTGGTATGAAAAGGAAAAATCTAAACTTCCGATCAACTTTAGAAATGGGGAATCCAAGGCATTCCCCTATGTTGGTTATGCCAACAAAATAGAGAGGATATGGAGCACATGCTCAATACCTGCATGTTTGCGGAAAAAAAATGGGGTCAGATGCAAGGAGTCCTTGAAAGGATGGACCAAGACTGCCATAGAATAAAGGAAAGAATCCTCTTATGGTGAAACAATATATTCTCAAGCCCAGTTCTAAACAAAGCATGGGGTTTGGCATCAGGATTAAACCTATGGACCATATGGAAAGAAAGGAATCGAAGAGTATTAAAATATAAAATACTATCCCAAGAATAGGTGTGGGAAAGTATAGTTCGAAACATCAGAGAAACTATATTAGTATAACAATGGAACCCTGAATATTGGCAAGTCCCTCCCGAGGAAGCTAGAATCCTAAGAAAACTTAATCTAACAGTGGAAATGTTGGCCCCAATTGCTTGGAGAAAATATAGGATGGGAGTAGTTTCCCCAACGCACTTCACTACCCCACGAGAAGGTCTTATAAAAATTAACTTTGACGGGCCATCAAATGTGAACTCGGGAGCAATAGGCATTGGTGGAATCTTCCAAGATATCCAATCCAACATGCGACTTATATATGTTGACGCTACCATATTTACTTTATCAAACGAGGTTTGTAAAAACTTGGAGGTGATAATGTTGTATACACAAGTAAAAGTGATGGTTCTGCCTGTTGTCACTGTTTAGCTGGCGAGAGACCACTGGGGTTCCAAACCAAACTTCTATAGAGTCAGAATAAGCTTAATTATTTGATGGAATAAAGGTAAATCTACTCTGAGTGTTACTCTACTGCAATAATGGAGAAGGTTGACATGTAATGCTAAATCACACCATTTCCTAATCAACCACTAAGAAACTATGCTTGGAAGAAATGCTAAATCAACATAAAACAAATGCTACTATCTAAACTATAGAAGTAAGAAGAATCAAACATCACTAATGCGCAAGTAAAGGGACTGGACTAAATCTGTTTTTTTTTTTTTGTCCTTTTATGCAATATCAAGTATCAAACTAATTGCTTGTCTGGATGTGGCAGGTGAATTAAGGATGTTTTATGATGGATGGAAGGGTTATGAGATGGTTGGATGGCGTGGAAGACCCTTGGGAGGCTTTCTGTGACTTCCTATAGGTTTTCAATCAATTCAGCCTTAAAACAAGCCATTTCAGGAAAACCTACAGGATGTACTAGTAACCAACAAGATCCCCTGTAAACCTATAGGATACAACCGAGAGAAAAATGTGAGGCGTTGGAGGTGGTGGAAGGCCTAGGAAAGGTGTGAGATGGGTGGAATGGAGTGGGAGAAAGTCTAGGATCACTCAGAAGTCAATATCCAAGATAGTAGATGGTTGGATTCACTCAATGTGCTTGTAAAAATTTCTATGAAAAATGATGAAAACTAGTGAAGGTGATGGTGAAAACAATGGATGGCTAAGGTCGATGGAGTGGAAGGTGGCTACTAGAAATGAAGTCTTAGTCTCCTCTTGACGCACCTACTCTGCATCAAACATGTACATCTTCAAAAAATCTACGCAAACAAGAAACATTTTCATCAACTAGAAAAGCTGAATTAATGAATTAACTGCCTACACTATGCATGAGGAAAGCTGTTGAAAGGAATGAAAGCATGGATGAGATATACTGCAGAAATGGAGATGAAAAATATGACAATGGAAATATACTTTGCAAAACTAGTGGAATACTAATTTAAAGACAACAAACTCCAAAGCTCATAAAAGAACTAGAAATTTGTGTTTTTGGAGCTGCTTAAGGGTCCCTTCCTCAAGTCATGATCCCAGAGGGAAGAAGTGAGGCCGAGACACCCGATGACAACCTTATGGTGATCCTTTTTTCCCTGATAACCTACTACTTGAAGTAAGGTACAAATGGAATCAAACTAATAAACAACCAATCTAATCTACACTACTTGTAATGGAAATGCATCTAAAAAGCAAATTAACAATGAAGCTATGAAACTACACTAAAAATACATGTACAAGGAAGAGGAGCCTTGGCTGCTAGGGTTGGGCCCTAACCCAATAGCTTCATCCCTTTGAGTTAGCTCAGTGCTAGCTCAAAACAAAACTCATTCTTATTACCAAAACAAAAAATTACATCAATAGAACTTGCACAAGTATTGCAGCTCCAAAATAGCTTATAATTTTACAATAAAAATTTGAATCCTACTAAGGTCCTAGGCCTATCTACTTATACAACTTAAGTTCCAAACCACTTCCTTAAAACTAGCGAGGCTTGGCTCCCAAACTCGTGATAAACTAGTTCTTTGTCTCTCACTTTCTCGGCTGCCTTCTAATCCTCATCATTTGGTTGTTTGCACTCCGAGCTGATGTGATGAATGGGGTAATATTCGAATGGGGGAGTAGTAAATGAGGAGGATTTACCTCCTACAATCCCTCTCCCTTGTCCTATTCGAGTTTTGACCTTAGTCTTTGCCAAAATTCCTTGCTTTTCTCCTTTAATCGTGCATTCAATGCATATTAGTCCAATAAACATAATATCCAACTCTAACTCACCTCATAAACAAAATGTAATAAAAAACATGTAATAAGTTATGAGAAAAGTTGGTTTGACTAAGCTAGGAGGTGTATTAAGGCCCATATAATTACCCAATGATGAGGCTCAAGAAGGGGAATGCCATCCATACAAGGTATTCGAGGTATCAGAGAGGGAGGGGAGAGAAGCCTGGAATGATAAGGAGACCAGCCTTGTCTTATGACTGGGCGGTCACCCAACCTGACCCTTGTTCTGAGCATAATTGGGTTAAGACAAGAAATAGTGAGAAAGTCAGCATTAAGATCTCCAAGCAAGACAACAACCTGTATCAACGATAGAGGTTAGCACCCCTTTCGTGTGAATAGGTTTCGAACAGTACGGAGATGGCTCGACCAACAAGAGGAAGGGGTCGTGGAAGAAGTGGGAGGGGGCCTACAAAGTCCAAATATTTGAGCACACTAGAACCTCACAGAGGAAGGAAGTTTGTCGAACATCTCATAAGTGAAGCCGCTATAGCATACCAGGAGGGAATAGATGAAGGAATCGATAATTTGTTGCAATAATTGGAGGAAGAAATCAAGGGGGTAGTGAGATAGAGGAGGAAATAGAGAACTGAATGACATTAGTCCTGGACCCTGGGAATGCCATAGGAAGAATAACCAAATTCAAACAGACTTTATACCTCTATTGTCTTATGAAAAGCCTGATGGGGAAGGCAATGGAAAAAATCTCGGTGGGGATGGCCCTCTCCCTCCAAGACATGCCCAACTACAAATAGGATTTGTAGCGCATCCAATTCCAACTACACAAGTAATACATCTGCCTAGACATAATTCAAAGGCACATCTCATGCATCATTGAATTGATTGAGATTCCTAGGGAAGCTATCAAGGATCAAGCACCAGTGGAATCGACATCGGAAGAGCACCATCGATAGTTAGTTAATCTAGTTTCTCTTCGTTTTTATATGCGGGTAGCATTTACTTTTCCTTATGCATGCTTATGGATAGATAGACATATAGTGTCTTGTCATCAAACACAAACATACTTAGCTTGGTTAAATAGATTAAAACTTTACTATTTTTGGATGAGCTATAACGAGGATAGGTTGCCAACAAACTTGGTTTCCTGGTGGGCAAGTGGAGGCCACCTAGAAGACCTATGTGGTGTAAATTTTCTATTTATAAATATAAAATGAAGGGCCCTACCAAGCTTAACAAAACAAAAAAATATTATAAAACCAATGAATTAATAAACTTAAAGTAATATTAATATTATAAACCCAAGGGATTATTAATTCTATAAACACATGTTATTGATAACCGAAGGAATTATTATTATTATAAAACCAATTCATTAATAAACCCAAAGGATTATTAATATTAAAAACTCAATTTATTAATTGACCCAAGCGATTTATAAAATCAAACATTTATTAATATTATAAACCATAGGATTAGTATTAAAATCTAAGAATATAAACCCTAAGATTAATATTATAAACCTTAGTGATTATAAACTAGAGATGATTATTAATAAATGTGAGATATTAATCTTAATAAACCTAAGTGATTAATAAAGCCAAGGGATTTGCAAACACAAGGGATAATAGACCCAAAGAAATAATATTAAAGCCTAAGGTTAATATTATATGACAAAAGGATTATAAACCCTAGGATTAATATTATAAAACCAAGGTATTAATACTATAAGCCCAAGAGAAACCGTAGGATTAATATTATAAACCTAAGGGATTAATATTATAAAATTAAGGTGTATAAACCCTAAGATAAATATTATAAAACTTAAAATAACCATGGTTTACCAATGGTGATTTTAATTTTAAGACAATGTTTGTCACATTGTGGCATTGGGCCATCGTTGACCATGATTGATTTTCATGTGGAATCTTCATCACAATGCGACATTGCAGCATGGTTTTTTGTCCATATTGAGAAATTGTTTGTCATAATGTGATGTCGGACCATGTTTGACCATGATTATAAATCCTATGAATTTATATTAAAGCTAAGGATAAATATTTTAAACCTTATGAAGAATATTATACCCTAGGAATATTAACCCTTAGATTGATAAACCTAAGGGATTAATATTATAAACCCAAGGGAATAATATTAAACGTAATGGATTAATATTATAAACCATCAATCTATATAAACCCTAAGATAAATATTATAAACCCTAAAACAATCTTTCTTCACCATGGTTTACCAAGGGTTAATTTCATATTCACACAATCTTTGCCATATTGTGATGTTGAACCATGGTTGACCATCTTTGATCATGATTATTTTTCTTATCGAAACAATTTTTGTTAGAATGCAATGTTTTACGATTGTTATTTTTCATATTGAGGAAATATTTGTTATAATGTGGCATTGGACCATGGTTTAGCATGATTATAAGCCCTAGGAATTTATATTAAAGCCAACAATTAATATTATAAAACCTATGAATACTACTATACCCTAGCAACATGAACCCTTAGATTGATAAACCTAAAGGTTGCATATTATAAACCCAAGGGAATAATATTAAACGAAAGGGATTAATATTATAAACCCAAGGTATATAAACCCTAAGATAAATATTATAAACCCTAAAATAATCATGGTCCACCATGGTTTATGAAGGGTGATTTTCATGTTGAGACAATCTTTGTCATAATGTGACATTATATTTTGGTGACCAGGACTGATTTTCATATAGAGACCATCTTTTTACAATGCAATGTTACACCATGTTTGTTTTTCATATTGAGAAATTATTTATGAGAATGTGAGATTGGACCATGGTTAACCATGATTGTAAAGCCTAGGAATTTATATTAAAGCCAAGGATTAAAATTATAAGCCCTACAAATAATATTATACCCTAGGCATATGAACCCTTAGATTAATAAACATAACGAAATCATATTATAAACCCAAGGGATTTATACCAAAAACCGAAGAGAATGATATTAAACACTAAAGTGAATAATGAACCTAAGGGATCAATAATAGAAACCCAAGGGAATAACATTAAACCCAAGGTTTTAATATTATAAATCCAAGGTATACAAACACTAAGATAAATATTATAAACCCTAAAATAAACATGATTCACCATGGTTTACCAAGGATGATTTTCATATTGGGGAAATCTTTGTCACAATGCGACATTGGACCATGGTTGACCATTATTTATTTTCATATGGAGATAATATTTGTCACAATCCAACATTGCACCATGGTTGATTTTCATTTTGAGAAAATATTTCTCAGAATATGACATTGGACCATTGGTTACAATGATTATAAACCCTAAGATCAGTATTATATTTGTTAAAATGTGATGTTGGACCATGTTTGACCATCATCATAAACCCTAGGGATTTATATTAAATCCAAGGATGAATGTTATAAACCCAAGGGATTAATACTAAAATCCCTAAGGATTATAAACCCAAATGGATATTATTAAACCCAAGGGATTACTGTTATAAACCCAAGGTATATAAACCCTAAGATAAATATTATAAGCACTAAAATAATTATGGTTCACCATGGTTTACCAAGGGTGATTTTCATATTGTCACAATCTTTGTCACATTGTGACACTGGCCATGGTTGACCATGATTGATATTCAAATTGAGACAATCTTTGTCACAATGTGATGTTGCACCATAGTTATTTTTCATATGGAGAAAATGTTTGTGAAAATGTGACGTGGGACCATGGCTGACCATGATTATAAACCTTAGAAAATTATATTAAAGTTGAGGATTAATATTATAAAACATATGAATATTATTATACCTTAGCAATATGAACCCTTAGATTAATAAAACTAAAGGATTCATATTATAAACCCAAGGGAATAATAAACTCAAGCGATTTATAATAAAAACCCAAGGGGATGATATTAGAAACTAAAGGTAATAACAAACCCAAGGGATCAATACTAAAAACCCAAGCAATTATAAGCCCAACAAAATAATTTTAAACTGAAGTGATTAATATTAAAAACCCAAGGTATATAAACCGTAAAATAAATATTATAAACCCTAAAATAATCATGGTTCAACATGGTTTACGAAGGATGATATTAATATTCAGGTAATCTTTGTCACAATGTGACATTGGACCATGGTTGACTATAATTGATTTTCATATGGAGGCAATCATTTTAACAATGTGACATTTCAACATGGTTGATTTTCATTTTGAGAAAATATTTGTCACAGTGTGATGTTGGACCATGGTTGACTGTGATTATAAACCCTAAGATAAATATTATATTTTTTAGAATGTGACATTGGACCATGGTTTACTATCATTATTGATGCGGGAGCATAGGACTCAGAGGGGAAAATCTCCCAAATTATTCCAAGAAATCCAAAAAAATCTACAGGCAAGGGAGTGGGGTCCTTTAGCCTGCAGTTTCCATGTTTTTTAGTTAAAATTAGGGAAAAGTAGGGAAATAAAACATGCTATTTATGCTAAGCTGTAGTAAAGCTTTTCAAGCTTTAAATCAATCTGTAAATCATGCTTTTCTTTGTATTGGATAAGGACAAGAAGGCTTATCCTTGGTTATAAATAAAATGGCAACAAAGCTCTCATCAGACAGAGGAGAGGGGCGAGTACCTTAGTTTCACTTTGGGAATTTTTATTCTCTCGATGTCTCTTATTTAATGACTCTGTAAATTTCTTGCATAGGTTATTTTTATGACGCCTTAATATTGTTGAATGATTCTGATATTGTCTATAAATCAACGAATGTTCCTTTTCTTTCATTCATAACTATACTGCTTTAATTCTTATTTAGCTGTGGCGCACATATCTTCTTGGTATGGCAAGAACGCGTGTAGTTTTCATTAAATAGCAGTGTCGCTGTGGAGAATTCATAGCGAAGGGCGTAGAACCATATCGGCCAAGACATACCAGCATTGAGAGGAAATTTATTTCACTGTTCGTTGGATTGTATGCGACTCATAAAGCCTTCCGTCCGAGCGGTGGTATAGTGTGGTCAAGAAGCTCGTTGAAACTGTATTGAATGCCGCTTGACAAAGCATTCTGGTCCGAACAGAGCATAGCATGAATAAGGCGAATTCCGGATTTAGCGAATTGATATAAACTACAGTATATATTTATCGCTGAGTCCATAATTCGGAGGTGGAGAACTTATCAATTGAACCGACCAGCGACAAGCGGAACTGGTGATGTATTAAGGTTGCGTAATAACGTGTCGGGTCCGTTGAGAACCATTGTTGGAGCGATCGCTGAATTATATATATGTATTGGACCAAACATAAAGGGCGGAGATAGAAATTGCGACTTATATATATATATCGACTTTAAATTACAGCGAGCAGAGATATATATATATATATATATATATATAAGCTTCGGTCCATAATATAAGAGCCTTTGCCATGACAAAAGCCAGCGCATACAACCGTCAACAGTGTTATATATTTATATGAACAAGTCTTGCATATGGTAAGACCGGCGTAATATCTCCATACGAGCCTTGTCTTTGGTAATCATGTCGTGAGTATATATATAGATAAAGTGGATATATATGTTGTGTGGGGTATCTCTTTTAATTTCCCTCAAGAGCCACGGCTTGATAGTAAGGCTCAACAGTGGGGTTTTTTTGAAATGAAACATCATTTTAATGTCTGATGCGCTCAATCCAGAAAGAGAAGTTGATCGAGATATAAAAGAGCTTGCTGGCCAATTAGGGAGATTGTCTCTAATGCCTGCGACCCCGCCATCATTAGTGGTATCAGAGCCATCCACTGACAGTGAATTGAATCTCAGGAGCAGAAGAAGGATGGCTTTCAGAGTTGGAAGAGGACGAGGACGTGGTGGAAGAGGATGACCTGCTGCAAATGCTAAACTAATGGCAACCGTAGAAGAGCTGCGAGCTAGAGTGGATGCATTAACTTCAGATAGAAATATAGATGATGGAGACGTCAGTGAGCCTGAAATTGAAGATGCTGAAGAAGAGGAAGCTGTACAGGTTACTCCTGAGATGAGATTCTTCCAGTCAGTGTTGAAATCCACTGCCAGGCCATGGAACCAATTAGTACCAGTATATCAAGGAGGAATGAATCCAGAAGAATTGATCGAATGGATTGACAGCATGGAGAAATTCTTCGATTACGAAGAAACAGAAGATGAGAAGAAAGTAAAGTTTGCGGTCACCAAGTTAAAAGGCCATGAAGCACTCTGGAGGGATGGTGTGCAGGTAGAAAGGAAGAGACTTGGTAAGCACCCAATCAAGAACTGGAGCCGAATGGTCGCAAAGTTAAGAGGTAAGTTCTTGCCAAGTAATTATCAGCAGACGTTGTTTAGACAAATGCAAAATCTTAGACAGAGAGCTTTAACAGTAAAAGAATATACAGAAGAATTTTATAAAGTGAGCATAAGAGCTGGAGAAGCCCAAGACAAAGATGAGAAGGTGGCTAGATATATGAATGGCCTTAGGATGGACATTCAGGATGAGATAAGTCTGTTGTCTCCTAAAACAGTAGAGGAAGCTTATCAGATAGCGCTGAAAGCTGAGGAAAAACTCATGAGGAAGCAGTCTGCCAGAGGGAGAGAGACTTTCAAAGGAAAAGGAAGTCAAGGTGGTAGAGGAGGATCTACAGCACCTAAAGAAGGAGCTAGCAGTAGCTCAACCCAGCATGCACCCACAGGAGGTGATGCAAGAGGCAGAGGGAGTTTTTCCAGAGGAAGAGGAGACAGAAGAGGAGGCAGAGAAATAAGATGTTACAGATGTAACAAGTTGGGACACAGAGCTTTTGAGTGCCCAGAGAATGCAGACATAAAGCAGAGGAATGCAATTGTTGCTCCAGCTGAGGGAGAGATGCCAGTGGCAGCGGTAGCAGAAGAAGAAAATTCACCAGAAAGAGGGGAATCTCTGGTGATTAATAAAGTCTTACTTAAGCCAGTGAAGGAGGTGGCTGCTGAACCGCCACAAAGGAAAACTTTATTCAGGACGGTGTGCAAAGTCCAAGGGAAATGTTGCTAGATGGTTATTGATAGTGGCAGCATTGATAATTTGGTCTCTACAGAAGTAGTGGAGAAATTGAAGCTGAAGACAATGAAGCATCCAACACCTTATAAGGTGTCATGGTTACAGAAGGGACATCAACTGTTGGTAAGTGAACAGTGTGAAGTGGAATTTCAAGTGGGCAAGTACAAAGATAAAATTGTTTGTGATGTGATGCCTATGGATGTGTGTCACATATTGCTGGGAAGACCTTGGCAATATGACAGAGGAGCCATACATGATGGGAAGAGAAACACCTACAAGTTTGGAAAGGATAGTATCAATCATACATTGTTGCCTCTGCAAGAAGAAGATAAGTTGGGACAGAAGACTAATTCAGAAACCCTGTTACTTGGAAAAAAGGAATACCTTGAGCAGATGATAAGTATACCGTTGATTCATGAAGAGGAGATCATTGATGATTTCTTGCATTATTGGATAAATCCAGACCAACTGGATAATGTAGCTGATACTTTTGATGTGGTTACAGGGGCTGAGGAGGATATGCAATCTTGTGAAGCTGCTACAGCACAAGAAGAAGTTCTGATAAATGCAGAAGAAATAGATCAGTCTGTAGCATGGATAAGTAAAGCAACAGTTGAAACTGTTGAACTCTGTGATTTTCAAACTGACAGTTTGTGTGTGAATGCAGGGACTATAAGTGATGATGAAATGCTGCAACAATGCCATAGAGAAATTGCATTGTTAGAATACTTGCTGGAGAATCCAAAGTATGACAGGGAGATTGCAAATGAAAGAGTTCAGTACAGTGGACAAGAGCAAGAAGGCATCATTAGAGCAGAAGGTGTGGAAGAAAGACTAATGGAGAGTCTTATGAATGTTGGTAAGAATTCGAATCAACATGTTGATATGCTGACAGAGGAGAAGGAGAAAACAGAGCAGAAAATTGAATTATTGCCAAGAGAAGATAAGGCACATCAGCCTTATGTTTTTAATTTTAACAAGTGTTTTGTGAGTACAGGTGATGAAGAAGACAATCCATCACTTGGAATTGTCTCAAGGGAAGAAGAACTGTGGCAGAATGAAATTAAGACAGTCATGTCTCATATGCAGAAACTTGTTTCTATGGGTGACAATAAAGAGTTGGTTTGCCTAAATAGCCAAGAGAAGACTGGTATGCAGAATTTTGGAGCTGCTACAATGTTAGAAGATGAGGTTACAATGTTTTAAGAACTTGATTTGATTGGAAAAATCAATCAAGATGAGGTTGGACAATTACTAAAGATTGTCAAAGAAGATGGTGAGCCAAAGAATGTTGCAGAGAGTTAGGAAGTTTGGGAGGAAGCAACATCAATGGCAGCAACATCTATAGTGACAACTAGAGCAGTTATGGTGACAGTTGAGACAACAACATAAGAGGCACTGAAGCCTTATGGTTTTTATTTAAAAAATTGTTCTATGAATGCAGGTATTGTTGCTGGTGCTGAGGAACATTTGACTGAGTTGAGTAGAAAAGAAGCTCTCTGTTCCAGAAGACAAGAGGGTGTTGATGATCGGGTGGCTGTCAGAACAAAGACCAGCATAAAGGAAAGAACTCAGCAGGCAGCAAGAAATCAACAGCTGGGAGATTTATTGGACCGAGAGATTGAAAGCATCAGAAAACGGATGACGGTGGTATCCTTGAAGAGGCCAACAACAGTAAAACAAAGGAGAAGCAGCAAAAGAAAGATAACAGAAGATTATGAAGGCTTAGTCAGTGCGGCGATGTGGCATAAAGTGTGGAGACCTGGAGAAGAACAACAAACAGAAGCAGTGACAGGTGGAAAATGGCAGCACAAGATATGGGATCCAGGGAAACATAGATCTGAACACATGATCAAGAGATCATGAAATTTTTCTACCTTGGGAGTCTGATGCGGGAGCATAGGACTCAGAGGGGAAAATCTCCCAAATTATTCCAAAAAATCCAAAAAAATCTACAGGCAAGGGAGTGGGGTCCTTTAGCCTGCAATTTCCATGTTTTTTAGTTAAAATTAGGGAAAAGTAGGGAAATAAAACATGTTATTTATGCTAAGCTGTAGTAAAGCTTTTTAAGCTTTAAATCAATATGTAAAGCATGCTTTTCTTTGTATTGGATAAGGACGAGAAGGCTTATCCTTGGTTATAAATAAAATGGCAACAAAGCTCTCATCAGACAGAGGAGAGGGGCGAGTGCCTTAGTTTCACTTTGGGAAATTTTATTCTCTCGATGTCTCTTATTTAATGACTCTCTAAATTGCTTGCATAGCTTATTTTTATGACGCCTTAATATTGTTGAATGATTCTGATACTGTCTATAAATCAACGAATGTTCCTTTTCTTTCATTCATAACTATACTGCTTTAATTCTTATTTAGCTGTGGCGCACATATCTTCTTGGTATGGCAATAAAGCGTGTAGTTTTCATTAAATAGCAGTGTCACTGTGGAGAATTCATAGTGAAGGGCATAGAACCATATCGGCCAAGACATACCAGCATCGAGAGAAAATTTATTTCACTGTTCGTTGGATTGTATGCGACTCATAAAGCCTTCCGTCCGAGCGGTGGTATAGTGTGGTCAAGAAGCTCGTTGAAACTGTATTGAATGCCGCTTGACAAAGTGTTCTCGTCCGAACAGAGCATAGCATGAATAAGGCGAATTCTGGATTTAGCAAATTGATATAAGCTATAGTATATATTTATTGTTGAGTCCATAATTCGGAGGTGGAGAACTTATCAATTGAACTGACCAGCGACAAGCGGAACTGGCGATGTATTAAGGTTGTGTAATAACATGTCGGGTCCGTTGAGAACCATTATTGGAGCGATCGCTGAATTATATATAGGTATTGGACCAACCATAAAGGGCGGAGATAGAAATTGCGACTTATATATATGTATCGACTTTAAATTACAGCGAGCAGATATATATATAAGCTTCGGTCCATAATATAAGAGCCTTTGCCATGACAAAAGCCAGCACATACAATCGTCAACAGTGTTATATATTTATATGAACAAGTCTTGCATATGGTAAGGCCGTCGTAATATCTCCATACGAGCCTTGTCTTTGGTAATCATGCCGTGAGTATATATATAGATAAAGTGGATATATATGTTGTGTGGGGTATCTCTTTTAATTTCCCTCAAGAGCCACGGCTTGATAGTAAGGCTCAACGATGGGGTTTTTTTGAAATGAAACATCATTTTAATGTCTGATGCGCTCAATCCAGAAAGAGAAGTTGATCGAGATATAGAAGAGCTTGCTGGCCAATTAGGGAGATTGTCTCTAATGCCTGCGACCCCTAGGAATTTAGAAACCCATGATTAGAAACCCTAGGAATTTATCTTAAAGCGAGGGATGAATATTATAAACCCTATATATAATATTATACCCTAGGAATATTAGCTCTTAGATTAATAAAACTAAATTAGTCATTTATAAACCCCATGGAATTAAACAAAAAACCCAAAGGAATAATAAATAGTAAAACTGAGGGGATTTAAGATAAAAAACTAAGGGAATAATAAACCCAAGGGATTAATTCTAAAACCCAAGGGGTTATAAAGCCAAGGGAATACTAATAAACCAAAGGGAGTATTATTATAAACCCAAGGTATATAAACAATAACATTAAATATTATAAACCCTAAAATAATCATGGTTGACCATGGTTTATCAAGGGTGATTTTCATATTGAGACAATATTTGTCACATTGTGATGTTGGACGATGGTTGACCATGTTTAACCATGGTTGATGTTCATATGGAAACAATCTTTGTCACAATGCAACGTTACACAATGGTTGTTCTTTATATTGAGAAAATGTTTGTTAGAATGTGATGTTTATTAACAAAGAAAAAAGATTGATAAAACCACACATTTATTAATATTATAAACCAGTGAAATTAATAAATAGATCAATATCAAACATTGATTAATATTATAAACCCTAATATTAATCTTAAACCCTATTATTAATATTATAAAACCGAGCAATTCTAAACCTAAGGTATTAATATTAATAAACCCAACTCATTAATAAACGCAAGGAATTATTAATATTATAAATGTGAGTGATTAATAAACCCAAGGGACTAATAATAATATAAACTCGAGGGATTAATAAACCCAAGGGAATAATATTAAACTTTAGGATTAATATTATAAACCAAATACATTATAAACCATAAACCCAATATTATAAATAAGAATAAACCTTAAAATCAATATTATAAATCAAAATAAACCTTAAATCCAATATTATAAACCATAATTTATTCAATGTAGCAATGGAAAATTGAATATATTGCAATGTAATATGTCATTATGACTATGATTGACACACCTCTTGTCACATTGTGATGATGCTTGTGGCACTGCGATGTTGGATAGATTTATAAACTCAAGGGATTATAAATAATCCAAAGGGTTTATTAACCCCTTAAGCTTATAATGTCAATCATGTGGGTTTATAAACTCAAGGGTTTATAATATTTTCTTTATAACATTTGATTTATAGGATTGTGTTGCAATTTATTCAATGTCACATTGCGACATTGAATAAATTGGTGTTTAATATTTGGTTTATAATATTGGCTTTAGGGTTTATAATACTATTTTTTATAATTATAAGGTTTATAATATTAACTCTAGTGTATTTAATTCCTTAGTTTTCTAATATTAATCCCAAGATTTATAATTCATTCATTAAAAATATTAATCTTATCGTTTTATAATCATCATAAGCTTTATAATAGTAATCACAATTTTTAACATTAATCCTTTATATTTATATTCTCATCGATTTATTTATTGGCAATATAAACCTAATTTTATAGAACCTAATGTTGTAAACTCATTTTTACAATTAAAACATTATAAATATTCATTATAAATGTGCATTATAATTTCTTATTGGTAAATAATTAATTTTATATTAAACACAATATCAAAATCCAAATATAACCTAATATTATAAACTCTATATATTAAATATTAAAACTCCAATAATAAAACTCTAAAAAACTTCAATATTGAACCTTAATAATGTAACATATCATCACATTAAAACATAATAGTATAAACGTAACATAGCATCAAACTTTGTTAATATTAAATTAATAATATTTTAATAAAATTAAACTATATTATTAATTTTGTTATTAAAGTTTAATATTTATATTAATATCATATTAATACTATTAAGAATAATATTAATAAATCACATGTTTAATATTAAAGTTCATATCAATAACATAATTTATAGGTTTCTTAAAATGAGAGATTATATATTTTAAAGTTACTTAAACTAAAATATTAAAATATTATATACCTAAAATTACTCATTACCTTGTGGCTCCTCTTCAATTTGATCGCTCCGGTAGCATACCTTTTACACCACTCGCTTTTAGATTTAGTTTTCAGCTTGTGAAAATGAATCATTGCAGGTTTAGCAACATAAATAGTTTCCCACTTATAAAAAACAATGATATATATTTTTAGGGTTTCTTAAATCAAAGCAACACACAATATTATCAATGATTATCAACTCTCTCCAACTAAAAAAATGCCAATAACCACTAGTCAGGGTTATGAAAACAAAATATATATATTTTTAGGGTTAATAAAATAAAAAATATTATCAACTATTGTTACCTTATTATCAACTATTGTGAATATAACTAAAACAAACATCATGATGCAGTTGTGAATTCGAATTTCAAAGGGATTCTCATCAAATTCAAGCATCACCCCATAAACCTAGAAATCTTATGGGAATAATTTTAGTCCATTACAGGATTAATTTTGTGTTTTTGTCCATATGTTTTTAAACATTATCGTGTATGTGTATGTTGTATATTGGTTTACCATGAGTAGTTTTGTTTAGACATTTTAATGTGCTTGAATCAATATTAATGTATTGGTGTGTGGCACATTCTTTAATTTTTCTTTTTTATATAGTATTGTTTATATTTATATTTAAATTTATATGTTTTTAGGGTTTCATAAATGAATAGATTAAAACATAATAGTAAAAGTTTAAAATGATTCATATTTTTTGTTTTTTTCCTATGATAAATTTTATATATTTATTTTCAATTAGAATGAAATTAAAACAACAAATTTATATAAAAATATAAACTATTAATCAATTACATATAAAGCATCTAATTTTTTAAGCATTCTAATTTAAAAATATTGATAATATCACTGTAATATTTAATTTTATCATACAATATATCAATAATTATAATTTTAAAATATGTTGTTTAATTTTAAAATATGATGCAAACAACATTAGTATTAGGGTTTTCTTTGTTGATGGGTTTATGAAATGAGAGGGATCCATAATGAAACAATGGCATTCCTTAGGCTCTTTTTATTGTGTAGTTTTTTCTTTAGGAGACTAACCAAATTAAAATTATAAAGGTCATTTCCTTCATACATAAACCTGGTATCTTATCCTATTTCTGGTAGGGATTTAAAAGCAAGACGAAGGTGAATAAAATTCATAAAATTTCTAGAGAAATTCTGAGAGGAATATGTGGATTTATACCTTGCATCTTAGTGAGGAAAACCGAAATTTATATGCAAATCTTGAATGGAAAATATCCGAAGTATGCGTAACACCCTTCCTCTACCTCTGTCCAAGTCCTTCATACATGTCTACATACCATGGATATCCAAGATTTTTTTGTATGTCTTAAACCTAAATAAGAAATGTCACGTGACTCTGTAGATAAATATTTTAAAACAGAAACAGAAACAAAAATCCTATATTATTAAGAAATGGACATGTGGCTCTAGGAGACCTTTTATAATCCCATCGACAACACAGTGATGGAGAATACAAAAGAGTGGACTCGGGAGATACAATTATCGAGAATTCAAATTCATTAATATGGGAGATAGGAAACGATTACACTTAAAAGAAATTATTATTTGGAAATTGACATGTGGTTGTATTATTATTTGGAAATGGAAATGTGGTTGTATGACACCTTTCATAATCCAATTGGATTTTTCAAAGTCGAGCCATATTTCAAAAATAGTTCATGGATGTTTCACAAAGCCATTTTCCAAAGAAGTGAATCTAATCTTATTTTATTTCATTTTATTTATTTATTTTATTTATTTTTATTTTTATAATTTTGATACACGGTCAATTATTGATGGCACATTAAATTTTTAATTTTAATTTTGTAAAAAATTAATTTATATAAGGTTTAATCACTTGATTTAGATTATGAAAGGAAGTTAACTTCATCTATTCCATCCATTGATTTAGTGACCATGATGAGAATATGAGAACAACTTTTAGTTTTAGTCATCCAATTAGAATCTATAATTAACAAAATGATTAAAGTGACCAATATCAATAGAGGGGACACATATCGATGTAAATATAATAAAATCGTTTGTATGTTTTCTCATTCTTCCCTTAAGTGATTGAGTGACATTGTATTTTCAAATTAAAATCGTATATTATAGTATTTAGATTTTTATGCCATGGAAGCGAGACTTATGGTTCTACCTTTTAATAAAATAATGTAATTAAATTTATCTATAATATTTATTGCTTACCTAAAATTTACTTATAATATTGGTTTATTTTCTAATTCATCCCTTACATAATCAAATGACATGGAATTGTGTTTTAGATTATTTAAATTGTTATATTTAAAATAAAAAATAAAAGTTTGAATTTGGCCAAACATGTTGAATCAATATATCAAAAATATTTAAAGAAGTAAAACTTATTGGAGTGGATGTGTATCTTAGAGTCATGTAGAATTGTTTAGGTTTTAATGTTATTATAAAAGTGAACATGTCACTGTTGAGAATTGAATCTATGTTGAGAGAAGAATTATAACTATGCCTAATCACCAAGTTACAAATTTTAGATAAAATGATTTTCTCTCACTACTACTATAAACCATAGGATAATGTTAATGTCCTTCACACCAATTCTTAGTAGGAAACCTAGCATGTGTTCGCACACCTTGATCCTTGAGCGGGGGTCTCACTCATGGAGGAAACCTAACCTTCTATCTTTATAACAATAGACCAATGTCTTACTAAGGATTTGAACTTTCGTGGGAAGAGTGTGAGATGTACCTTCTAACAATTTGATCAAACCACCTCAACTTGAAAATGTGGGACTATTTGATTTTTTATGATTTGTATTTTTGTTCAAAATTTTGGACTAGGCCTTCCTAAGAGAATCAGGATTGTCTAGATCTATAATGATGTGGAGGGTGAATTATTTTGTGCTAGCAAAATAAACACAAGATGCTCACGATGCCATGGTAATGAAAATGACAATAATGATTAGAAAGCATGAAAGTGCATGAATATATATTTTTCTGTTTGTTTTCTTTCCTTTGATTTGATTCCTCTCTATTGTATTTTTGGTACACATGTTCTCTATCCATGATCACTTGCATGGTTTTTGAACCACGGTTTTAGAAATTCTAGTTTTGATGATGTAGGTGAATAATTTTCTCTTAAAATGATATTTTTTTAGGGAAGACTTTAGATAAAAAATAATCATTCTAAAGGTTTTATGTAGTCTAGTTTATCACTTTTACTTGCAAGTTGGATATAAATGTCACATACCCATTTATCTCAATGACTTGCAGAGGTTATGAGGCACCCAAATTTTTCATTTTCTTTTTACTAGCTTCAAAATAATCTCTAATACTACCTTTTCATGTACCTATAACAACCCATAATTAAATATACAACTATTTATATCAGTTATGAAATTAATAATCAACACATACAATGTTCAACTAATTAGCATAAATTTTTCAAAAAACACAACCATAGATGACTTACTGTAATGACGATATTATTTACTTGGGATTTCAAAGTTGAATGCTATTTGAATGCCGCTAACCACAACAAATTATTTGGGTATGAGACTCCACCCAGCCATAGGATCAACTACACAATCATTTTATTCTTGGCCACCCTGAGCCCTCAATCAACTACTACTACCAGAGTATCATTTGTCTCACAACACTTTCCTTCCAAGGGAATGAATCATTTTTCTCATCACCCTTTTCGTCTATTAAATAGAGAAAACAATTCTAAAAATGGAAATTGATTGGAAATGGATCCACATTCCCACAATCCATGTGTGAACGTGGCAACTTTTATTTACTTGTTTTAAGTTTTACTTAGTTCAATATTTTTCATAATTTAACTTACAAACAATATTTCCCAACAATATGTCAAAAAGTACATAAAATATGTACTTCTTTAAGGTCAAAGAGATCGGATATTGTCTGCATGTGTCAAGCATAAGTCTTAAACTTCCAATATGTTTGCTTAACAACCCAAATACTATCCAATCATCAAAATATACCTCCAAAAAATTATGAATATATTCCTTAAAATCTATGACCACCACCCTAGAAAATATAACAGTGACATTTTTCAATCCAAAAGGCAACACTGTGTATTGTATGTAGCAAATGTGGTCTTATGTCGATCTTCAGGTGCAATTCTAATGTAAGATAGCCTAAATATCCATTTGTAAATGAGTAAGATTCTTGACCTCCTACATTGTCTAACACTTCATCTGTGAAAGGGGTAGGGAAGGGATCATGTAAACATGCATCATTCAACTTCGTCAAATCAATGCAAATCCTAATGTCTCCTTGAGATTTCTTTTCTTGCACCACCATAGGGCTCAACCATTCTGACTCTTCCACGGGTTCAATAATTCCTGTTACTATCATCATCTTATCAAGCTCTACTTTCACTTTATCCTTATGCTATGGGTTCAATCTATAAGGTCTTTGCTTGAATGACTTCACATTAGGCTTCAGGGGAATCATCATAACTCCCAGATCTCCTATTATACCCTTCATTTTTGAAAAATTGGTGGGAAACTATTCTTGATATTCATAAAAAAACTTTGTAACTTTACTGATTGTTTCGGGATCACAATAGTTCCTTATTGTTGCAAACTTGATGTTGGGAGAGGGATCCCTCAAGGCAAGTTTTGGTGCTTAAAGCCCAAGTTTTGACTAAATTCGATGTAAAGACTCTGCATTTTGTGGGCGCCAAGAGCGAAGTTTGTAACTAAGTCATAGGGTTGTCTACCCTTATTTTTGTAATGTAATGTCGGCTTGAGAGATCTACCCATGGTCCGCAGACCACGAGATTGTACAAATAGAGCGAGGCTCTATGTTGTAAAAGAGACACCGAAGGATGAAGAATTGAGACTTAGTTGAAGTGTAGAGTCGAATCTTTGGGTCATAGAGTAGGAGAAGGCTCGGTAGCTGAGTGTGCAGAGACCTAGTAGTCCACAGTTGAGTGCGCGGACCCCTGCAATTGAGTGTGCAGGGCCAGTCGAGTCTGTAACCTTTGGATAAGTAATAAAGAGAAGTTTTACATCATTTCTATGTATCTTTCTCCTGTTTTGTGCATTGAATGTATCAGATATGAATTGCATTTCTACTGTTTATATGATGCGCAAACTTATATGAATGTGTTGATAAAGTGAATATACAATAAAGTATCTGTTTACGTGAAGATAAATAACTGTTATAAGAAGATAAGCAAGATACACGTTGTAACTTAGGGAATTAGTGCAGATTGCTGCTAGGGCAGCGTGAAATCACCTTAGCCCCTCGTGACATCTCCATGAAGGCGATTTAACAGATAGTGAAGGTATCATAGGTCAGGTGAATGCACGAGGAGACCTGCGTGAAGCTATTGACAATTGGACTAAATCAACCCCTCAAACATCTCAAGGGTGTGGAAACTTGGTTCCAACATCCCCCCATACTGCTGCAGGTGAGACCTCAGTCTGCGCTCCGCGGGCTGTTCTCGAAAGGGCCAGTAGTACAGGGATTTGTTTGGATAATTAACTCCAAACCTGGGTTAGGCCCCATCAAGCCAAAAAATGGTTCCGCTTCTAGGACGAGAATCTACATAGAGATGTCTGATGTTGTATCATTGGAATCCAACTAAGAAAGAAATTGAAGGTTGGTTGGATAGAATAATTCACGAGTTCGCGGCATAGGAGAACGAGAGTCCGTAACTGACAAAAGAAGAGTGGTTAGACTACTACCTGTTCATAGAGATCCATGAAATATTCATCGCATCTTTCCCTGTTGAGCTATACAAGTGGATCGTGAAGCTAGTAGATAGCCAAGGAAGGTGGAAGCTTGACGGTCCTATTGTGTGGACCCCAAAGTTGGTGCGTAGATTGGAAGCATCAGAAGGTAAGATCGCATGCGCTATTGACCACTGGCTCGATCAAATTATAGGAGGATTCATCACTGAATTTGCTGTAGACACTTTAGTCAGCTATATAGCGAGGGAAAGCGATGCTTCCTCAAAGGACTATGAGGTAAGTGAGTAAGGTCGTTGAATACTTGGATTAAAATGCTATTGTGTGAAAAGAGGATTATGCATCTACATTGATGTCTGGGGCTATGCGAAGTGGAAAAACCTACATGAACAAAGGAAGTAAGGGACTAGAGAATAGCCCTTTGATTCCACCTCCGCGTGACGAGGAAGACCTCGTGAAGGTATCTCTACGAAGTGTGATCCATTTGATAAGGCAGATAATTCCGCGCATACCACCCCCACCCACACCACCACAAGAATCACTTCGAATATTAAGGGAGTGAGCTCGATAGCAGACTTTGAAGTAATAAAGATTGTTGATGGCAACAATCCCTATCCCGCACTATTAGGAATTGATTGGGCCACTGACATGAATGGGGTGATTAATCTGAAGAAGCGCAAGATGATTTTTGAAAAGAAGTCTCTACGCATAGTTATATCCTTGGATCCTGCTGAAGGATCGCGCTATACAAAGACGGTGGGAGACTATGAAAGTGACGATGATTTGGACTGTATTTAGAAGATAAATGTGCGAGAGCAAGATTGGGTAAATCCCACTACGAATGGACAAATTTCATGGGAGCGCAAAAGCTCTTGTACTTCTAATTTGGATGAGGAATAGAGCAATGAGAGAACCGACTACAAAAGGTAACCACATTGAACGATAATATGATGACAAGATCATTGTGCCACGTATCGACGTAAGTGAGATATCTGCCTACTTATGATGGATTAGGTGAGGTAGATGCTTTCTTGGATAAGTTTGAATGGAAGGTGCCAGAGAAGCAATGTTTCCAGGCCTTGTATTGGGTACTGCATGTAGAAATTTTGAATAATTTAACACATATTCAATGGATATTATCCTGATCGTACAATTATAAGCGGAAAATGTATAATACATAATCTCCTCTACGTTGATCATCAATTTACAGAAGCAGAAACATTCACAGGCGCACATAGAAGCATCAATCAAGCTTATTAACATAGTATGTATCCCGGGGAAAGCATCTCGCTAAAAACCCCAACTATCTGTATATTATATTGATTGAATCATGTAACATTACAAAGTACAATGCTTATCACAAGCAATCCAGTACCATCTCCACCTGTTACACACAATACAACTAAGATATGATCTCCAAATCTATTCCACTGCTTGCCTGCCTCCACTGCTCAATCCCTGCTCAAGAACTGATGAGAATGACTTCCCAAACTCGTATTTCACCTGCAAAATAGTCACTCACACTTTGTTGGACGTGAGCACAAGCTATAATGTGGGCAAATACGTGAGCAAACTCATTGGCATACTCAATCCCTTGATTGTGCAAGATCTGGTGCACAACTATAGTCACAACTGATAGCAATCTGATTCTCTACCACCTGTCCCTGTTGAACTGAACATGCACTGACATGCAACTGAGTTAACTGATGTATTTTATAGTTGTATTATGAGTTAATAACTTGTGAATTAATTAATAACTAATTCACCCAACTCATCTCTAGTCTATTGATCAGTTAGACTAAATACAACCAGTTTAACAAAGCTAAACTGAACACAACTCCATCAACTGCACCTCCAGTCCACTAAACTCAACTCACTTGAGTTCTAACTGAAGTCCTGCATGCAAATATTAGTCATCCCATAGGTAACCACGTATTTCCCTCTGGGATCTGCATGTACCACATCTGTAGCTCATCCTGAAGTGCTCCAAGAGAATAAGATCAAGTTTATAGTCCAAATATTATTATGAGACAATAATATTTGACTTTTCTATTTTTGACAGTCAGTCTAAAAATAGACTTTGATCACTCACACTGTGATCACTCACACTTTGATCAAAAATAGAAGTCCATCTATTTTTCCCAACTTGACCAATCATCCATAAACAGCAACCTGCAATCCATAGACATGATCCATATGTCTAAAAATAGACATAGTCTAAAAATAGACTTGCACCAAAAATAGCCTGCGGGCCCACTTAGTGAAGGCAAATCTTTTCACTAAGCTCCATCATCTTGTTGCACTCCCAACAAGAATTTCTTGTTGCACACTTTTCAACACTCCCTCTCAACAAGAAAGGCTTCCTCTCAAACCCGATCCTGTAACTCTGGAATGTTCTCCATGCAACACATCTGGTCGGTCCACTTGCTCTATCATCAAAGTCTCTGACTGCTATTGCCTCTGTCGACTGAAACTCTACATCTCTGTGCTCTTCAGTATCTGACTACTCTACCCTCTGTCACTTTGATCTCTGACTACATTCGTGCTGCTGCTGGTTCTATCTCCCAGCTTTGCATCCGCACTGCACCTCCCAACTGACCTCCCTATTGGGATAGATGCATCCTCTGATGCTGAAGCTCTACCTGCTGCTGACAAGTGCTCCCTCTCTGACATCTACGCTACTGCAACATCTCCATGCATCTCGCACCATTGCACACCTCTCTGTGCCACCTAGCACTGTGCAAAACACTTGTGCCTCTCGCATTGCTACAGCCTGCTAGCTATGCGCTGTCTTGGGATTCCATGCGCTGTCACTCTCTCTGCCACTCCATCCGCATCTGTCTCTACCCAATCAGTCAGTTCGTGCTACTAAACATTGGGGCTCCCGTAGCAAGGTCTCATCCAAGAGGTTGGGTACCTCAAGGATCCTGCCCCTCCTCCTTGGGACAATCAATCCACATCACCCCACCTCCTACCTGGAGGTTTCCTGCATGCGATCCTTCAGCCCATCTGGCTCGAAGTTTCCCCCTACTGGAGGTCTCTGGATGAGTAGATGTCTCTACTTGATCTCCTCTCAGCTTCCCCTGTTGTGGCTCCTCCACAATCTCCTGAAGCTGCTGCACCAATCGTGGCTCCTCCACAATCGTCTGAGACTTCTTCTGGCTCTGCATGTTGAGAGGTAATATACGCTCCCTCTCAACCACCAAGTCTCCATCATGACAACGAAAGCATCGCACTTTCGATTTGTCAACCTTCTTCCCATCACTGGAAGAACAAGATTTGGAATGAGAATCCTTCTCCTTCCCCTTCTTCACCTTACTCGCTAAGGCACAGTTCTCCTCATCCTGCATGGATGAAGAACCGTCTCTGGTGCTCCGTTTAATCTCCTCCTACACAAGATCAGACCAAAGTCTCTCCCATCTTGGCAGTTTCTCCCTTCCATTCACCGAGTCCTGGTAGCTATGCCGACTCTTAGGAAGGTCAAGGAGTCCTAGACTCACCATCCCCATCATCCGACAGTCACCCCCACACTTCCCAGTTCATCCAGGCATTGGGTGAACTTCGTGAGATACTGGGGCATACTGTCTCCATTCTCACACTGAATGTTTCTGAGTTTTATCTCTTGCTTTGGAATTAAATTCGAATTCCACCAGCTCAAAACTCAACCACTTCTGATCTAGAATTCGTGAGAACAAATTATTTCTTGTACAGAGAACGACTGTATGGGCATTCACTGGATATCTCACCTTCCAAAAGAAGGATGAATCCAGAGGCTACCTGGCCCGATTACAGACTCTGCCTGAAGAAATAGAATGTAAACACTTTCTGAATAATAGATCTGATGATCAATCGTCACTTGATATCCTGTAAAAATCTCTTCTACAAATCAAGCAGCTCCGATACCATGTAGAAACTTTTTCTACAATTATCTAGCTCTGATACCATGTAGAAATTTTGAATAATTTAACACATATTCAATGGAGATTATCCTGATCATACAATTATAAGCGGAACATGTATAATACATAATCTCCTCTACGTTGATCATCAATTTACAGAAGTAGAAACATTCACAGGCGCACATAGAAGCATCAATGAAACTTATTAACACAGTATGTATCCCGGGGAAAACATCTCGCTAAAAACCCCAACTATCTGTATATTATATTGATTGAATCATGTAACATTACAAAGTACAATGCTTATCACAAGCAATCCAGTACCAGCTCCACCTGTTACACACAATACAACTAATATCTGATCTCCAAATCTATTCCACTGCTTGCCTGCCTCCACTGCTCAATACCTGCTCAAGAACTGATGAGAATGACTTCCCAAACTCGTATTTCACCTGCAAAATAGTCACTCACACTTTTTTGGACGTGAGCACAAGCTATAATGTGGGCAAATACGTGAGCAAACTCATTGGCATACTCAATCCCTTGATTGTGCAAGATCTGGTGCACAACTATAGTCACAACTGATAGCAATCTGATTCTCTACCACCTGTCCCTATTGAACTGAACATGCTCTGACATGCAACTGAGTTAACTGATGTATTCTATAGTTGTATTATGATTTAATAACTTATGAATTAATTAATAACTAATTCACCCAACTCATCTATAGTCTATTGATCAGTTAGACTAAATACAACCAGTTTAACAAAGCTAAACTGATCACAACTCCATCAACTGCACCTCCAGTCCACTAAACTCAACTCACTTGAGTTCTAACTGAAGTCCTGCATGCAAATATTAGTCATCCCATAGGTAACCACGTATTTCCCTCTGGGATTTGCATGTACCACATCCGTAGCTCATCCTGAAGTGCTCCAAGAGAATAAGATCAAGTTTATAGTCCAAATATTATTATGAGACAATAATATTTGACTTTTCTATTTTTGACAGTCAGTCTAAAAATAGACTTTGATCACTCACACTGTGATCACTCACACTATGATCAAAAATAGAAGTCCATCTATTTTTCCCAACTTGACCAATCATCCATAAACAGCAACCTGCAATCCATAGACATGATCCATATGTCTAAAAATAGACATAGTCTAAAAATAGACTTGCGCCAAAAATAGCCTGCGGGCCCACTTAGTGAAGGCGACTATTTTCACTAAGCTCCATCATCTTGTTGCACTCCCAACAAGAATTTCTTGTTGCACACTTTTCAACACTGCACACTACGCCCACAAGGTGGTGGGATACACACAGAGGAAGCGTTGAGGATTGGCGCACATCTAGAAGAATGTTGCGCTCATGGTTTGAGAAACCTATAGTGTGAATGGCAGATAAATTCAATGGGCAAGATGGTCCATGTGTGCATCTATCCAGGTGGGTACAGGCATATGGTAAACCACTTGCGTGGATGCACATGAACTTCGCGTTGGGAGATATGGTTAATAAGAATGTGTTGGGGGGGCCAATGCGCGAACAGTCCCTTAAGATGAAACGACAGAGCATAGAGAAGAATCAGATTGTGTTGGGGGGCCTTCGATCACAGATATAGGAGTTGTAGGTGCGCACTCGTCTGGTTGGTACTCTCTCGACTAGCCTTTTAGTAGGAATGACTGCGGCTGAGGAAATACGCGCCCAGATTACCAACACCATAGTGCTGCCAGAGGGGGCACTGGTTACAGAGAATGAGGCTAACAGGTCTATGGTCAATGCATTAAAGGGAGTAGGGGTCAACATGGCTACGCTCCCTCGGGATACACTCTATGTCCTATAGGATGAAGTGACTGCAGAATTGCAGGCTAGGGAGGGTCGTGAAATACAGGTGTTGAGCGAGCAGAAAATTAATATGGAACAACTGAGCCTACAACGCGACGAGGTAGTGGCGCAGAATGGGCAGATGGTGGAGGTGATTGAGGAGGCTTGTCAGATGGTCCCTAAATTGGCCATCCTAGCAGAGGCACCGACAGAGGTGTGCATTTGGAGGTTAGCAGCAATGGTTCAGGAAGCGCGAGAAGAAATGGCTAAGGTTCAGCTGGAGTTAAACCTTTAGAAAACAGAGCTACAATTGAAGGCACAACCTTCAACTCCTCTAGAGGTAAGGGAACAGTGCGCCAGTGCCATTACATCGGGGATGGAGGAGATCAGTAGTGCAGTAAAGGATTGCACCAAATTGTTGGAAGAATCATTCAAGGTCCTCACCACTCTATAGGAGGACCCAAACATATAGCTCTTGGAAACAGAAGCGCATTAGCTACAACAACAGTATGATGATATAAAAGGGATTGTCCAGACAGTGGCCCTTACACAGAGGCTCATTCAGATGCAATAGAGAAAAGTGCTTAAGGAACAGGTAGACGCGGAATGACACAAAGAAGCGGTTCTGAAGGCACGCATCCAACCATGGATCGATGAGGCTTTTGTCATCACAACATTTATTGAAGGTAAGTTTGCTTAGATGCATGGGACGCAGGAGCAGATGCGGAGAAGAAGTGCAGCAGTCTCTGAATAGCGTGTCTAGGAGATACAACAGACAACCGCTCAATGCGCTCCCGACCTTGCAACAATTTGGGGAAAGTTGGAAGGTCTACATGCCAAGATCTCCGCACCAACCGAGTGACTCGAGGGTGAGTCCAAATGTTTGTGTTGGGGGCCGTTTGGGAGTTGGATCCTCCAAGGCAATTTTGGGGCTTAAAACCCAAGTTTTAACTAAATCCGATGTAAAGACTCTGCATTTTGTCGGTACGGAGCGCAAAGTTTGTAAGTGATTCATAGTGTTCACTGCCCTTATTTTTGTAATGTAATGTCAGCTTGAGAGATCTACCCATGGTTTGCAGACCATGGGATTGTATAAGTAGAGAGAGGCTCTAAGTTGTAAAAGAGTCACCAAAGGATGAAGAATTGAGTCTTCGTTGAAGTGTAGAGTCGAGTCATTGGGTCATAGAGTAGGAGAAGGCTCTGCAGTTGGTGCGTGGAGCCCTAGTAGTCCGCAGCTGAGTGCATGGACCCCTACAGCTAAGTGTGCAGGGCAGGTTGAGCCTGTAACATTTGGATAAGTAATAAAGAGAAGTTTTACATCATTTATGTGTATCTCTCTCCTGTTTTGTGCATTGAACATATCGGATATGAATTGCATTTCTATTGTTTATGTGATGCGCAAACTTATACGAATGTGTTGATAAAGTGAATATAAGATAAAGCAGCCATTTACGTTAAGATAAGTAAGATACGCGGTGTAACTTGGGGAATTAGTCTAGATTGCTGCTAAGTAAGCGCGAAATAACCTCAGCCCCTGGTGAGGGTTGCATGAAGGTGATTGTAACAGATCGTGAAGGTCTCACAGGTCAAGTCAGTGCGTGAGGAGACCTACACGAAGCTATTCACAGTTGGACTAAATCGACCCCTCTGTTATCTCAAAATCAGACCCTGGAAGGCTGCTGACCAGGAAGACCTTAAGTAACTATTTCAAACCTACTTTAGGCTGAGGCTTAGCCTCCTCAACTTGAGAGGGCTCTCTCAATTAATTATTGTTTTTGATTATGATTAAGATGGCTAACTCTTGTGAAACAAAGGTAAAATGTGAGTAGTGGAAACACAATTAGAAACTATCCATTGGGCTTATGGTGTCAACATCATTTCAGTATAACAAAGGTATCAACCTTTCATAGATGTCAGGGCATTCAGGATTCAACACATTTAGAACATACTAGAAACATATAGGACCACACAGTCTATGAATGTATACAGGAAATTATAGCACCATGAGTGAGTTCTAAGTGATTACACATTCATACCATTGCAAATATTGGGAAAATAAAAATACAACACATTCTGAATATCGAATCCCTCCTAACTCCTGAGAAGCAAAGCCAATCTTATTACTAAAACAAAGTCTTTACATAAAGCGAAATATCAGAGCTTTTTTTAATAAATTTCCCACCCTTGGTACATTGCTCTTTCTCCTATATATAGATTTCTTTTACAAGGCTGAGATTCCTCCTCCAACATGAGGGGAACTCGAATTCTACTTCTTATGACACCTATTCAAATTTTAACTACCTATTAAATGTAACAAACTGCTAACTAGACTTTTTAGAGATCTAAGGCAAATAGGAGTCTAACTCCATATCATGCTAATAATAGCCTTAATTACAATCAATTCTCATTCTTTGACAAGTGGTATTTTTTAGTTTGGCTGTGGTAGGTGTTTGTAGCTGCCTACTGGCCCTTAATGTCACATCTTCTCCATTGCTCCTGAAAAGTAGGAAACTGCCCCTGTTTATCTGCTTTTGGTTTTCCTCAAAGATATTCGAAACCAATGAACCATGCCCTTCTTCTTTGATTATACAAAAATATATTAGAATGCCACGTCCTTGATGTGCTGTCAACCTTTTCCATGTGTGAAGACAAGACCTCCTCCAAGCTGTCTGACATATCATGAACTATAGTAACTCTGATCACTTTATAACAAAAAGTTTAGAGTTCGAATATAGGTTTCTTCCACCTGTTTCTTCCTTTGTTGAATGTTGACACCTGTTACATGATCCTTTGAAGAGATTCCTTTTTCAAAAATTTCCCCTCGGTCCCTCAAAATTGGTTGACTGAGTTTTAATTATGTAGCTACAGCAGTTTCGTAGCGCGCTACGAAACTGCTAAGCGTTAGGCATCATCTTCAGCGATTTCCTAGCGTGCCACGAAACTTCTGTGTAATCACCAAAACACATCCTAATACCAAAAATTTGCTATCTTGAGCTTCTTTATATTTAATCATTCTTTTCAATTGCTCCAAAGCTTTTCAAAAATGAGTGGAAATATATGATTCTTCAAGAAAGATTATAACAAGGAAAACCATCAAAATTTGGAACATAACCTTACTTGATGTGTGACTTCCTTAAGGAGATTCTTTCTGCTGGCTTAACTGCAACTTTAAGTCCTCAATTTGTTTCTTCATAACTCTGATCCTAACTCTTAGCTTTGTATTGACCTTTCTGATGAATTGTGCTCCCTTTATTGGAGGGACAGTCCAGCTACGGAATTGAAAATTACAGTCAACCACCTCGGGTATTTGAAATGTTTTGTCCTCCCACTGAGCTTGAATTTGGTTAAAATAAGCCTCCTTGATTGCATGTTTCCTGGAGGCTTTCTTCAGTCTGGCAATTTCAAAGTTTTCCAATTCCAACTTCCTTTTCAACTCTTCAACACTATCTTCTTCTTGAAGGGTAATTGCTTTACCTTTATCTTTTCCTTCATGAGACTGTGTTATCTCCTATGTTTCATTAGCTCCTGGCAGTACCTCCTATATGTGTTTGAAATTCTTCGTTATGGGTCTTCTTGGCTTAAAGACAAATTGAGCAACCTGATCATCAAACTTGAGTTTTTTCGAGGCTTTGACTCTCTTAGCCTTGTCTTTTGCTGACTCTATCAAGTCTACTTGAACCAGGGGAGATTCTTCAATATCAATGGCTTGCAGTAAATCATTCAAGTCTCCCTTTGAAACAGGGTTTTCCTCAATAATCATTGACTTGCCTTTTTCTTTAGCTACCTGGCTCCTTGTCCTTCTTCTTTGGACTCCTTCACCTGTGTTTGATTCATGTGCACCTTCTTTGATCTGAGTTTTCTCTTTAAGGGACTGCTGGGGTGTATCTTGGATAATCACTGGCTTGGTGGATTCCTTTACCTGTTTCCTAGCCTTTAACTTTGCAAACCTCCTGGATCTTGTTTCTGCGTGATGACCAATTGTTGTTGGAAGATCTTTTGCAGCTTGAGGACTGAGACCAGTCTCATTTTTGAAACCAGACATAAACATGAATGTCGGCCAGCCCCTACCTACTTTTTGGATTTCATGCAGCACGATCAACTTAACTAAGCCGTGGTGAAACAATTAGGTCTCACATGCTTCTTTCCTTAGCTGCACCTTGTCACACATTTTGCTTAAGCTACGAAATAAGTAGAAAGGTAAATCAAGAGATATCATTTCTGTGAAATGGAGCAGAAGCTTAAAATGATATGAATACAGCTTATTGTATCTCCCTTCACAGGTAAGGTACCTCTGTATGCAGGTATGCAAATTGGCATATGAGTCCTTGACATAATTTCTAGGCACAAACTTGTTTAAATTTGAGTCAATAAGCTTGGGCTTCAGAAATTCTTTGCAGGGGGTCATATCAAATTTGAAATTCTTAAACCAAGTTTCTTGTCCCCTTGGAATTTTAGTAACTGTGGATATTACCTCTGGTCAGACATGCAATTCGAACATCCCAACCTTTGAGTTCAGTCCTGTGAAATTCAAAGCAAATTCCTTGGTGATTTGTGCATGACCTCCCTAGAGTTTCTCACAAAAATTCCAACATCCAACCTACTTGAACTCATGCTCAACTTCTTTTTTCTTCAAGATAAGGTCTAAACCTTCAAGTTCATTCCTCGAACATCTCCCTGATCTGTGCTCTTTCCTTTCTATAGATCCTTCCGTGAGACTTCAGTGTAATGAAGGTTAGATATACTAGCGCTGCTCAATATTCAATCTCTACCTCGCTTGAATGGCTTCCTCGCTTGATATACAATGCATTCAAATTGAACGTTTGTAGATCTGTTCCTTATGCAATGAATACAATCATAATTAAGACTATGAATACCTGGCTTTTCTTGGAACTTGCAATCCGAGCGTATCAAGGTACCTAGCGACTGTAATGATGGAGATAAGTGGTTGGACATGATATGTGGAGTGTATAAGCTGAAAGTGAATGATGCAACCATAACTGAACTTGAAAAATTTGACAATTAGAAAAGATTTGCTACGGATTGCATGAATCTCCGATTTCGTAGCGTAGCCAGTGTAAAATCTGGATTATGTGCTATGAAATAACCTAAAACATGTTGCATTGTAGAAACACCTAAAAAGGATTTATGCGCTGCAAAAACACCTAAACATGATCTGTGCGCTACGAAATCACCTAAAGAGCTTTGTAGCACATAATAACCTTTGAACAAAGCTTACACATGGAAATTGTGTGAGTTATCAGACCAATGATGAATGAGAATGCATAGTTGACCTTTATTTAAGTATACTATCAAGACTCCTAAGATTCAGTCTCTAAGACAAACAAAAATCAGACCTAGACTAGCACCGAACCTTTACCCTCAAACTAATGTGAGCAATTGGGAATTAGAATTCTTAAGTGATAACACCATCAGACATCTCAAGGGTGCAGAAACTTGGTTCCAACATCCCCCCATACTACTTCGGGTGAGACCTTAGTCTGCGCTCCATGGGATGTTGCTAAAAGGGCCAGTAGTACAGGGATTTGTTTGGCTAATTAACTCTGAACCTGGGCCAGGCCCCATCAAGCCAACACTTGGGCTCCTTTTCTAATCCTATATTCAGCTTCTTTGTCTTTAGTGGCTTTGTTATATAAAGCATATGTAACTCAACTCCATTTAATTTGTGGCATCCTTTTAATTCTTCTATGTTGATGTTGTGGGGATATTCTTCTTCTTCTGTAGTAAGGTTATAACACTCCAGTGCATTTTCTATCTACGCAACCTGATTAGGATGTTGGAATGTCAATGGAGTTACATTCTCAAGTATCCTCTTCTCAACTGTTTGAAGGGCCAAATCTATATATGGAAAATCATCTTCAAATCTGAATGTTAATATGAAACCATCAACCATGCCTTCCCAATTCACAATACCATTCTAAAGCTCTATTCATTGGTACCAATTCTTAGGGATTATCTCTAATGTATGAATGAATCCACGTACCCATTCCTGGCATGGAATCTCCTTCCATGTTGTGGTACATAACTTGATATTCTTTCTAGGATTAGTTTAACTATCATACTTTATATCCATCTTTGTATTTATCTGACTAAATCTTATCCACATCAATATTCAACATTCCCGCCAGTCTCCTATATTCTTTTTGTGTGCACCCCAACATCTAACAAGATTAGCTTTCAGGGCTATATCCAACGCTAACAACCTTTGATTTTGTGGAACTTATTATTCATAATCATTAATAAAAGTATTCACATCACTTATCCCATCATAAGAAGGTATGTTACATACCTTAGATGTCATACAACGAATTAATTTGGTAATTCTGGCACAACACCTTGTGGATACTTCATGCAACATATTCTACCAATTTTCCAATTATTCTTTTGAGTCTGAGGTACAGGAACTATCATGATCCCAACTCAACTTTCCTTCTACAGTAAGGACTAGGGTTAAAAAAATCATGTTCTTTTGTTGTCAATTTATAGATATTATCTATGTTAGTTGTGCAGTACTCTTTGTTAACTGGCTCTGTATATCTTATTACTTATAACAGATCCAAGGGAACAATTACCCTCATATTACTTCCTTCAAATATCATATGTATCTTCTTTAGATTAATTATGGACATATTATCAAATGCCCAGTCAAGTCTAAGCAATGCAGGATAAGGGTTACTATCATCAACGATCTCTAGTACTTCAAAATCAATAATAGTGTGAACTCTTTCAATATTCACTGTTACACTTGGTAGTCTTCCTAAGGGGAATATATTTTTCTGATTTTACATCCTTAACTGAATAGGTGGTCACTGTGGGTTTGGCTTACCCATTACTTCCCATGTCTACTTTGTCAAAACATTACCATCAAATCCCAGATCTAGAATAACTTGATCTGTCACATATTCTCCTATCTACAAACTTAGCCTCATTTCTCTTCCATTTCTCTTAGGGTGATGTAGATTATTCACTGCACACATCTCACTTCACAGTGTTTCATTGGATGCACAAGAATTTATCAATTGATGAAGCCCTTCTTAAACCCTTTGATCTCTTAATAATTTCATACAAGTTTGTAGGAAAGACTTTAAAGTACCTCCTTGATTTGTTGACTCCTAGTCTTCTGTCGGATCTCGATCATGTGTCAAAGTTTGGTTCCATGTCAAATCTAATGATACGTCGTAGTTACTTTTCTGACTTGGTTGTGCACTAGAGGTTGAAGCTCCAACATCCATAAAACTTCACTTTTCTTCCAAAAATATTTATTTTTCCTTATGAATATAAAAAACAGGAGCTTTCTCAACAATCTTTCTAACCCATGCATTTTCAGATTCTTTCTTTCCATCCTCTTTATCACTACTAGTCACATCTCCACTTCTAATAACCATACTAATTTGAGGTTCATCATTCCTTTGTTCAACGGTCATCATTTGAAAATTTTGTGTTGGCTACTAATTACTTTTTTCTTGAACCTTCGCCTTAAGTAAAGGACATTCCTCAATTACATGGTTAAAGGACTTACAATTCTCACATGTCATCGTGGAGTTCTGGAAATATCCTGTAAATTGACATGGTTGGTCGTACTTATAGGAAATAATTTGTCCATGGCCTCGACCAGATCCACCAGCTCAACCTCTTCCTTGGTATCCACCTCGACCACCACACTGTCCATTTTTCCAATGTTCATGCTCTTATGATTGCATTCTATAAGCATCGACACTATGCTCCATCATCAGTTCATAAGCTCGATAATTGTTCTCATCATGTCCTTTTGATTTACAAATTTTTTAGAATAAGTTCCTTTGAGTGTGTACATATTTATGTAACAAACGAAAATGTTTTGAATGATGTTCACATCAAGTTGTACATATTTCACCCAATAGGCTGGGTCCTGCATTCAAGGGATTTAGTGCTCTAGTAGCCATGTAATTTCTGAAAATAGGTCATTGTTCTTTAGAATGTCCCTCTGATTTTCATTTCATACACCTGTTGAAGCCCCGAAAATTGGGTCGACAACAAGGGGGATACCCACCCGATCCGGACCTTGGTTGGTAGCTCCTTATCCATTTGGTATAGCGGGTCCGACTGGGGATAATGTGACCAGTTTCCCAATCTAAGGGGTGTGTGTGTGTGTAGAGTTGGATGATGCTGATCTAGGAGTATTTTAAGCTAATTTAATTCAAACTTCTAAACCGACTCTATGCTATTGTAATCTAATAATAAACAACACATCTAATCTACGCTAACCCGGGGTGTATTTCTTCTATTATGCGATCTAAAAAGATTTCGAACAATAGCTAGTAATAAAGATCATTCAACTATCATAAGAATAGAAATTAATGAAGATAAACCACTTTGCATAAAAAGTTAAGCAAAACAGTTGTGAACAGCATACCGCATAATGAGTTATTCATATATCAAGCACAAATAAATGACTCCACCGTATAGAAGTTCGAAATGGTATCCCACATATTCATGCATTAACATATAAACAACTGAAAACTGCATATCACTTTAAGAATATAAGCAGAAATTGGTCAAGAGATAAAAGTACCATTTATGACTGGTTCCACTCATAAGCTTCAAGCAATAACGATTTATCTCTACTTGTTCTAACATCTACTAAGAGTACAAAAGTGCAACATCAGTAGCAGACATTAAATGCAAACATTGATAAATCTCGATCCATCCATTCATCAAAAGCCCCCTCCGAGGGTGCAAAAGTGGATGTTCTGAGGACAAGTTTTTTGACAAATTTCCGGACCCTTCTCCAAATGCCATGAGAAGGGTTAAATACTACTAACTAATTAATCTTAATTACATAGATTTAGGACACGACTTCAAATGACCGCCCTTCTACTAAAGCAAATTTATTTCTAAAAATTGAATCTAATTTCTAACCGTTTCTGTATTTGCTCCTTAGTGTTGTAAGCAATGCAACGTTCGCCTGGGAAGAGTCGGTTGGTTGTCTTCTCCTTTCGTTCGAGTGATGAAAATAGAAATAACAAGAGCTGGCACCGCTTTCTGACAAACTAGAAGATATTTTCGAAAATCTTCCTTTGGCTTGGTGTATTCGCTGTGTGTATACTTGGTATAACCCAAATTTCTTTCAAACTGATTGTGTTGTTGCTATTTCGGTTTCCGGTCGTGCGAATGACTCAATAAGTTAGGGACTTTGCTCTCTGAACAATTTTCCGTATTGAAAATTGCTTCCGTTCTTTGTTCCAGGCTTTTCTGGAGCGTCTTCCCTCTTTAGCGTTTTTCTTTTTGCTTTACCCAGTCTGAGCTTCAGGATCTTTTTTAAACAAGCTGCTTTTGTGCGCCTTTGACTCTGAGTCTTGGATAGTCTATTTCCATCAGTATCTGTTGAGTGATACTCTGGAATCCACAGTCCTGCTGCATGCGACATCCGTTTGCGAAGGCATCTCTTCTCTGTTCTCCGAGTATTGACGCTTTCCCCTTTTCCTTAGATGTTTCCTACACATTGATTTATATTAGTTGCTACCTTACAGTTTACGCAAAGGAAAAGAGAAATGACGAAAAGATTGACATGAAAGCTTTAAGTTCTAATGAATGCATAATCATGACACTCATAATGACTTGACTCTTCGAAAAACACAACACAATCCTTCTTGGATACTTTGGCATACAATCATTAATTTCTCTTAAGGCACGCGCCCAATTTTGGTCTACAGACAGCTTTCCTTGAACACTATGTCGAGGAAATTTTGTGATGAGTGATTTCTGCGATTCGCATCGCAGTATCAAGGATTGCGATGTCAAGATGTGTCATCGCAGGAATTGATGGTCGCATTCATCGCAGATCGCGAATAGCAAACCGTGCTTAATCATCCAATCACTGTGTGCTGCTTATGCGATGTTGCGATATGCGATGTCGCATATCGGCCGTCAGCGATTCCTTAATTTTTCATTTTAAGAGCACTTTTCAATATATGCGATGCGATGAATTTCGCGTCGCTCCTTCGTAGCTTATTTATGCGCATAGGAAAACGCTTCACTCTCTCTTCGCGATGCGATACAGCTTTAGGGAGTTAAAATACAAAAATATTGATAAAATGTTTTTTTGGATTTTTTGTTAAGGGTCCCCATTTGCTTGGTGTTATTGCTAATACCAAACAAAGAGGGGGGTTGTTGGTGACCACAACAATGGCGATTCACTGTGAAGAACCAGTTATCTCTGTTTTTCTATTGAATTTCCACTTCCGAAGCAGAAAAAATTTCATATGTCTAAATTTTGTTATGCACAGATAGAGTACATTACTCCTTATCCTATCAATGATACTTTGTCTCAACCTTTTTCATATTCCAATTGTTTGCTTCCTCAGGCTTAGTTCTTGTATTCACATCAGACATTACTTGGTCCTTTTTTTAAAGATAAAATAAGGTATTCTCTGCGTACTAGCTTTTAAAATATGCTCATTTGTCGTAGGTAGAGCCTCTACTGCCCGCAAGCATCCATAGCCTCGACAGGGTTACCTATTATCCAGCAACGATGCTTTATCCTGCTTGAGGTTATTTACAACATTTCAGAGAAAAACCCTTTTTGACACTTTTTCCTTTTTTATTCTCTAAAGAACAATGTCTCGGTTTGGTGGCCAAATTATGACACAGTCATTCACTCGATTTACACTTTTGCTGAACAAGCTGGCTCGTGATGAGACCCCTTGTCTTTTGATTGCAACAATCTTGAGTCGTTGCCTTGTTTTGGTAGACAGTATTGGCAAAGTCAGCAAGTTATAATATCTGTGATCATGATAAGCCAGCTCGTGATGAGACCTCTTATTCTTTGAGATATAGTGTTTTCTCGGATTGTTCCTCTGAATGCTACAATTTCCTTTAGCAGGAAGGAAGTCATTGTTTTTCCTTAAGAAAGCTTTGGGCGACAATAATAGAGTTTGAAAATAGCAGCTTTACAGAGAATATTTATTTTATTATTGATGCCTTTCATTGTGCTGATATAAAACAATTTCTTACCAAAGGTTGTTTTCATCAAAGCTTTTGAAGTTGAAACTAGCATCATGTCTAGGCTAAAGTTAACTCTACCTGTCAATAATAAAAATCAGATTTTTAGAAGAATTTTGCTACTTGTACAAGCGAAAAGCTCAAAATCTAATAGAGAATTGGTGTCTTTTTCATGAACCCTTTTAGTGACCATCTACAACTGGTTTTATTTATAAGAAAGAGAAAAATAAAATAAAAACTAAAAGTATCCTACAAAAATAGAAGAGTGATCTTCTATGGAAAATACATTTTAAGAATTTGTCCATTAACAGGCAAAGAATCTCTTCTACCTGCCAAATCCTGCAACACAAACGTCGATGGGCCTATGACTTCTACAATCTGAAAAGGACCAAGCCACAACTTCTGAAATTTCGTATGTTTGCCCTTCCCTTCATGAGCCTTATCCCATTTCAAAACTAAATCTCCCATCTGAAAGTTTTTTCTGGTCATTATGCTTGAGTCAAAAGAGGATTTTATCAGCGCTTGATGATGGGCATGGGTTTTCTTAGCTTGTTCTCGTTGTTCTTCTAATTTTATTATTTCCATTTGTCTTAGTTGTATGGAGGAGGTAGATACCTCATCGATGTGTTGTACTAAAGACAAAGAGGCAATGACTAAGTGAGTTGGAAGAACCACTTCTTTCCCATAAACTAAATTAAAGGGAGAAGTGTCGATTGAAGCTTTCTTCGTTATCCTATCTGCCCATAAAGCATTTATGATGTAGCCCAGGCCACTCCCAGGCCACTTCTGCCAGGATCCTCTCTTTATCACTCTCATGCATATAAAACATGCCTTTCAACGCATGCCAGAGCGTACTCGCTTATCTCAATTCACTGCAATCTCAGGACTTATAAAAGTCATGCTTTTAGTTCCACGTACGGTGCTATAAAACCATACTTTGTTAACCCCTGGTTTTCAAGAGACTCTACCATATATCTGTATATATATTCACTTACCACATCCACATCAGTTCTGGTTATCGGCGCTAAAGATGAGTTCGACTTTACCATAACAAGCTCTGATATATATATATATATATATATATATATATATATATATATATATATATATATAGCAGTCCTCACAACACAAGTCACCTCGCCTTCCTTGAATAAGGCGCATATAGAGCCGCGGAAGTGCTTACCTCTGTCAACGATAATTATAAACCGACCTTTGCCATAACCAATGGCTTATAAGCCACGGACTCCATGCCAACTGAGCTTCCGTCTGTGACATATACGCTGAGAAACATTTATAAATATGTTACACAGTTACATGCGTTGGATACAGGCTTTTAAACCATGGATGGACCCTACTTACAGATATACTTCCGTTGACTCTAATTTTAAATCGATGCGCATGCATAAGTCGTGATTCCGCCTCTGTTACAATACGCATATAACCATTATGCCCATCCACAGGCTTTAGAAACTGGCATACAAACCAATGAACAGTTCCGAAGGTCCTCTGGCCGGCAATGTCATCTCAGAACGCGGGATTAACGATAAATACGCACAGCAACTGCGCGTTAAGCAATGAAAGGCAACCGGTTTAACACACATGGTAAATTCGCATGGGAACCATCAGCACCGTGCGATTTCAACACTATATAACTGCATATAGGTGCGCATATAAAATCAAGCCTGTCTATATATCACGAAGTGAAAATCGTTTCACCATTATTACCCAGAATATATATATATATATATATATATATATATATATATATATATATATATATATATATATATATATATATATATATATATATATATATATATATATATATATATATATATATATATATATATACGCCACAGTGAATTAAAAGCCAAGGCAAAACAACCATGAATACACAGTAATTAGAATGTGCTGTCAGCCCACAGAGTTTAGCAATTTCAACATTATCAAACATCGATTTCTGCCATTAACCACAGAAACATCTCAGAATTTTATTAAATCCAACATATTCATATTTACAATAAAACAAACATTCACACAGAGTTTCTTCATGGCCAGATATGCAAATCCATGGCCCTTTTACTAATTTCCAGAAGGCTCCCAAGGAGAATCTTCCTTACCTCTCACACTCACTCTCACACTTCCTTCCTTCCACACAATGCCTAATTTATTAAACTTAGCATGATAAAAATCCCAAAATCACTCAACTAAAAGCTCTAACTCTACATGCAATGCATACACATGGAAAAACATCTTTTTGTCTTTTTCCATCTTTTTCCTATTCTAAAATAGAAAAGTTATCCTTATCACTTTAATGTCCACATCCACTCCTTTATGCCTAAAAGCTCTCCTAGTTTTATTTGAGAATATCTAATTAACTAATGCATGACCCCTATTATTTACAATAATTTCCCTTTGGTTTGATGCTCCCGCATCATACTCCCAAGGAAGAAAATTTTCATGATCTCCTGATCATGTGTTCAGCTCCATGTTTGCCTGGATCCCATATCTTGTACTGCAATTTTGCATTTGCCGCTGCTTCTATCTGTTGTTCTTCTCCAGGTCTCCATATTTTATGCTGCTTTGCTGCACTAGCCACACTCTTGCAATCTTCTGTTGTCTTCCTCTTGCTGCTTCTGCTACTTCTCTTCTTTGCTGATGTCTTTTTCTGAGACACTTTCAGCATGATTCTTCTGATTAATTCAATTTCCTTGTCCAATAAATCTTCAAGCTGCTGATTTCTTGCTTCTATGCTCGTCTCTGTTCTGACTTTCTCATTTCTTACTGCCACCCGATCATCCACCCCCTCTTGTCTTCTGGAACAGAGAACTTCTTTCCCCTTTAATTGACTATTCAGCTGAGTCAAATGTTTCTCAGCACCGGCAACAATTCCTGCATTCACAAAACACATGTTAAAATTAAAATCACAAGGCATCATTGCCTTACTCTCCTCTGCAAGCACCTCAGTATGCTGTTCCATCCCAATCAGCACATCAGTATGCTGATTTGCCTTCACCATGGGACTGTTAGCTAGTCCTTCCTTCTTACTATCTTCAGCTTTATGACTGTTATTCATAAAGAGTCTCTTCCCTTGTTTCTCCATCCAATCAGTCCTTTGTCTTTCCAACTCTCTTCTTTGGAGATCTAGTTTCCTATACAATTCAACAACTTCATTGGGAGTAGACCTTGGAAATTTCACAGGATTTTCTATACCTCCACTAGTTTTTGACGAATCATCAGCTGATCCTTCTCTTTCTGCATCAACATCCTGATTAGACTCCTTCTTCTCCATCTGCTTCTGAGATCTTGCTAACTCATTATCGATCTGACCAGTCTTCAGGATCAACTCTTCTTGCACAAACTCTAAAGTTTGTTTATCTTCCTGTTCTGTACCTGCAAACATGCGCAACTCATTAGTTTTAAAACCATGAGACTTTTCAGTCTTGACTGCTTCCTTCAACATTTCTCTTTTAATATATTTGCATGTGGGAATTTCAAACTCCAACTCTGGCGCAAGAACTCTAAGTCCCTTTTCCAACAAGGCAATCATAATTTGCTTCAACCTCCTCCACAACTGTCGCCAAATCACTCTCTTTCCCTTCAGTGGAAAGATCCATTTTCCATTCTGATCTTTCTGCTCTTGCAGCCATTCTTCCATTACCTGCAATTGTACCTTCATTACTTCAATCTCTCTTTCTCGAACTCCTGCAGTCATCCCATCAGCTAATTGTCTTTCACCTGCAAACATCCACAAATTGTCAGATTTAAAATCATATGACCCTTTGGTCTTACTTGAAGTTTCAGTCTTCAAGCCTTCATCATCACTATCTCCCAGAAATTCTCCTTGTTCTGGTTCACAAATGTATTCTTCCATTTCAACTTCCTTTGGACTTATCTTCTTGCCATTTACCTTGGCATCCTCTTTCTTCTGTCCTCTACCGTGGCTTTTTCCTGAACCTCTGCTATGACTATCAGTAGTCATCTTCTCCTTCGCCATGAGTTCCTCACCTATGAGTTGCATGAAGCCTCTGCCACAGCAAGCTCTCTTGCTGCCATTTACCTCACCAATCCTTCCCTCAGGATCTGGTCTTTTGGTAATCATTGGTCCTCTGCTGGAACCTTTCGAGCATCCTCTACTGCTCTTTCAGGCTTCTCTCCTCTGCAACTTTCTTCAACCTCTGTTGATTCTCCTTTGCAACAAGCCTCTGCAACAGCTAGTCCTCCTAGCTGCAATCTTACCTCACTAAGCTCTCCTTACTTAGTCTTTTGGTAAGCACGGTCCTTTGTCTGGAACCTTCTCCTGAGCAACACCTTTGCTCCCTCTAGGCTTCTGCAATCTCCTACTCTCTCCTGAGAACACTTCAGTTGTCCTCTTTATCCAATTCCTTATTGGATTCTTCAGGTTCACTGCCACTTTTTGCAACCATAAACTTCAATTCACAAATTTCAAATCAGGAAATCATCTTACCTTTAAGATCTTGCATGATCTCGTCCTCCCTTTGTTCCCGCAATCCTGTTCACTTGTGTAGTTTGCATATCAGATTAAAAATCATTCATCCCACTTCAGTTCTCAAAAAAACAAACATCTTCAGTTGAGCATTCTAGCTCTGATGCCACCTGATGTAGCCCAGGCCACTCCCAGGCCACTTCTGCCAGGATCCTCTCTTTATCACTCTCATGCATATAAAACATGCCTTTCAACGCATGCCAGAGCGTACTCGCTTATCTCAATTCACTACAATCTCAGGACTTATAAAAGTCATGCTTTTAGTTCCACGTACGGTGCTATAAAACCATACTTTGTTAACCCCTAGTTTTCAAGAGACTCTACCATATATCTGTATATATATTCACTTACCACATCCGCATCAGTTCTGGTTATCAGCGCTAAAGATGAGTTCGACTTTACCATAACAAGCTCTGATATATATATATATATATATATATATATATATATATATATATATATATATATATATATATATATATATATATATATATATATATATATATATATATCGGTCCTCACAACACAAGTCGCCTCGCCTTCCTTGAATAAGGCGCATATAGAGCCGCGGAAGTGCTTACCTCTGTCAACGATAATTATAAACCGACCTTTGCCATAACCAATGGCTTATAAGCCACAGACTCCATGCCAACTGAGCTTCCGTCTGTGACATATATGCTGAGAAACATTTATAAAGATGTTACACCGTTACATGCGTTGGATACATGCTTTTAAACCATGGACGGACCCTACTTACAGATATACTTCCGTTGACTATAATTTTAAATCGATGCGCATGCATAAGTCGCGATTCCACCTCTGTTACAATACGCATATAACCATTATGCCCATCCACAGGCTTTAGAAACTGGACACAAACCAATGAACAGTTCCGAAGGTCCTCTGCCCTGCAATGTCATCTCAGAACGCGGGATTAACGATAAATACGCACAGCAACTGCGCGTTAAGCAATGAAAGGCAACCGGTTTAAACCACATGGTAAATTTGCATGGGAACCATCAGCACCGTGCGATTTCAACACTATATAACTGCATATAGTTGCGCATATAAAATCAAGCCTGTCTATATATCACGAAGTGAAAATCGTTTCACCATTATTACCCAGAATATATATATATATATATATATATATATATATATATATATATATATACGCCAGAGTGAATTAAAAGCCAAGGCAAAACAACCATGAATACACAGTAATTAGAATGTGCTGTCCGCCCACAGAGTTTAGCAATTTCAACATTATCAAACATCAATTTCTGCCATTAACCACAGAACCATCTCAGAATTTTATTAAATCCAACATATTCATATTTACAATAAAACAAACATTCACATAGAGTTTCTTCATGGCCACATATGCAAATCCATGGCCCTTTTACTAATTTCCAGAAGGCTCCCAAGGAGAATCTTCCTTACCTCTCACACTCACTCTCACACTTCCTTCCTTCCACACAATGCCTAATTTATTAAACTTAGCATGATAAAAATCCCAAAATCACTCAACTAAAAGCTCTAACTCTACATGCAATGCATACACATGGAAAAGCATCTTTTTGTCTTTTTCCATCTTTTTCCTATTCTAAAATAGAAAAGTTATCCTTATCACTTTAATGTCCACATCCACTCCTTTATGCCTAAAAGCTCTCCTAGTTTTATTTGATAATATCTAATTAACTAATGCATGACCCCTATTATTTACAATAATTTCCCTTTGGTTTGATGCTTCTGATACCACCTGATGCAGCCTAGGCCACTCCCAAGCCGCTACTACCAGGATCTTTCTCCCATCAAGCATATAAGCTTGATTCATGACTTGTAATCTTATGATTAACCAAAAGCCGAGCTTGTTTGTCTAGCAATGCTATAAAACTCATGTTTGTTAACTCAAAGAGTTATAAAACCATCTCCATGAAACTCTTAGAAAAAACATATAAAAATGGACTTGCGCACTTCTCTGCTCTCGGCGTTGGTAGTATGCTGGATTTCAATTTAAAACAAATCTCCCATATATATACGACACAGTGAATTAAAAGCCAAGGCAAAACAACCATGAATACACAGTAATTAGAATGTGCTGTCCGCCCACAGAGTTTAGCAATTTCAACATTATCAAACATCGATTTCTGCCATTAACCACAGAACCATCTCAGAATTTTATTAAATCCAACATATTCATATTTACAATAAAATAGACATTCACACAGAGTTTCTTCATGGCCAGATATGCAAATCCATGGCCCTTTTACTAATTGCCAGAAGGCTCCCAAGGAGAATCTTCCTTACCTCTCACACTCACTCTCACACTTCCTTCCTTCCACACAATGCCTAATTTATTAAACTTAGCATGATAAAAATCCAAAAATCACTCAACTAAAAGCTCTAACTCTACATGCAATGCATACACATGGAAAAGCATCTTTTTGTCTTTTTCCATCTTTTTCCTATTCTAAAATAGAAAAGTTATCCTTATCACTTTAATGTCCACATCCACTCCTTTATGCCTAAAAGCTCTCCTAGTTTTATTTGAGAATATCTAATTAACTAATGCATGACCCCTATTATTTACAATAATTTCCCTTTGGTTTGATGCTCCCGCATCAATTTACCAACGCTTTGTGCCAATTCTTTTGGTTTTGGTCGACTGTTCTTTTAATAATCCTGATCAGGTTTTTGTTTGTTGATTCAGCCAATCCATTACCTTGCGGATAGTAGTTGGCCGAATATTTTAGTTTGAACCCTCTTTTAAGTGCAAACTCAGTCATTGTATTTCCAGAAAAGTATGAAGCATTATCAAACATTAAGGCTGTTGGCAATCCAAACCTAGTGATTATAAATTGATCTATGAATTCAATAATGTTTTCAGAATTAGTTGTCTTGAGAGGAACTGCTTCTACCCATTTAGTAAAATAATCTGTTGCCGTGAGGATGTACCTATGCTACTTAGAAGAGTGAGGAACGATCTCACCTATTATGTCCAAGCCCCATTGACTGAATGGTTGCTCGATGTTAACTGACTGTAGTGGCATGGACGGTTTCTTTTGTTTCCATGCAGCAGTCTGGCAGACTTGGCATTTACTCATGTAACTGTGTGAGTCTTTGAACAACGTGGGGCAATAATATCCTGCACGTAAGATTTTATGTGTAGTAGCGTCTCCAGCATAGTGTCTGCCTGCTGGTCCATCGTGGAGTTCCTGCAAAACCTTTTCGGCTTCAGTTTTCTCAAGACACCTAAGAGGCACAGAATCCTAATTCCTTTTAAACAGAACATCATTTATGAGCTGGTATTGTTTAGCTTTCAATCTCAGAGCTCTTTTCTTGGTGTGATCCAGGTGTGATGGAGCATACCCATTCTTAAGATAATAAATCGCCTCAGCATATAATGATTCTGCGTTGTTTAGGCTTACCTCATACGTATGTACCTCTTCAGATGAGTTCTCAGGAATTTGCGATGCTCCAGCCAACATCTTGCAGAAGCCTTGACCTCTTACAATGTTTGCTGGTTTGATCTCAAGATCGTATTCTTGTAAAGCGGTGATCCAATTTTCTCTTTTTTCGCCCACATCCTTCTATATCAGAAGGTTTCTTACCACTGGAAACGGTACTATGACTTTGGTATGGGCTTTAAGTAAGAAAGGTCTGAAAATAGCATATGCCTATTTCTCCACGTCTGAATAATTGAGTTCAACACCTTGTAAGTTCGAGCTAAAAAATGCGATTGGAGCTTCCGCCTTCTCTTGATTTGCTTGAGTTAGAATCGCGGCATAATATTTCTCTGAGGCAAATGTGTATAAGATAAAAGATTCTGAAAAATTCAGGGTCGCTAAAGATGGAGCGTTAATGATAGCTTGTTTGATCAAGTTGAATGCTTCATGCTTATCTTGGCCCCATTTAAAATTTGAATTCTTTTTAATCATATTTTGCAAAGGAGAAACAATACGTGAGAAGTCTGGGACAAATCTCTTCACAAAATTGATTTGACCAAGGAAAGATTGCATGGCTATTTTGTTATGAGGCATGGATATTTCGGAAATTTCTTTGATTCTGTCAGGTTCAATGTGAATACCGGATCTTGACACTATGAATCCTAGCAATTTTCCTTCACTTAATGCGAAAAAAGATTTCTTTGGGTTAAGTGAAATCCCATACCTTAAACATCGTTGAATGATTTGTTTCAAGTATTTGAGATGGTCGCTTCGCTTCTTGAAACAATGTTATATCATCCAGGTAAATCACTACAGATTTATTGACTAAACCTTTAAATGCGATGTCCATGGCTCTCTGAAAGGTAGCGCCGGCATTGATTAGACCAAATGGCATCTTCTGATATGCGTATGTGCCCCATTTAGTTCGAAATGTGGTTTTTAACTGATCATCGGGATGTACCAGCACTTGGTTGTATCCTGAAAATCCATCCAAAAAAGACATTAATTCTGAGCATGCTACTACCTGTAATATCTGCTCCATAGGTGGGAGGGAAAAATTGTCTTTTTGACAGGCTTTGTTGAGATTCCGGAAATCGATGCAGATTCTAATATCTCTGTTTTTCTTTCTAACGGGTACCATATTGGATACCCATTTGGAATGTTTGACGGGGAAAATTATTCTGGCTCTCAACAGCTTATTTAGCTTAGTTTTTATCTGATCTTCTAAATTGGGGTGGATTTTTCTGAGTTTCTGCTGGACAGGTTTTTCATTGTCAATCATAGGGATAGTGTGTTGAATGATAGGAGTGTCGTATGTCTTCAGCTCATCGTAATTCCAGGCAAAAACATTTTTGTATTGCCTCAAAAGATGGATATACGCTAATTTTTCTTCAGGGGCCAGGCCGTTGCCTAGATTAACGTTTTGTGGTTTCTCATCGGTTCCTAGGTTTACTAATTCGTAGTTCAGAGTTGAACTGTAGAGTTTAGAATTGGTAGACCTTTTAAACTGAATTTTCAAGTCATATAAGTCTTCTAACTTAACCACCGATTTAGGTATAGAATTATCAGTGCTATTTTGTTGTATTTGGTGATCATGATGGTCTTCCTCAATTATTTGATTTGAGTAGGATCCTTCAGATGTGAGGAAATTTACAATGTCAGGATTGTCATTGAATACTCTCCAGTTTGTAATGTTGTCAGGGATGGATGGTCTAAAGATTAATTCTATTGAGAATCTATCTGGACTAAAATCTTCGGAGGGAATAAGTCTAGAGGCTACGTTAGCTAACAGGTCTGCGCTCGCATTTTGAAGTCTTGGGATTGACGAAATATTGAATGCTATGAAATGTGCAGTCAGATCTTGTACTAAAGATTGATAGTGTTTCAAATGACTTGATAGGAAATGTATGGTGTTACGTACCTGTTTGACGACGATCTTAGAGTATCCAAAGACTTGAAGGTACTTAACGTTCAAGCCGATTGCTTTGTATAGGCCTTGCACCAAGGCCTCATATTCCGCTGTATTGTTCGTGCAATCAAATTCAAGTCTGCATGTAAGCATGGTCTTATTTCCATTTGGGCTAATCATAACGCATCCTGCTCCTGCTCCCTCGTTAGATTTAGAGCCATCAAAATATAATTTCCAAAACAAAGATGTATTTACAGGGTTATCTAAAAAATTAACACATTTTGAATTATCAGTTTGGGAAAAATTTTCGACTTGGGACAAAACTGAATTTTCTAAGTAAGGTGAGATATGAGCATTGAAATTGCCGAGGAAAGAATCTACCGAGTAATTGCCTATGATACTGTTGTTGTATGCTATTGCTTCATTTTCTCCCTCCAATTCCGTCACTATGTACTTCTGGTGTAACTCTCGTTCAACCTTTATTTGATTCGGTTTACCATTGTAGGGTAACCACATGTGCGACCAGTCGGTTGAGAAGTATCCATGGAGTTTTTCGGACCAATCCCTGCTAAGAATTAAACCATAGAATTCAGGGATATTAGCTACTAGAGTGTCAATAACCTGACATACCTTCGGGTTAGACGACAATCTTATGGTCACTTGATTAAGTTTACCAATCACTTCGACTTGAGATCGATCAAGCTGAACTATGCGCACCACGGATTTTTGTGGTTGAACATTCAACTTGGCAGATATTGATCTGGGTAAAATATTCGTTGAAGCACAAGAATCTACCAAACAATTGTGCACGTTTTTACTGAAAATTTCATAAGTGAGAAGAAAATGGGGAGTGTGAGACCTTGATCTTCCTCCAATCAAGGCGATGTCATTTGGGTCAATCTTATTGATCGTGTTGGTTGGAGGTCTTCCCATGTTCTGGGAAGCTACAGCTGTAGGTAAAGATGTAGTAGGCACGGCATGTAATTCTTTCATCATTATCTTCTGCTGATGTTTCAATTTGCTCAACTCGTAAAGAATGATATTAGCCCTAGTCTTTTTCATGTCATCGATAATGTTATACTCCATTTCATCTGACACAATGAGTGTTCTTGATGGAGGTGTTTGATCTGATTGGACTGGGCTATATTGCGTCGCTTTAGCGGTTGTTTTCTTTGTTGCGACTTTATCTTTTGCTGCAGGGCTTGCACCCTTCTGCTTAGGGGTAGTTTGGGGAGGATCAAGTTGGTTTTTGCTTCGTGTGCTAACCGCAAATGCTTCTTGATCTTCTTCTTGTGGGAGGATGAAATCCCACATTCCTTGTAGTTCCACAACTTCTTCGTCATCAGTCTGCCCTTCAGTGGTATTCTTTTCTTCTTCCTCTTCTTCGGATTCGACATTTGAGATAGCGTTGGGTGGTTTCACATCCATTGAAGGATTTCTTTTAAAAGCTCTGTAGGGCTTTTTTGAAGGAGTTTCTGCTACTTGTTTTTTTATGTCAATCATCTCATTGGACATGGTTTTTAACACTTTTTGTAATCCTTCCAAATCGAAAGGATCTTTCGTTTGTTTCTTCTTGGGGTCTTCCTTGTAGGAGACTTTCTTAGATTTGCGTTCCTCTATCGCAGATCATTTTTCCAGGGCTACTACGCATTTCTCTACTGCTATCGCCTCTGTCAAGTTTTCAACTAAGGTTGTCTTATTTTCCCTATTGACGAAGATTGCCAAGTTTGATGGTAAGGCTGTAATATACCATTCACATCTCACTTCTTCGCTGGGTTGGGAAGCAGTGGGAGTTTTGTTGAGGATTTTATTGAACCGTAAATTAAAATCTTTGATGGGTTCTCTAGCCTCAGCTTTAAGATTGGATAGGTCATTGATCAACATCGTCGTTGATCTGTCATCCCCAAACTTGGTAAGGAATTGACTTTGAAAAATGTCCCAACTTGTGATAGACCCGGAAGGTAATGAAAAGTACCATGACCCGGCTGTCCCTTGCATTGTGTAGGGAAAAAGCCAGATGACAGCATCCTCGTTGGTAACTCCGTTGAGATTAACAGAAAGCATGAAATTATTGATATGCTCTTCACCTAGCATGCCTGTTTCTGGATTGAATTTGGGTAGCCATTTCTTAGGATGGGCCGATATTGGGCTCAGGGGTGGAGGCATTAAAACCGCCCCAGGATTTTTCCATGGAGACTGGGCCATCGTTGAGCTGCTAGTGAATGAAAATGCAGAGGATGATCCCTGATGCTGGGAAGAGGAAGATATTATGATCTTTGATGAATGAAGAGGAGGGGTTGTGGAGGATGGATGAGTGGTTTGGAATGAAGACGTGGGTGGTTGACTTCGCGGTGATGGAGTTGAAATGGACGACGTGGATGAAAGAGTCTCACTGTCAGACTATGGTGGTGTTTTCCTTACTCTTTTCCTGGTGGGGAGAGGGAATTCAGTTGGCTGGATGCCAAATCTTTCGCTCTTTAATCTAGTCAGGGGATGAGCAGGATTGTACTGCGAAGTCACGCTGCTTTGAGATTTATCAGACCGCTGATTAAAAATAGAGAATCCCTGGAGTTTACGAATCAGAGTTTGAATTTCAGGGGGTTCAATGATAAATTGGTCTGAATATTAGGGTGTGTAGCAGCGGTTGATACTCGAGCGACTTCTGACTCTAGATTTAAACGTACTGGAGAAGTCGGGGGAGTTGATGAGGGTGATTTACTCTCAGAATGGTATTTAGATTTTGATTTAGGTGCCATTCATAGTTTGGGCCCTCATTCTAGCGCCAAATATGTTGAGGCCCTCCTTCTAGTGCCAAATATGTTGAAGCCCCAAAAATAGGGTCGACAACAAGGGGGATACCCACCTGGTCCGGACCTTGGTTGGCAGCTCCTTGTCCGTTTGGTATAGCGGGTCCGACTGGGGATAATGGGACCAGTTTCCCAATCTACGGGGTGTGTGTGTGTGTAGAGTTGGATGATGCTGATCTAGGAGTATTTTCAGCTAATTTAATTCAAACTTCTAAACTGACTCTATGCTATTGTAATCTAATAAGAAACAACACATCTAATCTACGCTAACCCGAGGTGTATTTCTTCTATTATGCGATCTAAAAAGATTTCGAACAATAACTGGTAATAAATATCATTCAGCTATCATAAGAATAGAAATCAATTAAGATAAACCACTTTGCATAAAAAGTTAAGCAAAACAGTTGTGAACAGCATACCGCATAATGAGTTATTCATATATCAAGCACAAATAAATGACTCCACCGTACAGAAGTGCCAAATGGTAACCCACACATTCATGCATTAACATATAGACAACTGAAAACTGCATATCACTTTAAGAATATAAGCAGAAATTGGTCAAGAGATAAAAGTACCATTTATGACTGGTTCCACTCATAAGCTTCAAGCAATAACGACTTATCTCTACTTGTTCTAATATCTACGAAGAGTACAAAAGTGCAACATCAGTAGCAGACATTAAATGCAAACACTGATAAATCTCGATCCATCCATTCATCAAAAACCCCCTCCGAGGGTGCAAAAGTGCATGTTCTGAGGACAAGTTTTTTGACAAATTTCCGGACCCTTCTCCAAATGCCATGAGAAGGGTTAAATACTACTAACTAATTAATCTTAATTACATAAATTTAGGACACGGCTTCAAATGACCGCCCTTCTACTAAAGCAAATTTATTTCTAAAAATTGAATCTAATTTCTAACCGTTTCTGTATTTGCTCCTTAGTGTTGTAAGCAATGCAACGTTCGCCTGGGAAGAGTCGGCTGGTTGTCTTCTCCTTTCGTTCGAGTGATGAAAGTAGAAATAACAAGAGCTGGCACCACTTTCTGACAAACTAGAAGATATTTTCAAAAATCTTCCTTTGGCTTGGTGTATTCGCTGTGTGTATACTTGGTATAACCCACATTTCTTTCAAACTGATTGTGTTGTTGCTATTTCGATTTCCGGCCGTGCGAATGACTCAATAAGTTAGGGACTTTGCTCTCTAAACAATTTTCCGTATTGAAAATTGCTTCCGTTCTTTGTTCCAGGATTTTCTGGAGCGTCTTCCCTCTTTAGCGTTTTTCTTTTTGCTTTACCCAGTCTGAGCTTCAGGATCTTTTGTAAACATGCTGCTTTTGTGCGCCTTTGACTCTGAGTCTTGGATAGTCTATTCCCATCAGTATCTGTTGTGTGATACTCTGGAATCTGCGGTCCTGCTGCATGCGACATCCGTTTGCGAAGGCATCTCTTCTTTGTTCTCCGAGTATTGACGCTTTCCCCTTTTCCTTAGATGTTTCCTACACAGTGATTTATATTAGTTGCTGCCTTACAGTTTACGCAAAGGAAAAGAGAAATGACGAAAAGATTGACATGAAAGCTTTAAGTTCTAATGAATGCATAATCATGACAGTCATAATGACTTGACTCTTCGAAAAACACAACACAATCCTTCTTGGATACTTTGGCGTACAGTCATTAATTTCTCTTAAGGCACGCGCCCAATTTTGGTCTACAGACAGCTTTCCTTGAACACTATGTCGAGGAAATTTGCGATGAGTGATTTCTTTGATTCACATCGCAGTATCGAGGATTGCGATGTCAAGATGTGTCATCGCAGGAATTGATGGTCGCATTCATCGCAGATCGCAAATCGCAAATCGCGCTTAATCATCCAATCATTGTGTGCTGCTTATGCGATGTTGCGATATGCGACGTCGCATATCGGCCCTCGGCGATTCCTTAATTTTTCATTTTAAGAGCGCTTTTCAATATATGCGATGCGATGAATTTCATGTCGCTTCTTCGCATCTTATTTATGCGCATAGGAAAACGCTTCACTCTCTCTTCGCGATGCGATACAGCTTTAGGGAGTTAAAATATAAAAAATTTGATAAAATGTTTTTTTGGATTTTTTGTTAAGGGTCCCCATTTGCTTGGTGTTATTGCTAATACCAAACAAAGAGGGGGGTTGTTGGTGACCACAACAATGGCAATTCACTGTGAAGAACCAGTTATCTCTGTTTTTCTATTGAATTTCCACTTCCGAAGCAGAAAAATTTTCATATGTCTAAATTTTGTTATGGACAGATAGAGTACATTACTCCTTATCCTATCAATGATACTTTGTCTCAACCTTTTTCATATTCCAATTGTTTGCTTCCTCAGGCTTAGTTCTTGTATTCACACCAGACATTACTCGGTCCTTTTTTTAAAGATAAAATAAGGTCTTCTCTGCGTACTGGCTTTTAAAATATGCTCATTTGTAGTAGGTAGAGCCTTTGCTGCCCGCAAGCGTCCATAGCCTCGACAGGGTTACCTGTTATCCAGCAATGATCCTTTATCCTGCTTGAGTTTATTTACAACATTTCAGAGAAAAACCCTTTTTGACACTTTTTCCTTTTTTATTCTGTAAAGAACAATGTCTCGGTTTGGTGGCCAAATTATGGCACAGTCATTCACTCAATTTACACTTTTGCTGAACATGCTAGCTCGTGATGAGACCCCTTGTCTTTTGATTGCAACAATCTTGAGTCGTTGTGCTGTTTTGGTAGACAGTATTGGCAAAGTCAGAAAGTTATAATATCTGTGATCATGATAAGTCGGCTCGTGATGAGACCTCTTATTCTTTGAGATATAGTGTTTTCTCGGATTGTTCCTTTGAATGCTATGATTTCCTTTAGCATGGAGGAAGTCATTTTTTTTCCTTAAGAAAGCTCTGGACGACAATAATAGAGTTTGAAAATAGCAGCTTTACAGAGAATATTTATTTTATTATTGATGCCTTTCATTGTGCTGATATAAAACAATTTCTTACCAAAGGTTGTTTTCATCAAAGCTTTTGAAGTTGAAACTAGCATCATGTCTAGGCTAAAGTTAACTCTACCTGTCAATAATAAAAATCAGATTTTTCGAAGAATTTTGCTACTTGTACAAGCGAAAAGCTCAAAATCTGATAGAGAATTGGTGTCTTTTTCATGAACCCTTTTAGTGACCATCTACAATTGGTTTTATTTATAAGAAAGAGAAAAACTAAATAAAAACTAAAACTATCCTACAAAAATAGAAGAGTGATCTTCTATGGAAAATACATTTTAAGAATTTGTCCATTAACAGGCAAAGAATCTCTTCTACCTGCCAAATCATGCAACAGAAATGTCGATGGGCCTATGACTTCTACAATCTTAAAAGGACCAAGCCACAGCTTCTGAAATTTCGTATGTTTTCCCTTCTCTTCATGAGCCTTATCCCATTTCAAAACTAAATCTCCCATCTGAAAGTTTTTTCTGGTCATTATGCTTGAGTCAAAAGAGGATTTTATCAGCGCTTGATGATGGGCATGGGTTTTCTTAGCTTGTTCTCGTTGTTCTTCTAATTTTATTATTTTCATTTGTCTTAGTTGTATGGAGGAGGTAGATACCTCATCGATGTGTTGTACTAAAGACAAAGAGGGAATGACTAAGTGAGTTGGAAGAACCACTTCTTTCCCATAAACTAAATTAAAGGGAGAAGTGTCGACTGAAGCTTTCTTCGTTATCCTGTCTGCCCATAAAGCATTTACCAACGCTTTGTGCCAATTCTTTTGGTTTTGGTCGACTGTTCTTTTAATAATCCTGATCATGTTTTTGTTTGTTGATTCAGACAATCCATTACCCTGCGGATAGTAGTTGGCCGAATATTTCAGTTTGAACCCTCTTTTAAGTGCAAACTCAGTCATTGTATTTCCAGAAAAGTATGAAGCATTATCAAACATTAAGGCCGTTGGCAATCCAAACCTAGTGATTATAAATTGATCTATGAATTCAATAATGTTTTCAGAATTAGCTGTCTTGAGAGGAACTACTTCTACCCATTTAGTAAAATAATCTGTTGCCGTGAGGATGTACCTATGCTGCTTAGAAGAGTGAGGAACGATCTCACCTATTATGTCCAAGCCCCATTGACTGAATGGTTGCTCGATGTTAACCGGCTGTAGTGGCATGGACGGTTTCTTTTGTTTCCCTGTAATAGTCTGGCAGACTTGGCATTTCCTCACGTAACTGTGTGAGTCTTTGAACAGCGTGGGCCAATAATATCCTGCACGTAAGATTTTATGTGCAGTAGCGTCTCCAGCATAGTGTCTGCCTGCTGGTCCATCGTGGAGTTCCTGCAAAACCTTTTCGGCTTCAGTTTTCTCAAGACACCGAAGAAGCACAGAATCGTAATTCCTTTTAAACAGAACATCATTGATGAGCTGGTATTGTTTATCTTTCAATCTAAGAGCTCTTTTCTTGGTGTGATCCAGGTGTGATGGAGCATAATCGTTCTTAAGATAATAAATGGTGTCAGCATATAATGATTCTGCGTTGTTTAGGCTTACCTCATACGTATGTACCCCTTCATATGAGTTCTCAGGAATTTGCGATTCTCCAGCCAACATCTTGCAGAAGCCTTGACCTCTTACAATGTTTGCTGGTTTGATCTCAAGATCGTATTCTTGTAAAGCGGCGATCCAATTTGCTCTTTTTTCACCCACATCCTTCTGTATCAGAAGGTTTCTTACCGCTGGAAACGATACTATGACTTTGGTATGGGCGTTAAGTAAGAAGGGTCTGAAATACTTGATCGCTTTGAAAACAGAATATGCCTATTTCTCCACGTCTGAATAATTGAGTTCAGCACCTTGTAAGTTCGAGCTAAAAAATGCGATTGGAGCTTGCGCCTTCTCTTGATTTGTTTGAGTTAGAATCGCGGCATAATATTTCTCTGAGGCAAATGTGTATAAGATAAAAGATTCTGAAAAATTCGACGCAGCTAAAGATGGAGCGTTAATGATAGCTTGTTTGATCAAGTTGAATGCTTCATGCTCATCTTGACCCAATTTAAAATTTGAATTCTTTTTAATCATATTTTGCAAAGGAGAAACAATACGTGAGAAGTCTGGGACAAATCTCTTCACAAAATTGATTTGACCAAGGAAAGATTGCATGGCTTTTTTGTTATGAGGCATGGATATTTCGAAAATTTCTTTGATTCTGTCAGGTTCAATGTGAATACCAGATCTTGACACTATGAATCCTAGCAATTTTCCTTCACTTAATGCGAAAAAAGATTTCTTTGGGTTAAGTGAAATCCCATACCTTAAACATCGTTGAAAGATTTGTTTCAAGTCTTTGAGATGGCCGCTTCGCTTCTTGGAGTACACTGTTATATCATCCAGGTAAATCACTAAATATTTATTGACCAAACCTTTAAATGCGATGTCCATGGCTCTCTGAAAGGTAGCACCGGCATTGATCAGACCAAATGGCATCTTCCGATATGCGTATGTGCCCCATTTAGTTCGGAATGTGGTTTTTAACTGATCATCGGGATGTACCAGCACTTGGTTGTATCCTGAAAATCCATCCAAAAAAGACATTAATTCTGAGCCTGCTACTGCCTTTAATATCTGCTCCATAGGTGGGAGGGGAAAATTGTCTTTTTGACAGGCTTTGTTGAGATTCCGGAAATCGATGCAGATTCTAATATCTCCGTTTTTCTTTCTAACGGGTACCATATTGGATACCCATTTGGAATTTCTGACGGGGAAAATTATTCTGGCTCTCAACAGCTTATTTAGCTCAGTTTTTATCTGATCTTCTAAATTGGGGTGGATTTTCCTGAGTTTCTGCTCGACAGGTTTTTCATTGTCAATCATAGGGATAGTGTGTTGAATGATATAAGTCTCGTATGTCTTCAGCTCATCGTAATTCCAGGCAAAAACATTTTTGTATTGCCTCAAAAGACAGATATACGCTAATTTTTCTTCAGGGGCCAGGCCGTGGCCTAGATTAACGTTTTTTGGTTTCTCATCGGTTCCTAGGTTTACTAATTCGTAGTTCAGAGTCGAACTGTAGAGTTTAGAATTGGTAGACCTTTTAAACCGACTTTTCAACTTATAAGTCTTCTAACTTAACCACCGATTTAGGTATAGAATTATCAATGCTATTTTGTTGTAATTGGTGATCATGATGGTCTTCGTCAATTATTTGATTTGAGTAGGATCCTTCAGAAGTCCGGAAATTTACAATGTCAGGATCATCATTGAATACTCTCCAGTTTGTAATGTTTTCAGGGATGGATTGTCTAAAGATTAATTCTATTGAGAATCTATCTGGACTAAAACCTTCGGAGGGAATAAGTCTAGAGGCTACGTTAGCTAACAGGTCTGCGCTCGCATTTTGAAGTCTTGGGATTGACGAAATATTGAATGCTATGAAATGTGCAGTCAGATCTTGTACTAAAGATTGATAGTGTTTCAAATGACCTGATAGGAAATGTATGGTGTTACGTACCTGTTTGATGACGATCTCAGAGTCGCCAAAGACATGAAGGTACTTAACGTTCAACCCGATTGCTTTGTATAGGCCTTGCACCAAGGCCTCGTATTCCGCTGTAATGTTCATGCAATCGAATTCAAGTCTGCACGTAAGCATGGTCTTATTTCCTTCTGGGCTAATCAGAACGCATCCTGCTCCTGCTCCCTCATTAGATTTAGAGCCATCAAAATATAATTTCCAAAACAAAGATGTATTTACAGGGTTATCTAAAAAATTAACACATTTTGAATTATCAGTTTGGGAAAAAATTTCTACTTGGGACAAAACTGAATTTTCTAAGTAAGGTGAGATATGAGTAGTGAAATTGCCGAGGAAAGAATCTACCGAGTAATTGCCTATGATACTGTTGTTGTATGCTATTGCTGCATTTTCTCCCTCCAATTCTGTCACTATGTACTTCTGGTGTAACTCTCGTTCAACCTTTATTTGATTCGTTTTACCATTGTAGGGTAACCACATGTGCGACCAGTCGGTTGAGAAGTATCCATGGAGTTTTTCAGACCAATCCCTGCTAAGAATTAAACCATAGAATTCAGGGATATCAGCTACTAGAATGTCAATAACCTGACATACCTTCAGGTTAGACGAAAATCTTATGGTCACTTGATTAAGTTCACCAATCACTTCGACTTGAGATCGATCAAGCTGAACTATGCGCACTGCGGATTTTTGTGGTTGAACATTCAACTTGGCACATATTGATCTGGGTAAAATATTCGTTGAAGCACAAGAATCTACCAAACAATTGTGCACGTTTTTATTGAAAATTTCATAAGTGAGAAGAAAAGGGGGAGTGTGAGACCTTGATCTTCCTCCAATCAAGGCGATGTCATTTGGGTCAATCTTATTGATCATGTTGGTTGGAGGTCTTCCCATGTTGTGGGAAGCTACAGCTGTAGGTAAAGATGTAGTAGGCACGGCATGTAATTCTTTCATCATTATCTTCTGTTGATGTTTCAATTTGCTCAACTCGTAAAGAGTGATATTAGCCCTAGTCTTTTTCATGTCATCGATAATGTTATACTCCATTTCATCCGACACAATGAGTGTTCTTGACGGAGGTGTTTGAACTGATTGGACTGGGCTATATTGAGTCGCTTTAGCGGTTGTTTTCTTTGTTGCGACTTTATCTTTTGCTGCAGGGCTTGCGCCCTTCTGCTTAGGGGTAGTTTGGGGAGGATCAAGTTGGTTTTTGCTTCGTGTGCTAACTGGAAATGCTTCTTGATCTTCTTCTTGTGGGAGGATGAAATCCCACATTCCTTGTAGTTCCACAACTTCTTCGTCATCGGTCTCCCCTTCAGTGGTATTCTTTTCTTCTTCCTCTTCTTCGGATTCGACGTTTGAGATAGCGTTGGGTGGTTTCACATCCATTGAAGGATTTCTTTTAAAAGCTCTGTAGGGCTTTTTTGAAGAAGTTTCTGCTACTTGTTTTTTTATGTCAATCATCTCATTGGACATGGTTTTTAACACTTTTTGTAATCCTTCCAAATCAAAAGGATCTTTCGTTTGTTTCTTCTTGGGGTCTTCCTTGTAGGAGACTTTCTTAGATTTGCGTTCCTTTATCGCAGATCTTTTTTCCAGGGCTACTACGCGTTTCTCTACTGCTATCGCCTCTGTCAAGTTTTCAACTAAGGTTGTCTTATTTGCCCTATCGACGAAGATTGCCAAGTTTGATGGTAAGGCTGTAATATACCATTCACATCTCACTTCTTCGCTGGGTTGGGAAGAAGTGGGAATTTTGTTGAGGATTTTATTGAACCGTAAATTAAAATCTTTGATGGGTTCTCTAGCCTCGGCTTTAAGATTGGATAGGTCATTGATCAACGTCGCCGTTGATCTGTCATCCCCAAACTTGGTAAGGAATTGACTTTGAAAAATGTCCCAACTTGTGATAGACCCGGAAGGTAATGAAAAGTACCATGACCCGACTGTCCCTTGCATTGTGTAGGGAAAAAGCCGGATGACAGCATCCTCGTTGGTAACTCCGTTGAGATTAACAGAAAGCATGAAATTATTGATATGCTCTTCAGCTAGCATGCCTGTTTCTGGATTGAATTTGGGTAGCCATTTCTCAGGATGGGCCGGTATTGGGCTCAGGGGTGGAGGCATTAAAACCGCCCCAGGATTGTTCCATGGAGACTGGGCCATCATTGAGCTGCTAGTGAAATAAAGTGCAGCGGATGATCCCTGATGCTGGGAAGATGAAGATATTATGATCTTTGATGAATGAAGAGGAGGGGCTGTGGAGGATGGATGAGTGGTTTGGAATGAAGACGTGGGTGGTTGACTTCGCGGTGATGGAGTTGAAATGGACGACGTGGATGAAGGCCTCTCACTGTGAGACTCTGGTGGTGTTTTCCTTGCTCTTTTCCTAGTGGGGAGACGGAATTCAGTTGGCTGGATGAAAATTTTTTTGCTCTTTAATCTGGTGAGGGGATGAGCAGGATTGTACTGCGAAGTCACGCTACTTTGATATTTATCAGACCTCTGATTAAAAATAGAGAATCCCTGGAGTTTATGAATCAGAGTTTGCATTTCAGGGGGTTCAATGATAAATTGGTCTGAATATTAGGGTGTGTAGCAACGGTTGATACTCGAGCGACTTCTGACTCTGGATTTAAACGTACTGGGGAAGTCGGGGGAGTTGATGAGGGCGATTTACTCTCAGAATGGTATTTAGATTTTGATTTAGGTGCCATTCATAGTTTGGGCCCTCCTTCTAGCGCCAAATATGTTTAGGCCCTCCTTCTAGCGCCAAATATGTTGAAGCCCCGAAAATCGGGTCGACAACAAGGGGGATACCCACCCGGTCCGAACCTTGGTTGGCAGCTCCTTATCCGTTTGGTATAGTGGGTCCGATTGGGGATAATGGGACCAGTTACCCAATATAAGGGGTGTGTGTGTGTGTAGAGTTGGATGATGCTGATCTAGGAGTATTTTAAGCTAATTTAATTCAAACTTCTAAACTGACTCTGTGCTATTGTAATCTAATAAGAAACAACACATCTAATCTACGCTAACTCGGGGTGTATTTCCTCTATTATGCGATCTAAAAAGATTTCGAACAATAACTGGTAATAAAGATCATTCAACTATCATAAGAATAGAAATCAATTAAGATAAACCACTTTGCATAAAAAGTTAAGCAAAACAGTTGTGAACAGCATACCGCATAATGAGTTATTCATATATGAAGCACAAATAAATGACTCCACCGTATAGAAGTTCCAAATGGTAACCCACACATTCATGCATTAACATATAGACAACTGAAAACTGCATATCACTTTAAGAATATAAGCAGAAATTGGTCAAGAGATAAAAGTACCATTTATGACTGGTTCCACTCATAAGATTCAAGCAATAACGATTTATCTCTACTTGTTCTAACATCTACTAAGAGTACAAACATTGATAAATCTCGATCCATCCATTCATCAAAAACCCCCTCCGAGGGTGCAAAAGTGCATGTTCTGAGGACAAGTTTTTTAACAAATTTCTGGACCCTTCTCCAAATGCCATGAGAAGGGTTAAATACTACTAACTAATTAATCTTAATTACATAAATTTAGGACACGGCTTCAAATGACCACCCTTCTACTAAAGCAAATTTATTTCTAAAAATTGAATCTAATTTCTAACCGTTTCTGTATTTGCTCCTTAGTGCTGTAAGCAATGCAACGTTCGCCTGGGAAGAGTCGGCTGGTTGTCTTCTCCTTTCGTTCGAGCGATGAAAATAGAAATAACAAGAGCTGGCACCGCTTTCTGACAAACTAGAAGATATTTTCGAAAATCTTCCTCTGGCTTGGTGTATTCGCTGTGTGTATACTTGGTATAACCCAAATTTCTTTCAAACTGATTGTGCTGTTGCTATTTCGGTTTCTGGCCGTGCGAATGACTCAATAAGTTAGGGACTTTGCTCTCTGAACAATTTTCCGTATTGAAAATTGCTTCCGTTCTTTGTTCCAGGCTTTTCTGGAGTGTCTTCCCTCTTTAGCATTTTTCTCTTTGCTTTACCTGAGCTTCAGGATCTTTTGTAAACATGCTGCTTTTGAGTGCCTTTGACTCTGAGTCTTGGATAGTCTATTTCCATCAGTATCTATTGAGTGATACTCTGGAATCCGCGGTCCTGCTGCATGCGGCATCCGTTTGCGAAGGCATCTCTTCTCTGTTCTCCGAGTATTGACGCTTTCCCCTTTTCCTTAGATGTTTCCTACACATTGATTTATATTAGTTGCTGCCTTACAGTTTACGCAAAGGAAAAGAGAATTGATGAAAGGATTGACATGAAAGCTCTAAGTTCTAATGAATGCATAATCATGACACTCATAATGACTTGACTCTTCGAAAAACACAACACAATCCTTCTTGGATACTTTGGCGTACGATCATTAATTTCTCTTAAGGCACGCGCCCAATTTTGGTCTACAGACAGCTTTCCTTGAACACTATGTCGAGGAAATTTTGCGATGAGTGATTTCTGCGATTGGCATCGCAGTATCAAGGATTGCGATGTCAAGATGTGTCATCATAGGAATTGATGGTCTCATTCATCGTAGATCGCAAGATCGCAGATCGCAGATCGCAGATCGCAAGATCGCAGATCGTAAGATCGCAGATCGCGAATCGCAAATCGCGCTTAATCATCCAATCACTTGTGCTGCTTATGCAATGTTGCGATATGCGACGTCGCATATCGGCCGTCGGCGATTCCTTAATTTTTCATTTTAAGAGCGCTTTTCAATATATGCGATGCGATGAATTTCGCGTCGCTCCTTCGTAGCTTATTTATGCGCATAGGAGAATGCTTCACTCTCTCTTCGCGATGCGATACAGCTTTAGGGAGTTAAAATACAAAAATTTTGATAAAATGTTTTTTTGGATTTTTTGTTAAGGGTCCCCATTTGCTTGGTGTTATTGCTAATACCAAACAAAGAGGGGGGTTGTTGGTGACCACAACAATGGCGATTCACTGTGAAGAACCAGTTATCTCTGTTTTTCTATTGAATTTCTACTACCGAAGTAGAAAAATTTTCATATGTCTAAATTTTGTTATGGACAGATAGAGTACATTACTCCTTATCCTATCAATGATACTTTGTCTCAACCTTTTTCATATTCCAATTGTTTGCTTCCTCAGGCTTAGTTCTTGTATTCACACCAGACATTACTTGGTCCTTTTTTTAAAGATAAAATAAGGTCTTCTCTGCGTACTGGCTTTTAAAATATGCTCATTTGTCATAGGTAGAGCCTTTGCTGCCCGCAAGCGTCGATAGACTTGATAGGGTTACCTGTTATCCAGCAATGATCCTTTATCCTGCTTGATGTTATTTACAATATTTCAGAGAAAAACCCTTTTTGACACTTTTTCCTTTTTTATTCTCTAAAGAATAATGTCTTGGTTTGGTGGCCAAATTATGACACAGTCATTCACTCGATTTACACTTTTGCTGAACAAGCTGGCTCGTGATGAGACCCCTTGTCTTTTGATTGCAACAATCTTGAGTCATTGCCCTGTTTTGGTAGACAGTATTGGCAAAGTCAGCAAGTTATAATATCTGTGATCATGATAAGCCGGCTCGTGATGAGACCTCTTATTCTTTGAGATATAGTGTTTCTTCGGATTGTTCCTCTGAATGCTGCGATTTCCTTTAGCAGGGAGGAAGTCATTGCTTTTCCTTAAGAAAGCTCTGGGCGACAATAATAGAGTTTGAAAATAGCAGCTTTACAGAGAATATTTATTTTATTATTGATGCCTTTCATTGTGCTGATATAAAACAATTTCTTACCAAAGGTTGTTTTCATCAAAGCTTTTGAAGTTGAAACTAGCATCATGTCTAGGCTAAAGTTAACTCTACCTGTCAATAATAAAAATCATATTTTTCGAAGAATTTTGCTACTTGTACAAGCGAAAAGTTCAAAATCTGATAGAGAATTGGTGTCTTTTTCATGAACCCTTTTAGTGACCATCTACAACTGGTTTTATTTATAAGAAAGAGAAAAACAAAATAAAAAATAAAACTATCCTACAAAAATAGAAGAGTGATCTTCTATGGAAAATACATTTTAAGAATCTGTCCATTAACAGGCAAAGAATCTCTTCTACCTGCCAAATCCTGCAACACAAACGTCGATGGGCCTATGACTTCTACAATCTGAAAAGGACCAAGCCACAGCTTCTGAAATTTCGTATGTTTGCCCTTCTCTTCATGAGCCTTATCCCATTTCGAAACTAAATCTCCCATCTGAAAGTTTTTTCTGGTCATTATGCTTCAGCCAAAAGAGGATTTTATCAGCGCTTGATGATGGGCATGGGTTTTCTTAGCTTGTTCTCGTTGTTCTTCTAATTTTATTATTTCCATTTGTCTTAGTTGTATGGAGGAGGTAGATACCTCATCGATGTGTTGTACTAAAGACAAAGAGGGAATGAATAAGTGAGTTAGAAGAACCACTTCCTTCCCATAAACTAAATTAAAGGGAGAAGTGTCGATTGAAGCTTTCTTCGTTATCCTATCTGCCCATAAAGCATTTACCAACGCTTTGTGCCAATTCTTTTGGTTTTGGTCAACTGTTCTTTTAATAATCCTGATCAGGTTTTTGTTTGTTGATTCAGCCAATCCATTACCTTGCGAATAGTAGTTGGCCGAATATTTCAGTTTGAACCCTCTTTTAAGTGCAAACTCGGTCATTATATTTCCAGAAAAGTATGAAGCATTATCAAACATTAAGGCCGTTGGCAATCCAAACCTAGTGATTATAAATTGATCTATGAATTCAATAATGTTTTCAGAATTAGCTGTCTTGAGAGGAACTGCTTCTACCCATTTAGTAAAATAATTTGTTGCCGTGAGGATGTACCTATGCTGCTTAGAAGAGTGAGGAACAATCTCACATATTATTTCCAAGCCCCATTGACTGAATGGTTGCTCGATGTTAACCGGCTGTAGTGGCACGGATGGTTTCTTTCGTTTCCCTGCAGTAGTCTCGCAGACTTGGCATTTCCTCATGTAACTGTGTGAGTCTTTGAACAGCGTGGGCCAATAATATCCTGCACGTAAGATTTTATGTGCAGTAGCGTCTCCAGCATAGTGTCCGCCTACTGGTCCATCGTGGAGTTCCTGCAAAACCTTTTCGGCTTCAGTTTTCTCAGGACACCTAAGAAGCACAGAATTGTAATTCCTTTTAAATAGAACATGATTTATGAGCTGGTATTGTTTAGCTTTCAATCTCAGAGCTCTTTTCTTGGTGTGATCCAGGGGTGATGGAGCATACCCGTTCTTAAGATAATAAATGGTGTCAGCATATAATGATTCTGCGTCGTTTAGGATTACCTCATATGTATGTACCTCTTCAGATGAGTTCTCAGGAATTTGCGATGCTCCAGCCAACATCTTGCAGAAGCCTTGACCTCTTACAATGTTTGCTGGTTTGATCTCAAGATCATTTTCTTGTAAAGCGATGATCCAATTTGCTCTTTTTTCGCCCACATGCTTCTGTATCAGAAGGTTTCTTACCGCTGGAAACGGTACTATGACTTTGGTATGGGCTTTAAGTAAGAAAGGTCTGAAATACTTGATCGCTTCGAAAACAGCATATGCCTATTTCTCCACGTCTGAATAAATGAGTTCAGCACCTTGTAAGTTCGAGCTAAAAAATGCGATTGGAGCTTCTGCCTTCTCTTGATTTGCTTGAGTTAGAATCGCGGCATAATATTTCTCTGAGGCAAATGTGTATAAGATAAAAGATTCTGAAAAATTCGGGGTCGTTAAAGATGGAGCGTTAATGATAGCTTGTTTGATCAAGTTGAATTCTTCATGCTCATCTTGACCCCATTTAAAATTTGAATTCTTTTTAATCATATTTTGCAAAGGAGAAACAATACGTGAGAAGTCTGGGACAAATCTCTTCACAAAATTGATTTGACCAAGGAAAGATTGCATGGCTTTTTTGTTATGAGGCATGGATATTTCGGAAATTTCTTTGATTCTGTCAGGTTCAATGCGAATACCAGATATTGACACTATGAATCCTAGCAATTTTCCTTCACTTAATGCGAAAAAAGATTTCGTTGGGTTAAGTGAAATCCCATACCTTAAACATCGTTGAAATATTTGTTTCAAGTCTTTGAGATGCTCGCTTCGCTTCTTGGAGTACAATGTTATATCATCCAGGTAAATCACTACAAATTTATTGACTAAACCTTTAAATGCGATGTCCATGGCTCTCTGAAAGGTAGCGCTGGCATTGATCAAACCAAATGGCATCTTCCGATATGCGTATGTGCCCCATTTAGTTCGGAATGTGGTTTTTAACTGATCATCGGGATGTACCAGCACTTGGTTGTATCCTGAAAATCCATCCAAAAAAGACATTAATTCTGAGCCTGCTACTGCCTGTAATATCTGCTCCATAGGTGGGAGGGGAAAATTGTCTTTTTGACAGGCTTTGTTGAGATTCTGGAAATCGATGCAGATTCTAATATCTCCATTTTTCTTTCTAACGGGTACCATATTGGATACCCATTTGGAATGTCTGACGGGGAAAATTATTCTGGCTCTCAACAGCTTATTTAGCTCAGTTTTTATCTGATCTTCTAAATTGGGGTGGATTTTTCTGAGTTTCTGCTGGATTGGTTTTTCATTATCAATCATAGGGATAGTGTGTTGAATGATAGAAGTTTCGTATGTCTTCAGCTCATCGTAATTCCAGGCAAAAACATTTTTGTATTGCCTCAAAAGACGGATATACGCTAATTTTTCTTCAGGGGTTAGGCTGTGGCCTAGATTAACGTTTTGTGGTTTCTCATCGGTTCCTAGGTTTACTAATTCATAGTTCAGAGTCGAACTGTAGAGTTTACAATTGGTAGACCTTTTAAACCAACTTTTCAAGTCATATAAGTCTTCTAACTTAACCATCGATTTAGGTATAGAATTATCAGTGCTATTTTGTTGTATTTGGTGATCATGATGGTCTTCGTCAATTATTTGATTTGAGTAGGATCCTTCAGAAGTGAGGAAATTTACAATGTCAGGATCGTCATTGAATACTCTCTAGTTATGTTGTCAGGGATGGATGGTCTAAAGATTAATTCTATTGAGAATCTATCTGGACTAAAATCTTCGGAGGGAATAAGTCTAGAGGCTACGTTAGCTAACAGGTCTGCGCTCGCATTTTGAAGTCTTGGGATTGACGAAATATTGAATGCTATGAAATGTGCAGTCATATCTTGTACTAAAGATTGATAGTTTTTCAAATGACTTGATAAGCAATGTATGGTGTTATGTACCTGTTTGACGACGATCTCAGAGTCTCCAAATACTTGAAGGTACTTAACGTTCAACCCGACTTCTTTGTATAGGCCTTGCACCAAGGCCTCGTATTCCGCTGTATTGTTCGTGCAATCGAATTCAAGTGTGCACGTAAGCATGGTCTTATTTCCTTCTGGGCTAATCAGAACGCATCCTGCTCCTGCTCCCCCGTTAGATTTATAGCCATCAAAATATAATTTCCAAAACAAAGATGTATTTACAGGGTTATCTAAAAAATTAACACATTTTGAATTATCAGTTTGGGAAAAAATTTCGACTTGGGACAAAACTGAATTTTCTAAGTAAGGTGAGATATGAGCATTGAAATTACCGAGCAAAGAATCTACCAAGTAATTGCCTATGATACTGTTGTTGTATGCTATTGCTTCATTTTCTCCCTCCAATTCCGTCACTATGTACTTCTGGTGTAACTCTCATTCAACCTTTATTTGATTCGGTTTACCATTGTAGGGTAACCACATGTGCGACCAGTCGGTTGAGAAGTATCCATGGAGTTTTTCGGACCAATCCCTGCTAAGAATTAAACCATAGAATTCAGGGATATCAGCTACTAGAATGTCAATAACCTGACATACCTTCGGGTTAGACGACAATCTTATGGTCACTTGATTAAGTTCACCAATCACTTCGACTTGAGATCGATCAAGTTGAACTATGCGCACCGTGGATTTTTGTGGTTGAACATTCAACTTGGCACATATTGATCTGGGTAAAATATTCGTTGAAGCACCAGAATCTACCAAACAATTGTGCACGTTTTTATTGAAAATTTCATAAGTGAGAAGAAAAGGGGGAGTGTGAGACCTTGATCTTCCTCCAATCAAGGCGATGTCATTTGGGTCAATCTTATTGATCATGTTGGTTGGAGGACTTCCCATGTTGTGGGAAGCTACAACTGTAGGTAAAGATGTAGTAGGCATGGCATGTAATTCTTTCATCATTATCTTCTGTTGATGTTTCAATTTGCTCAACTCGTAAAGAGTGATATTAGCCCTAGTCTTTTTCATGTCATCGATAATGTTATACTCCATTTCATCCGACACAATGAGTGTTCTTGATGGAGGTGTTTGATCTGATTGGACTGGGCTATATTGAGTCGCTTTAGCGGTTGTTTTCTTTGTTGCGACTTTATCTTTTGCTGCAGGGCTTGCACCCTTCTGCTTAGGGGTAGTTTGGGGAGGATCAAGTTGGTTTTTGCTTCGTGTGCTAACCGGAAATGCTTCTTGATCTTATCCTTGTGGGAGGATGAAATCCCACATTCCTTGTAGTTCCACAACTTCTTCGTCATCGGTCTGCCCTTCAGTGGTATTCTTTTCTTCTTCCTCTTCTTCGGATTCGACGTTTGAGATAGTGTTGGGTGGTTTCACATCCATTGAAGGATTTCTCTTAAAAGCTATGTAGGGATTTTTTGAAGAAGTTTCTGCTACTTGTTTTTTTATGTCAATCATCTCATTGGACATGGTTTTTAACACTTTTTGTAATCCTTCCAAATCGAAAGGATCTTTCGTTTGTTTCTTCTTGGGGTCTTCCTTGTAGGAGACTTTCTTAGATTTGTGTTCCTCTATCGCAGATCTTTTTTCCAGGGCTACTACGCGTTTCTCTACTGCTATCACCTCTGTCAAGTTTTCAACTAAGGTTGTCTTATTTGCCCTATCAACGAAGATTGCCAAGTTTGATGGTAAGGCTGTAATATACCATTCACATCTCACTTCTTCGCTGGGCTGGGAAGCAGCGGGAATTTTGTTGAGGATTTTATTGAACCGTAAATTAAAATCTTTGATGGGTTCTCTAGCCTCAGCTTTAAGATTGGATAGGTCATTGATCAACGTCGCCGTTGATCTGTCATCCCCAAACTTGGTAAGGAATTGACTTTGAAAAATGTCCCAACTTGTGATAGACCCAGAAGGTAATGAAAAGTACCATGACCCGGCTGTCCCTTGCATTGTGTAGGGAAAAAGCCAGACGACAGCATCCTCGTTGGTAACTCCGTTGAGATTAACAGAAAGCATGAAATTATTGATATGCTCTTTAGCTAGCATGCCTGTTTCTGGATTGAATTTGGGCAGCCATTTCTTAGGATGGGTCGGTATTGGGCTCAGGGGTGGAGGCATTAAAACCGCCCCAGGATTATTCCATGGAGACTGGGCCATCGTTGAGTTGCTAGTGAATGAAAGTGCAGAGGATGATCCCTGATGCTGGGAAGATGAAGATATTATGATCTTTGATGAATGAAGAGGAGGGGCTGTGGAGGATGGATGAGTGGTTTGGAATGAAGACGTGGGTGGTTGACTTCGCGGTGATGGAGTTGAAATGGACGACATGGATGAAAGAGTCTCACTGTCAGACTCTGTTGGTGTTTTCCTTGCTCTTTTCCTGGTGGGGAGAGGGAATTCAGTTGGCTGGATGCTAAATTTTTCGCTCTTTAATCTGGTAAGGGGATGAGTAGGATTGTACTGCGAAGTCACGCTACTTTGAGATTTATCAGACCTCTGATTAAAAATAGAGAATCCCTGGAGTTTACGAATCAGAGTTTGAATTTCAGGGGCTTCAATGATAAATTGGTCTGAATATTAGGGTGTGTAGCAGCGGTTGATACTCGAGTGACTTCTGACTCTGGATTTAAACGTACTTGGGAAGTCGGGGGAGTTGATGAGGGCGATTTACTCTCAGAATGGTATTTAGATTTTGATATAGGTGCCATTCATAGTTCGGGCCCTCCTTCTAGCGACAAATATGTTGAGGCCCTCCTTCTAGCGCCAAATATGTTGAAGCCCCGAAAATCGGGTCGACAACAAGGGGGATACCCACCCGGTACGCACCTTGGTTGGCAGCTCCTTATCCGTTTGGTATAGCGGGTCCGACTGGGGATAATGGGACCAGTTTCCCAATATAAGGGGTGTGTGTGTGTGTAGAGTTGGATGATGCTGATCTAGGAGTATTTTAAGCTAATTTAATTCAAACTTCTAAACTGACTCTATGCTATTATAATCTAATAAGAAACAACACATCTAATCTACGCTAACCCAGGGTGTATTTCTTCTATTATGCGATCTAAAAAGATTTCGAACAATAACTGGTAATAAAGATCATTCAGCTACCATAAGAATAGAAATCAATTAAGATAAACCACTTTGCATAAAAAGTTAAGCAAAACAGTTGTGAAAAGCATACTGCATAATGAGTTATTCATATATCAAGCACAAATAAATGACTCCACCGTACAGAAGTGCCAAATGGTAACCCACACATTCATGCATTAACATATAGACAACTGAAAACAGCATATCACTTTAAGAATATAAGCAGAAATTGGTCAAGAGATAAAAGTACCATTTATGACTGGTTCCACTCATAAGCTTCAAGCAATAACGATTTATCTCTACTTGTTCTAACATCTACTAAGAGTACAAAAGTGCAACATCAGTAGCAGACATTAAATGCAAACATTGATAAATCTCGATCCATCCATTCATCAAAAACCCCCTCCGAGGGTGCAAAAGTGCATGTTCTGAGGACAAGTTTTTTGACAAATTTCCGGACCCTTCTCCAAATGCCATGAGAAGGGTTAAATACTACTAACTAATTAATCTTAATTACATAAATTTAGGACACGGCTTCAAATGACCGCCCTTCTACTAAAGCAAATTTATTTCTAAAAATTGAATCTAATTTCTAACCGTTTCTGTATTTGCTCCTTAGTGTTGTAAGCAATGCAACATTCGCCTGGGAAGAGTCGGCTGGTTGTCTTCTCCTTTCGTTCGAGCGATGAAAATAGAAATAACAAGAGCTGGCACCGCTTTCTGACAAACTAGAAGATATTTTCGAAAATCTTCCTCTGGCTTGGTGTATTCGCTGTGTGTATACTTGGTATAACCCAAATTTCTTTCAAACTGATTGTGCTGTTGCTATTTCGGTTTCCGGCCGTGCGAATGACTCAATAAGTTAGGGACTTTGCTCTCTGAAAAAATTTCCGTATTGAAAATTTCTTTCGTTCTTTGTTCCAGGCTTTTCTGGAGCGTCTTCCCTCTTTAGCGTTTTTCTTTTTGCTTTACCCAGTCTGAGCTTCAGGATCTTTTGTAAACATGCTGCTTTTGTGCACCTTTGACTCTGAGTCTTGGATAGTCTATTTCCATCAGTATCTGTTGAGTGATACTCTGGAATCCGCGGTCCTGCTGCATGCGGCATCCGTTTGCGAAGGCATCTCTTCTCTGTTCTCCGAGTATTGACGCTTTCCCCTTTTCCTTAGATGTTTCCTGCACATTGATTTATATTAGTTGCTACCTTACAGTTTACGCAAAGGAAAAGAGAAATGATGAAAAGATTGACATGAAAGCTTTAAGTTCTAATGAATGCATAATCATGACACTCATAATGACTTGACTCTTCGAAAAACACAACACAATCCTTCTTGGATACTTTGGCGTACAATCATTAATTTCTCTTAAGGCACGTGCCCAATTTTGGTCTACAGACAGCTTTCCTTGAACACTATGTCGAGGAAATTTTGCGATGAGTGATTTCTGCGATTCGCATCGCAGTATCGAGGATTGCGATGTCAAGATGTGTCATCGCAGGAATTGATGGTCGCATTCATCGCAGATCGCAAGATCGCAGATCGCGAATCGCAAATCGCGCTTAATCATCCAATCACTGTGTGCTTCTTATGCGATATCGTGATATGCGACGTCGCATATTGGCTGTCGGTGATTCCTTAATTTTTCATTTTAAGAGCGCTTTTCAATATATGTGATGCGATGAATTTCGCGTCGCTCCTTCGCAGCTTATTTATGCGCATAGGAAAACGCTTCACTCTCTCTTCGCGATGCGATACAGCTTTAGGGAGTTAAAATACAAAAATTTTGATAAAATGTTTTTTTGGATTTTTTGTTAAGGGTCCCCATTTGCTTGGTGTTATTGCTAATACCAAACAAAGAGGGGGGTTGTTGGTGACCACAACAACACCATACTTCTTTTCTAACTTCTTTTATTTTCTTGATATCTTGCAACTGCAGTGTTAGGTTCGCTAGTTGATTCTGAATCTATTACATACATATGTATCTCCTATAGGTGAAGCTTCTAATTTCATTGCAATCTCCAGGGCTTGTACTTGGGTTCCTATCTTTTGTTGCATTAATGGAAATTTCATATGTAGTAGTAGAATAGCTACAAACCACTATTGATGTTAGTATAGAGCTATGTCGAAGCTCACTTGATCTAACAATACCTTAAATCTTTGATCAAATTCCCAAACACACTCAGTAGGTTTATGTTTGATCACTTTTAACTCGGTGATACACTGCATCTCAAACTTCGACTTCTTAAATTCACTTATCAATGTTTCTTTAATATCTACAAATTTTATGATCTAATTATTGGAATACTTCATATACCATGTTAGAGCTCTATCTCGCAACATCGTAATGAGCTACACTTTCTTTATATTTTCATGATTGATCTGCTTCACTATCCATACTTCTTCACATAATAACCAAAAGTATTATGGATCTTCCGATCCATTTTATTTGAAAACAAGTTGCTTAATATATTTAGCCATGCCTCTTCTTGAAGGAAGATGGGGAGGGGGAGAGTTAGGAACACCCTCGCTTTTACTGGATTTTGGCTTTAGTGAACACTCAGGTTGGAAGTCTGAATAACGTGGTGTTACCTGAGGGTCATCAGGGAGAGTTTCATCACTTTCAGATTCACTCAAAAGGGGGCTATAATCAATCTCTATGAAAGTCTTCAGGTATTTTCCACAAGATATATTTATGGTATCTTTTCTATATCTCTTTCCACTTCACGTTATCGCAATGTTTTGTTCAGATTTAATCCCTCTTGTTCCAAACATAAGTAAACTAGCAATCTAGTTGCATCTGTAAAACTTCCTTTTCACACAGAAGCATCTTAACCCATAGTTTCAAAGATTTCAAATACTTACCATGCAGTCCCTTGAAGAATCATCGTTTTACCTTGCTATAGGACACAGTCGAATCTACCGCAAACTTAGCAATGAATCATCCCAACATTCTATCAATCTACAAATCAACAGTTATTGAAATCCTATTGTTAGTGCTCTTGAGTTGCTGTATTAGTTCAGGAGTTCATGTCGTAGGTTCTCTGTCTTGAAAACAAGTATTTATTTTGGTCAATATTGATATCTAGTTGTACATCTCAGTAGAGAGTGAAGCGAAAAAAATTTCGTATTGATCTATAAAAAATTTCTTTTGTAACCAATATTTAGTTTTTAAATGAGGATTTTTGTTCTCTTTCTTCACAAATTCTTTCTCCTTTAGTTCTACCTAATCTTGAATTTGTTTCTTCAATGGATACCACATAAACATATCCCTCAAATAGATTCTGGTACCAGAAACACAGCCATTTTCTTTTTTGTTTTGGGCTGAATTTAAACAGGAACACAACAAATTACAGATATAACTAGAAATACAAAGATACATATAAGTAACACTTCATTTCATTAATATCAAATATTGAAATGTGCTTAGAAACAAAATGGAAATAAGACTAGCTCGGGTGATGGTAGAGTGTCTCTAAGAAGAGATGTGGTGGCTACATGCATCTCAACTATCTTACAATGAGGCTCAAGGGCCTATTTATTATTTAAAAACATGATAAAACCATAACCACAGGAGATGTAATGCTAAGAGTTCATGGGCCGCGTTGGTGTTAGTTGGGCAACCAACTTTATGGGGTCATAACTTGCTCATATTACCTCCATTTGGCATGTATATTACCTTGTTCAAAAGGACTCTCTGAATACTACAAGTTTTTCCATAGGCCCCTCCCTATGATTATGGGCCTATAGTGGACCTAAAAAATGAAATTTAGGGGGTGAAAACTCCTATGGAAGTTTGGGACCCGAAAAACTGCTAAAAACAATAAATGCTACAATAAACAAGCAAACAAATGAAGCTGACTAGGGGACTAGGTGGAATAGGTGGGTGGCCATCATTATCCACCTCAATCATTCGTCCCCCGTTAGGAAGCACTGGTCCCCATTTCATGCAGACTCTCCATGAGGTGAGGAAATTTATGCTAAACCTAGTCCCTGGTGATCCACCTTCCTTGCCGCAGGAGTTTACCAACTTTGACAACCTGATATAATTGGATCTTCTACTCGCGAGTGTTCTTGACCTATGTGTCCATAATTTGATTAGTTGTGGTATATTCGATGCAGTCTCGATTTAACTTGATTGGTATGAGCTATTGCACCATGTTTGATGTGTCCACTAATGGTGGGAAGTATGGTTGAAGGCAGTCCACATTGAACACTAGGTGTAGGCCAAGGAATGGGGGAATGTTGAGCTCATAAGAATTGTCTTCCCCAACCTTCGTGATGGTGTAAGGACCATATCAGAGTGATCTGAGCTTCCGATGGGCTTTGGTAAGGTGTTCTTTCTACAAATGCAACCAAACTTTGTCACCCACCTAAAACTTGGGTGTCACGAGATGTTGATCATGTCACTGCTTTCACTTAGCACTTAACTTATCCAATATGTTGTGAACCTACTGCCAAATGTGTTGGATGCGTTCAATAAATATGGTCACTTTATTAGCCTCAGACAATACACATTTGGATTATGTCTATGTAGTCACGTGTGTTATCACAAAAAAATGATCATCTAGCCATAATTTACTAGATGTATACCATGTAAGACCAATTTTACCATAGTAAAATTGCTTTCACTGTCAGAAATTACTTAATAAACCACATTTGTAAGCAATTTATAATTAAACCCATGAAGAATAATTAAATAAATCACTATTGTTTAATTATCTTCTAGGAATAATTAATTAAGCCATTTTTATATTAATATCACTTGTCACATTTGACCCAATTATGAGAAATAAATAGATAAATCATTAATTATCTTATTTTTCTCTAGGAATAATTAATTATTTAATAATTAGTTATTATTCCTTGTCAAGTTCTACCAAATCCCTTAGGAATAATTAAACAAGATAATAATTCATTTATTATTCCTTAACTATATTTCTTGAGATGATAAATAAATCATTTACTTATTTATTATTTCTAATAATTAGAAAAAATAGAAATTAATTTGTTTATTATTCCTTAACTATATTTCTTGAGATCATAAATAAATCATTTATTTATTTATTATTTCTAAATAAAAGTTTAAAAACTTTTTCCCTCTAACCAAATATAATAAAATATTCTGAACGGTTATTCCTAGAGTGGGGTTTATAATATTTTATTCTTGTTCATTATTCGAGGATAACTTAATATTTTGTTATAAATAGAAGCGTTTTCCATTTATTATTCACTTTGAATTATTTTATTGTTGTGCTCACTGTTGTAACTCTGATTATTATCACTGTCACACACCATTTTTCATTTCCATTTGAGTTCTCATGAAACTCAAACATTTTATTTACTGGGTTTTACACATTATAGAGGAGAGAAACTCTACAAAATATGAAGACATTTGAGGATAGCCAAGAACCCATCCCATAGAGGGGGATTGGTAACATTATTTGTTCCCTTCACAGGTGTCGTTTAATAAAATATATTCTTTATATATCTCGTTTCCGTTGGATTATTGGAGTTACTTGCGCTTATTTTACTATTACATTTTGTTGTTTAACTATTGTTGTGGCATAGATCAAGGCTTTGTTAGGTTTTGTTTCTATCATTTGCTATAGATCTGCAATGTTTATCAGCCATTTTCATTGTTAGGGTTGTTTGTCATCCACAACCTAAAGTGGTTTGTTTTTGTACACATTCTAAAAGAAAACACAATAACAATTTCGAGATTCCACTGGGTTTTTAATTCTGATCCAAAAGCCTAGGTGACCTTCAGTTTTCATCTCAGTGTTTTTCATTTTTAGTCACCTAATGTTTTGTACTAGCTTTCTAACCCTAGATCAGTCAAATTTCTAACTTTCTTAAGTTTTCTGGTCTTTTCTGCAGGTCATAGGAACCAAGTGCAACAAAGACATCAAATTTTTCTGAGACCTGCTGACCAAGAATCAAGGAGAATAAATCACACTTTTTTGCCCCAAAAGTGATATCTAGAGGACCAGAGTGCACTTTCTAGCCCAAAAGGTGTGATATCCCAAGAATTAGGTTAGTACTTATGATTTTTAAGGTTTCAATTATTTTTTCTGATCTGTTTCTAGGTTTTGCCAAGAGTTGTACGTTGGGTTGTTTTACCACTCTCTCATCCCTCTTAGGCCATGATCTACTTTGTTTTCATCGTCAAAGTGGAATTTAGCCTCTTTAGGGCTTCTAATGTGCTTCCACCTTTATAGGAGGAGTTTAGTTGAGTAAGAAGTATGAGTTTTTTCAAAGCTTTTAGCCATACTTTCCAAATCTATACCTTCCTGTTTCAGATCTTTAAAGATAGGTTTTTTCTATCATAAGTTTCACCTTAAACCTTATTTGGTCATTTGGCTTAGGGTCCCATTGTTTTCCCTAAGTTTCACACCCATCTCCCTATCCTTTTCCAACAATTTTCCTCTCTGGTATTTTATTGTTGCTGCACTACTTTCCAGTAGCATAGTGTCGTTTGATCCCAGTCACACTAACACTTAGATATATTGCCCTTTTTTGTGTGTTTTCAATTGATTTCACCACCAACTAGCACATTGTTTACCAGCCCAGTTTCAGTGGGGTTTAGATAGTGTGTTTGTTGTTTATTTTCTATTCTTAATTTCATATTATTTTAACTTTATTTTTATTTTTTCAAACATGTTCTGGGCTTAATTAAGAAACACACCTTCACACACAAGCACACCTTAACGAAAGGGTGCTTGGTTTACACTGTCAAGACAAAATTTAACTTAATTAATTTATCTCCCCACATAGAGAAAAACAAATATTTTTTATCTCCCTTCACCATTTCCATGTCACTTGTGTCTTACAATGATTGTGCCACCAAGGAATTTTTCATGGAGATTCTTAGGCCTTCATCCCTAGTTTCCACTTGGGACATCCCTAGTTTCCACTTGGGATTATTACTCCTCCCCATAGAGTTCGAGTTCATAGTCCCTCCAGTCCCCATATTGATTCCTCTTCTAGTTCATCTGATTCCTTATCTGATTTTGGGCCTCCTTCACTACATACCGTCATCACGTCAGGACCCACTATAGGTGTAGGAACCCAACCTGGTGTTGGCTTTGGTTCTTCCCTGGTGGTCACATCTAGTGGAACCGTCTCAGGAGCCATTTTGATAGCTCCCATCCTAACTTTCTGTTAGGTCCCTATAATACTAGATATTACCCCATTACTATTGTAGTTGTATCCCTTATTAATATTGTTGAGCCCCTATTGTTCCCATATTTTTATTACTGTGCACCATAGAATCCCTCTATCGCTATTTTTGTGGCTTTATATTATTATTGTTAGGTCGGTTGGGTTATGTTGTGACTCCATAGACTCCTATATATAGAAAGGAGGTTTTGTCATTTGAATCATCCAAGAATTGTTCATTTGTGTAATGTAAAGGAGGTTGCCCCCTCGAAGAGGTTGAATTCTAAGGCATTGATCTTTCTTTTCTATCTTTTTGTGAGCTAGTTTCATAACACTTTCATAGTTGGGTTAAGCCTCCTAGATTTTAGCCAATTCATAAATGACCCTATACATTTTTTAATTCAATGGAAAAACCTGTGAGAAATTTATGAAATCGACGTTTCGGACTAGCTAGGTGAGTCCTAAATTAAATTAATTTAATTTAATTTAGGTATATTAATTTAATTTAGGTTAAAGTAAATTATTTTAGGTTAAATTAATTTAGATTAAATCAATTTAGGTTAAATAAATAATTTAATTTAGATTAATTTCGGTTAAATTAACTTAGGTTAAATTAACTTAGGTAAAATTAATTTTTAGTTTTATTTTTAATTTAGGTCAGATTAATGTTATTTTTAATTTAGTTTTTAGCTAAAATAAAATTTAAAAACAAAATTAAAATTAATTTAATTAATTTATCTATAAATACATGGAAATCTAGCCGACCTCACCTCCCCTTAGTTATCTCTCCATCCTTCTATTAATAGGTTCACAATTTTCTTGGCTCTCTCTTCTCAAAATACAGATCTCATTACCCTGATGATGGACTCACCTAGCTAGTCCAAAACGTCGGTTTGATAAATTGCTCACAGGTTTTTCCATTGAATTAAAAAATCTCTTCCAACCTGTATGGAATCTCTCTTCGACCCTATACATGATGATGTTATTTGGAAAACTATGTCAAATAAGATTCCCTCCAACATCCCCAAGTTTGAGGGTAATTATGGAGAGGACCCGACCAATCACATCCACTGCTTCCACATGTGGCTTTCATCCAATTCCATCATCGATGATTCCATCCGTCTTCGGTTGTTCCAATGCACACTCATTGGAGATGTTGTGAAGTGGTATGTTGACCAACCCACCACCTCTCATTCCACTTTCACTACGCTTGATAAACTTTTCCTTTCATATTTTTAGTTACCTCTTTGTTACGACATTGGTAAGGAGCTCTTGACCACATTCCATCAGTCCTCTGCCACCCGTCCTTCCGATCACGTTCAAGAATGGTGTAGAAGGAGGAGCACGTGTCGTGCTCCACCCTTTGAAGACTGTGTATACCTTGATTGGTTTCTTATAACTCTTTTAGTGCCTATTTCCAAAGATGTTGCATCTCACTTTCATCAAATAGAGGAAGAGGCTCTCCACACTGCTCTGAGATATGACTTTATTTATGCTAAATCCGATAATGTATGTATTGTTATATCAAACCTCCCCTGTCTTGGTAGTGCCAATGCACCAAGGGCATTTCACATCGCCGATGGTATCATTGGAGCTATTTCACATCCTTCATCATATACTCAATAGATTTATGGATATTCGTAGTTGGGCACCAGTTCCTCCAACACTTATGCCCCTCCTGCCAGCAACATGTATTCAGGACAAAGCACCTCTTACGCATTTACCATACCACATCAGCTGATGTCAGGGCCAGCGAGTGATCAACTTGTCTACCATACCATTTCCCCTTCACCATCTTATACCTATGCACCACCGAGCACTCCATCCCCTCAGGACTTAGTGCCACAGCCTCCTAAGTATCCTCAGCCCTAACAGCCATTGCCCCCTCAGGGTCAATTGTTTACATAGCATAGTGCAATCAATCCCCAAATTCAAAGAAAAAGAATAAAGGTAAAGGTAACAAAGGTAACCAAGGTAACCAAGGCAATCAACCTAATGAACCCCAGGGGAACCACCCTAACACTAACAACTAACAACATGGTGATCAACCCAATCAAAACAAGGTTAATCGTATGAACAACCCTTGTGCATGTTGTGGTCTACATGGCCATTATATTGATGAGTGTCCCATCTTACCCCAAATGTGCAAAATGTGGGAAGCTTAGCTAGCTTCTAGAGGTCAACCGTCCATGCGAAAACTACCTCAAAATCTTGTGCCATCTCAACCAACCATGCTCACAAATCCTTTCCCTAACTAAGGATTTGTTGCTACTCAACCTCAACAATGTCAAGTAGTCAACCTTCCCCAACCTTCTGGTCATAGTGACTACTAGATCCTTATGATGAACTCTAGCAAGGTCAATCCCTCTGATATCATCCTACAAAAACGGTCGCATCAATATGACAAGCCATCGACTTTTTCTACCACTGAGTCAAAAACCAAAGCATCTACTGAGCCTCTTATGACGCCAAATGGTCCTCTACAGATCTCTCACACTAATTTTGAGTCAATTGCTAAGATCCCCAAGGGACCATTATGTTGTAACATAACTTCTAGCTATGTTGGCCATATATACAATATGGTAGATGACTCGGCACAATCCCTTGCTGCCATGTCAATGCTAGAAGTCCTCCAGTTATGCCCATGTCAAAAGAAATCTCTACTAACTACTTTGGGTACAATAGATCCTTCAGACGATCGTTTGATTGTCTTGCCTATTGATAAGACAGAATATCCTCCATTACCTCCATCTGTTGCTTTCCATATACCAATCCGAGTACATAATGCCATCATCTCCAGATGCATTATTGACAAAGGTGCATCCACCTCCATTATTTCCACTGTTGTTAGGAATAAAATCAAGTCACCTAAGTTGTCCCCATCCACCATCACTTTGCGTGCCTGGCACGATCACTCCTCCCAGCCTCTCGGCATGTATCGCAATTGTTGAGTGACTCTTGCAGGAAATATTGTTCATTTTTTTATGTTCCTATACCAATAAGAGTCATAATTTTTGAACAGTTGAGGTCAAATCTGTAATATGTACATACCCTTGCTTTCTGCAAATGTTTTCCATATTAAAAAAATAAATAGATAAATGTAAAGAGGGTATGTCCTAAAAAAAATCAAAGGAAAAAAGGAATAAAAAAGGTAAAAAAGGATGAAAAAATGAACTCCAAGGAAGAAAAAGACCATGAAAGTGTTCAAGACAAAATGCCACTACTAGTTACTTTTGATGTAGAATAAAAGATTGTGTGCAACTTATTACCTTTGCCACAATCCATGGATGGTCAAAATGTTTAAACTTGGCTATTTCATGTTTTCAATTTTATGCTTAGAAATAGAGAAGAAAATTTGATGAAACTGTTTAATATTGGCAGATAAGTAGATAGGTAGAGTAAAATAGAAGGAGCTCGATAGTTTAATCTGAGCCCTTGAATGTAATAACGATAGACTTAGATAGGTTACTTTTGTAAAAGAAAAGAAATTTTTTTGATAAGGGTTTGCCAGCATAAGTGCACCCTAATAAAGAGAAGTAAAAATGGTAGAATGAGTAGATGGGTAAGTAGTTGAATGGTTGTAGAACTGTGATGATTGATTAGATAAGATCATATTATTCACCTTCATCATCAAATTTCTAAGTACGGATGAAAATTGACCATTTACCAAAGTACACAAAGTCAATTGATTAACCTCCCTCATTCATTACATTTTTCACTTAACTAATTTGCAAGGAAAGTCTTAAAGTACCTAAAATCTTAAGTTAAATGGGCTCAGAGCATTTCTATGACTTCTAGAGGGACCGGACCCTCGACCCAATAACTTATAGGTCCTAAGTACTGAAAGTCCCCTTATAAGCATTCACCCCCTTCAAATTCACTCACATTCCCAAATAAACTTACTTCCCCCTAATAAACACCTTTTTACAAGGATAAAACCTTAGAAAAGCCATTACACCGATAAAAACCCCTTTTCACAAAAACCCACAAATTCATACTTAGCCTAAGTTTTTATGTTTTCTATGTGAAAAGAAAAAAAAATTGCAAAGAACTCATTTTATACTTAGCGCTAAAACATTTTCTGCCTTCGTTCATATTGACTTTTGAATTTATTTATATATTAAACTCTCGAGAAAATAACCCTTTTCCTTATGTATTTATTAAAACCCCTTAATGTTAATATCCTGTCTCGAAGTTTGAAATATAAAATTTATTAATATCATGAATGATTAATGGGTTAAAATTAGTCGATCAACAATTAATTAAGAACCAAAACGCTCCACCGAATAAAATGAATTAATTAACCGATCTGTGGTTAATTAATAATTGACCTCCGCCAATAAAATCACCCGTGACGCCCTTAATCCGCCATAATCTGTGATTAATTAAATCCTGTCACTCTTAAATCTCTATCGGGCCCCTCCATTAAACCTCATGTCAAATCGCCGCCCTAATCACCGTATAATCAGGCCCCATTTGATCCAATGGTTAACCATCATATCAGGCGGCCTCTGAAGAACGACCTTTACCCACCCGATATGGGTGGTTTTACTTTTCGCCCCGCTACTATGTGGCACCCGATGAATGGCATCAGGTGGCCTTCCCCCAAAACCACTCTAGCCCAAAAGAGGTGCGATCTAAACACACTTACCGCCTCCCGCTAGACGACAAAACATCTCATCCCCTGATTAAATCCAAACGTACCTTTCCCCGTGTACCTACCAAAACAGTTGATTTTGTAAATAAAACCAAAAAAACTCATTGTTTTTAGTTTTATTGTGAAAAAGATTGCTCAGACCTCCATGCAAGCACCAGAGTATATGCAACAGTCAACCCATGTCCAACTTCTAACCTGTTGAAGTTGCTGACCTTCCAGACCACCCTTCAGTCACATACGCTTCCTACAAATCGTGCACAGTCACCCATTAATCCATTCAGAGTCGAAACCAGCTATTTACCCAAATTCACTGAGAAACCGTGTTTAATTCCAAAACTGCTACTCAATTGCTTCAAGTTATTAAGTAATTAAGTAAAAAAATTTCCAAGCAACTCCAAACCATTCTGAATTAAACCAATTTGCCCCCAATTTGATTGAAAACCTTTCACCCACGTCTTTGAATCCATAAGAACCAAGGATGGTTGCTCCAGTTGCATTGAATGTCCTAACAATTTCTACTCCCCACAGGGACTTAGACCATCTCCCTTCGGTAGATAAAGGATTTCAAATTAATGATACCTTTGTCCAAGAATCCCCATTGAAATTATACTGCAGGTACAGAGACCATTACTTAAACCACGCAGACAAAATAGGTCTTTGGGAATCAGGTTTGCTCGAGAACCAATTCCCTAGAATTCATATCTTCCTTGAGATTGTCCACTATTGCCATATGAACTATAGTCCCAGCCAAAGAGCAGTGATGAATCCTAACCATATTGTATTATTTACCATCACTACTGAATCCATGAATGAAATGTTGCAGTTTCAACCAGGCCAAAACATGACTCCCCTTTCCGTTGGAGACCTGCTTAATAGATTCCCTACAGTGACCTCCATCAAACTTCCTCAGTTATTCCAGACCTTCATTAGGGAAGAGCAATACATTCCAAAGGACCCTCCCCCATACATGTGGACCATATTCTCTGAACTTGGCTGAGACATCATAGCAATGATATCTAGTGTGTTAGCCTAGACTACAAGTGAATTTTTTGATGAGATTATTATAGCCTTCATGTCCATTTACACTCTTAGACAACCCCCTACCATCATGTTTGACTATTCTAAGTTCATTGTAGATAATATGCATGATGAATTCATGAGAATGGACAATGAAAGAGTATTCAAATATTCATTAGTTTTATATCATCTTTTCATGTACTATCAAGCTGATAAATTCCCATTCGCACTCCAAAAGCTTGATACCAGATGAAACCCCAAATCAGTAGTCTTTTGGACTTCATTAATCCACCAATATGACTCTCCATATACTTATACAGATTTCATAGATCTCTTTGTGCACCTAGTGGCAACTATGTTGTTAGGAAGTCCTCCCCCTAGAATTAGTGCAGATATCAGGAGGGTCCTATAGTTTTCCAAACAATATAGAGTGGGAGATTGGTACTTGTACCAAAATCAGAATGAAATTAGAATATATGGTTGTGAGTTAGCACCCTACAAACTGCCAAGATACCTCCCCATGAGATTGTTTTCTCTGGAGTACTACAGTCAAATGATTATTCAGATGAGGTATATTTTGTGAAGGCCAAGAAGAAAGCTCAACTCAGAATAAAAAACTGGCTTGGCCCCTTTATATGCAACAGCAGGGAAATAGGAAAGGAAGCAGAAGAAATCCTTCAAAGGCTAAAACTAAAACAAAGTTTCATTTGGAGATATGACCCTTTAGATTTCATCTGCAATAGAAGACAAAAGAACAAATTATCTCCCTATGTCCACCACATAATTCCTGAAATAGAAGAGTATGCAAATCAACTAGAATGGGTGGAGAACACTTTAGTAGACCGAGATAACATAGAAATTGTGGTCAATAATGTGGTGGTTGATCTAGAAAGAAGACTTGATGAATATTCCTTTGTATAGATGTCATGAGAATCCCAATCCCAAAGGGAAACACATGAACATAGTGAGAAACTAGCAGAAGAAGGACCTCAAGAGCAAGAGGAATTAAAGCAAATAGACATATCAGAAGAGCTGGCTCAGCCAGAACACATCATGAGTAGTCCTATTTTACAGACTCCTCTAAATGAGGAGAAGAATCATAAAAGAGATAGAGAGGAGGCCACTCCTTATAGCAGACCTGTTGCATAGACTTATGTCAACAGGCAAAGGTTAAATCCTTTTTTAGGACAAGAGTTCACAGAGGAAGAAGCTGGAACCATAGGTACAGAAAGAAAGCAAGCAGACCACTCCCTCTTAAGGTACACAAGAACCTTCCACTTCACAGGCTCAAATGATGGAGAGACAACAAAGTGTGGAAGTATCCTCACTCAGGGCTCCAACTAGAAGAAACCAAGACATTAGAGAGAAATACAAAGAAATAAAGGCCAGAAATGAAATATTGAAGGCCCAATGCTATGCACAATACCTTAGAATGGCTCCTACTAATCAAACAAGGCTAATGTCAGCTTTTGATGTAAAAGAAGGTAAAATGCAAATGACTTTCATGAAGCCTACCACATAGCAACCTAGGTCTATAACAGATTTCTTGAAGACAGATTTTGAGGTGTTGACGAAGGATATACACCCTATCGTCCAAACAGAATTACACAAGCAAACCAGGGAAATGGTCTATTCCACATTGACCAGCAAGGCCAGTGTAGCACATCAACTCCAAAATTCGCTAAATAATATATCAACACAATTCTAGTCAGAGAAGGCCTCTTCACAGGCCAAGGATAACAGGATAAATTCCTTAGAGGACTTAATCATAGAGCTGGGGCATTATCCCAAGGATGTAAAGGATGCAGAAAAGCTAATCAAAAAGAAAAATGATGACATAGTTGCATTGAAAAAGCAGCTCAAAATTCCTCCTCTGCATCATCCACAAACAACTGAAGTATTAGAAACTCGGAAGGAAGAGGAGATTATGGACTTAGTCCTTAAGCTAAATGATCAACTAAAAGAAATAGAGAAAGAGTTGGATAACTTGATACAATCTAGACAGAGTGAGTTGGCCACCACTCCACAGACTATCATTCCTACAGTCTCTACAGTAGTGCCCTCCACATTGGCTCCTTCCTTAGCACCAACACTTCCACCAGAAACAGCTATGCCAGTCATAGGTACATCGACAAGTGCATTGGCATCCACAGAAAATGCAGTTGAATTGGTAAAATCCATGGAGGAAATGACCATCTAGGCCTACTGATCTCAAAACGCTTAGAGAAAAAGTGTCAAGTTTGGAAACTGATTGCAAACTTGCACAAATACAACAAAACGAAGAAGCTCAGAAGAATAAAAGAATGGGAGAAAGGATAAAAGTACTTTAAAAGGACTGGACATTACAACAACCACTAGGAGATATAAAGGAAATGCTTTGGGCAAACATCATTGACTCTATCAATGATGTTTGGCCATCTATTCAAGTAATTTTTGAGCAAAATGAACTAGTAAAAGTAGCCACAGAAGCAATTCACAAGACAATAGAAGAGTTGGGAGACAAGCCTGAAGAGGCCAACCAATTGATAACACTCTTGAATAGCAAGAACATGTATGAGCTGGATGAACTGGGCATAGAAGATAGGACAGGGACCATTATAGAAATCAATAAGATTCTTAATAAAAGGAACCTTATGCTCAATCTTGAGAAAAAATGCCAAAGCATCCAAGCTAATATTGATAGATTTATGACAAAGTTTGGTATTTTAAGGGAAAAAGGACTCCCTAGTCCTATGGTAATCCATGACAAGCTTATGACCCAAGATGATTACATTGAAGGACTAAACAAGTTGGCGAGCAGCAAAGCTATTACTTCAGGGGTAAAAGCTCTACCCATGGGAAAGGTATTATATGATAATCTAGAAAATCTGTTTTTCCTAGAGCACGAGGTAAAGCACATATTCATCAACAAGCCAAATTTTGCCAAGTACACCGAAGCTGATGAGATATATAGAAAGATGCTAAAGATGAAATTACCTGAAGGTGAATGGTGGATGAAATTAACAGATTTACTATAAAGTTACTGCAGTAAATCTATATGGCAGCCAGGTAAAACAGATGAAATAGAGTCAAAGTGTATCATGTAAAGAGTATCAGTAGATTGAAGACATAAAGTGATTGCAGCACACAAGAAACAAGCAACTGAAAGAGCCAAATCCAAATTACAACATAAGCACAATCATAATAAAAGGGACAACAAGAAGGCAGTTCTCCATCTGTCTCTATCTTCATGCTTGAAGATATTTTTGGTTTCCTAGAATAATTCTCATATTGTTACGAGATATTTTGTAACATTTTTGTATAAATACTTTACATTTTGAATTAATTAGGGTGGATTAATATACATTTCTCTAGACATTTTAAATCAAGCTAACGAGCTATTGTATTCAAGACTGGACTGGTTTTACTGGGTCATGAAATAAAGCTAAAGACATTTCACTGGATTCTTGTGCACAGTTGGAAACAAATAAGTATTATCTCTTCATGTTTAATTATTGTTTTCTCATCATGTTATGAATATTCACAGGTTTTCTCTATCAAATATGAATATTAAACAAGGAATGATATCTCAAAATTAGCTTTAATGCTCTCTATTTTGATTGTTTACTTTCTCATTGTTTTCTGCTAAACTATCTTGGTTTGGGAATTCTTAATTGCCCCCTTACTTCCGTAGTTCTCCCCCTTATGTCCATAGTAAAGGATTCTTAGTTTCCCTTTGCTACTGATCTCCCTCTGTTGTTCATCTTGATCCTGGTTTAAGGATTCTTCATTGCCCTTTTACCCTGGCTAGGACTACCTCATCCATTTGAACTTGCAGATTTGTTTTTTGTTGCGCTAGCCTACCCTGTGAACTCTTCCTTTAGTAATTGACCTGATCCAGTTAAGCCACTCTTTGATTGAATCCATAGCCAAATGGCCTGAAAACTTGTTCAACCCATCTATTTTCTTAGGTCCACCACTCAATCAAAACCAAAACATCATGAGCACTAAGAACTAGCCTGAAATCCTACCCAAAACAAAGTTAAATTATAAGGAGAGAGCCCTCTTTGGACTTAGGTTGGCTAGAACTTGAGTCTAAAAGATTAGGTTTGTGATCACCTTGGATTATTCCTTCTTTTATAACTTCTAGGGGAGACTTCTGAGTGATAACATAGTGGCGACCATACTGGGGAATCAAACCCCCAGTCTTAATAAACCTTTGAGAAATTCAAATTTTTATTTTCAAGCCTCTTAAAGGGTTTATTAGAAGTTATTTCAAAAATTCATAAAAAAGGAAAATAATTAGAAAACGCTCAAAATCTAGCTTCAAGGAGAACTCACTATACAACGGCCAACCTTGATCCAAATCCTCCCCCTGTATTTGACAATTCCAACCTTATTTCAAGAATAATCAGAAGACAAGAAAGATCAGTAAGCCCAAGACCTTTATTAAAATCCAATTCCTACCCTAATGAGCGGTTGTTCATAGAAGAACTCCCTTTTGATAAGTATTTTGAAATTTCTTTATTTAGAAACAAGTCTGAGAGTGCACTTGAGGACACAGTTCTAGATCCAAAATTTACAGCAGAACTTGAAGTCTAAAGGGAAAAATTGTCAATTGATTAGGACCTTCTGAATTCCCCTCAGTCATCCCTTACTACTGATAGGATCCCTAAAATTTCTAAAACAGCTTCAACTTCTTTTAGTTCGCCATCATTTCCTCACACTTCTGAAGTTCATTCCTCATCTCTGTTCATACCTTCACTTCCCCATTAGTCTATCACTACCCATCAAATACCCATTACCCCTATTACCCCAAATCCCCCTATTATCCCAAATCCTCTTGTTACCCCAACTCCTATTCTCAATCCTATCCAACTTAGAGCTATGGCACTCAAATATGCCCCTCTTGTGATGCCTTCTCCTCAAGTTGTCTTACCACGAGACTATCAGAGTAACATTGTCCTATTTGATGGCACTGGATCTTACACAACACAAGAAAAATGACAGATTATTTTGAACCACATGAAATTGACATAGGAGATGTCCAAATGAGAATTTTTCCCCAATCTCCAGCTAGAGAAGTGAGAACATGCCTTAGATCTCTGCCTAATAATAGTATAAATATTTTAGAAGTTTTTTACCAGCAGTTTTTAAATAGGTGGGAGAAGAAAAAGAACCCTCTTCAAATTCTTTCTGAATATGAAAACCTCAAGAGGGGACCAAACAAAACCGTTCAGGACTACAGCACTATATTTAACAGTGTATATAATGCAATACCGCTCGACCTTAGGCCCCCACCTCGCTTAGCCCTGATAAAGTTTCCAGATGGGTTTGACATGACATGGCTTTTCAACATAGAGAAAGGAATCCCCCTACACTAGAAGATATGAAAAGTGTAGCAGTTAGCATAGAAGCTAATCTGCTATCCAAAAGAGGCAGGGTTAGAAACGAAAGGAGAGCACCCTTGAAAGATGAAACTTCACCCTTTGATCAAAATATGGATGCTTTAGCTAAATGAATGGAAAAATTGATGGTCAATATAGAAATCATTGAAAGGAAATATCACTGGGATAACCAATAGGCACCTCCAGTAAGGAATCCAAACTTTAGGATGAACCAGAACCAAAATACTAGTAAGTATGGGCCTGATCAGAACATTAGACCTCCTTTCCAAGAGAACTATGCTCAAAATTCCCATCACGAAGACCCTGAGCTAGACACCCAAATTAACTTAATGGGGTTTAATGATGAAGAAATGGTCTTTCTGACTCAGGACGACCAAGAATTATACATGCTTTAGTAGTTATAGACCCAAATTGGAGAATCTTTTGACTACAAGCAAGGGTATCATTCTACTATCTTTAAAGTGCATAAACAATACAATTTGAGGAACAAAGAGAACTCTAATGTTTCATACCAAAATAAGAAAGCAATACCTAATCAGCCTAAGAAAGTGAAAGCTGCTCCAGCTACAAAAACTCTACAAATCCTTTCTAGATCAAATCAGAACCCTCCCAGTCCCACCATTGAAGATGTAACCAATGACCAACCTTCTAATCAGAAACCTTCCACTTTGGTTCCCCTCAAGGAAACAGTGGAACGCTCCCCAGAAATTATATTGAAAAATCTAATTAAAAAGACTCCAAACACTGAAAAAGAAGAACAAACTACTCCAAACCCTGTTGCTAAGATTTGAAATGTTCAAACAGACAAATCCCCTTTGCCTTTCAATTTTGGATCAGAGGTGGCCAAACTTAAAATCTTAGTTCCTGTAACAGAACTAGTTAAACATGAAACTTACAGATCTCAAATAAGCAAATATTTAAACTACGTTGAAAATGAAGACTCTGTTAGTTAATTTTTGTTCTTGATGTTAATGGAAAACCAATGGAAGGAGGGATACGACCCTTCTACGTTAGCCTTAACATCGACGATAAAATCCTACATTGCTAGACTCTGGGTCTTCACACAATATTATGTCTAAATCTGTTATGGAGAACCTAAACTTGGATATCACTAGACCTTACAAGGACTTGTTTTCATTTGATTCAAGTGAGGTTAACTGCCTAGGACTTATAAAATACCTGTGTGTTTTCCCTAGTGCAGTACCCTGCTAAGACCATTCCTATGGACATAGTTATTATTGATATACCACCTAAATATGGTATGCTTTTGTCTAGTCGTGGGGTGCAAAACTCCAGGGATCTCTGCAACTTGACATGTCGTATGCTACCATATTAGTCTTTGGACATCCTAAAAAACTGTATAGAGAGACTCTAATGAAGTATGTAGTGAGTACCCAGGAGAGACCTCAAAACTTTCCTATATATTCAATGCATTCTGATATTCATTCTTTCATTCTTTACAATGTTGAATATAACCAAGAAAAAACTTCTAACAACATTATTGCAGAACCAAAAGAAATTACAGTAGCAGAAGACAATCAAAGTATCCAAATTCAAGAGATTTGAGATAATAAAGGTGACCTAGATACCTTAGTCAAAGAAGATTTTGTGCCCCCAAATAGTAAGAATTATGAACATGAAATTCTATGGCATCTTGAATTCAATGGGTCAGTAAACAAACTAGGTGTAGGAGTAGGAGTATGGATTTACAACTTAGAAAATGATCATTCAGAGGGTCATGCCTACAGATTGAACTTTAAATATACAAACAACATCGCCGAGTACGAAGCACTTCTGTTAGGTCTGAAATTGGTCAAAAGGTTAGGAGCCATAAGAGTCTCTATTATCGAAGATTCTGAGTTGGCAATAAAACAAATTAATGTTGTTTATATGACTAGGGTTCCTAGGTTAGGATTTTATAGAGGAACAGTTGTAGAAATACTAAATACTTTTTTAGAAACCAAGCTTGTTGTTATTCCAAGAAAACACAATATGCAAGCTCACAGTTTAGCTATGTTTGCTAGTACTTGCAAGTTGCCATTTCAGCCCAACCATCAATACACTACTGAGGTTAGGCACAGACCTGCTATTCCTGACAACTTAAATAACTGGCAAGTCTTCAATAATGATCAACAAATTAACAATTTTCTAACTTTAGATGATGAATTTTTAAATAGCAAAATAGACAGAAACATAATATTAGATTTTGATTACCCTGATAAAATAGAAATTAACAAACTAGAAGATGAAAGGATAGATAGATTCCATCCCACAAAGTTTACAAAATTAGATATTCAAAACCTAAAACAAATTGAAATTGATGAAGCAATGGATGAGGAATTTGAAGTCATCAATCTTAAAGATAATTTTTTTCCCAAAGGATTAACTCCTTTGGAGGACTTATTTGATTCAAACGATGTCCCTAAAAAGCCAAAAATGGAACCCTTAAAGTCGAACATTGAGGACTGTAACATAGGCTCTGAAGAAGACCAAAAAATGATAAAACTTTCAAAGTCTTTACCTCCCAAAGAAAAAGTGAAATACATAGAATTGTTAAAAGAATTACAAGATGTTTTTGCTTGGAATTATGAGGAACTTAAGTCCTATGATACCAGCATAATACAACACACCATTCCCTTAAAATAAAACCAGAAGCCTTTTAGATACAAGATTAGAAGGATTAACCCCATTCTATTGCCTTCTATTGAGAAAGAGATCAAAATAATGTATGAAGCTAAGATCATTGCACCAATTAGATTCTTAGATTGGGTTTCTAATTTGGTACCTACAAGAAAGAAAACTGGCGAAATTAGACTGTGTATTGACCTTAGGAATTTAAATAAAGTTTCATTCAAGGATAACTACACTCTTCCTAAAATGGATCACATATTACACAGGGTAGTAGGTTCAACCAGAATCTCACTATTAAATGGGTTTTCTAGTTATAACCAGATTTTAGTCCACCCAGATGATCAGGCAAAAATTGCATTCACTACTCCATGGGGCACTTTCATGTATGTGAAAATGCCTTTTGGGTTAAAAAACGCAGGGGCCACCTTTCAAAGAGCAATGGACATAGCCTTTGCTAAGGAAATCCATGACTTCCTGGTAACATACCTAGATGATATCACAATATTCTCTAAATCAGATTAGCAACACCTGGATCATCTCAGGCAGGTCTTCACCAAGTGTAGGAAGTATGGAATTTCTTTGAATGCTAAAAAATATTTATTTGGGTTGGAAGAGGGAAAATTACTAGGCCACATAATCTCCAAGATGGTATCTAGATCGTCCCAACAAGAATTGCACCCATTTTATAGATACCGCATCCTAGGAACATCAGAGAACTACAAGAATTTTTAGGTAAAATAAACTTTTTGAGAAGATTTATCTATAACTTAGCTGAACTAATTAGATTACTAAACAACATGTTAAAGAAAGATTCAAATATTAAATGGACACTAGAGGCTAAAAGGTCTTTCAATATATAAAGCTAGCCTTAACACAAACAACAGTTCTCTTCAGTCCAATGTTTGATAGGGATTTCATCATTTTTTCTTTCACCTCAAAACATACCATTGTTGCAGTCCTACTGTAGAAAAATGATCGGGGTTTTGAACAACTAATAGCCTTCTTTAGCAAAGCCCTAAGAGATGCACCTTTAAAGTATAATATAATGGAAAAACAAGCTTTTGCTCTAGTTAAAGCTATTAAAGATTTCAAAGTTTATATCTTGTATTCTCATATAGGAGCTTATGTTCTCAATGTTGTAGTCAAAGACATTCGAACACATGATGGACTAAATGGGAAGAGAGGGAAGTGGATAGATACCATATTAGAATATGACTTAGAAATTAAATGTACAAATTGATCAAAGGCCATGGTTGAATCGAACTGTTAGGCCCTAGACATAAATTTCATTGTAGAATTGGATAATGAAGAGGAGATGGCGACTCCATAGATCAGCTAGGCCTTTACTAACTCACCATGGTATGCTGACATTATATACATTCTACAAAATCTTCAAGCTCCTCCTAAGTTATCCAGGACTGAAAGTAGGTTCTTAAAAATGAAATCTTTGAAGTTTTGCATAATTGACAACGCTTTATTTTTGAAAAATCATGAAGGCATCCTGCTTAATTGTTTGTTAAAGGAAGAATCTGACAAAATATTATAGGAGTTTCTTGCAGGTGACTGTGGGGGACATCTTTACTGGAAGACTATAGCTGATAAGATCTTAAGAGCTAGTTTTTACTGGCCCACTCTATTTTCTGATGTAAATAAATTTGTAACCTCGTCACAAATGTCAGATTTTTTAAGGAAAAAGAAAACTATTACCATTACCTTTGAAACCAATATCTACTAAAGCACCATTTCAACAGTGGGGTCTCAACTACATTGGTGAAATTCATCCCCCTTCCTCTGCCCAGCATAGATGAATCTTGACTACCATAGATTATTTTACAAAATGGATAAAAGCCATACCCTCAAGACAAGCTACTGATACTATCATAATAGGTTTCCTTGAGGCCAACATTCCGTCCAAATTCAGTTTCCCAACCAAGATCATCACAGACAATGTAGTAGCTTTTAAATCAAAGAGGATGATTGATTTCTACAACAAATATCATATAACCCTAGGTCACTTCATAGCCTACTACCCCCAAGGAAATGGACTAGCAGAGTCTTCCAACAAGAGCTTAGTGAACATCGTCAAAAAATTGGTGGAAGATAACAAGAAAACCTAGAATAGGAAGCTATTAAATGCCTTGTGGGTAGATATGCTGACCACAAAGAAATCCATTGGTACCAGTCCTTATCATCTAGTCTATGGAATGGAGGTTGCTTTCCCATCTTCCTTGGGAACACCAGTGATGAAATTTCCCTAAGAAGCACAGGTTCAGCCAAATGATATTCAAAGGAGGATCAACCAGACAATTCACTTACAGCAAACCAGGAAAGAAGTGTATATCAGATCCCAAGTTGTGCAAGAGAGAATCAAGAAATCTTTTGACAAGAGGATCAAGGCAGAAGATTTCTATTTAGGATATAAAGTTTTGAAATGGGACTCAAGAAGGGAGGATAGAGGTAAACATGGGAAGTTCGACTTCCTATGGAAATGCCCTTACATGATTTATGCTTTCAAGGGTAAAAATGTTTTTTTCCTCAAAGAATTGGATGGTGCAGAAGTAGAAGGAGGAATAGTTAATGGTCGAATGCTTAAGCATTATATAGATCCTAGACACTGATTTCACTAATCACTTGTACATATTTTATTCTTCAAAAACTTTAGTGTTGATTGGATGGTAATTTTGGAGTTGAAGCCCGAAGAGAAGGCCCTAAGCTTCAACAGTTTTACTTTCATAATATCAATAAAGAAGCAAAGTAAAACGGGAAAGTTGCAGAGTAAAATCACAATAATTCGGAGGCCATTGCTCTAGTAGTTATTTACATTTCACCAGGAAATGCCATCCCCAAGTGGAGCCATTGTTATGTTCCTATACTAATAGGAGTCATAATTTTTTAATAGCAGAGGTCAAATCTGTAATAGGTACATACCTTTGCTTTCTGCAAATGTTTTCCATATTAAAAAAATAAAAATAAAAAATGTAAAGAGGGTATGTCCTAAAAAAATCAAAGGACAAAAAGAATAAAAAAGGTCAAAAAAGATGAAAAAATGAACCCCAAGAAAGAAAAAGACCATGAAAGTGTGCAAGACAAAATGCCACTACTAGTTACTTTTGATGTAGAATAAAAGATTGTGTGCAGCTTGTTACCTTTGCCACAATCCATGGATGGTCAAAATGTTTAAACATGGCTATTTCATGTTTTCAATTTTATGCTTAGAAATAGAGAAGAAAATATGACCAAACTGTTTAATCTTCGCAGATAAGTAGATAGGTAGAGTAAAATAAAAGGAGCTCAACAGTTTAATTTGAGCCCTTGGATGTAATAAGGTTAGACTTAGATAGATTAATTTTGTAAAGAAAAGAAAATGTTTTGAGAATGGTTTGCCAGCTTAAGTGCACCCTAATAAAGAGAAGTAAAAATGGTAGGATGAGGAGATGGGTAAGTAGCTGAATGGTTGCAAAATTGTGATCATTGATTAGATAAGCTCATATTATTCACCTTCATCATCAAATTTCTAAGTATGGATGAAAATTGAGCATTTACCAAAGTACACAAAGTCAATTGATTAACCTCCGTCATTCATTACATTTTTCACTTAACTAATTTCCAAGGAAAGTCTTAAAGTACATAAAATCTTAAGTTAAAGGGGCTCAGAGCATTTCTCTGACTTCTGGAGGGACCGGACCCTTGGCCCAATAACTCATAGGTCCTAAGTACTAAAATTCCCCTCATAAGCATTCACCCCCTTCAAATTCACTCATATTCCCAAATAAACTTACTTTCCCCTAATAAACCCCTTTTTCTAAGGATAAAACCTTAGAAAAGCCATTACTCCCATAAAATCCCCCTTTCACAAAACCCCACAAATTCATACTTAGCCTAAGCTTTTATGTTTTCTATGTGAAAATAAAAACAAATTGCAAAGAACTCATTTTATAATTAGCACTAAAATATTTTCTGCCTTCATTCATATTAACTTTTGACTTTATTTATATATTAAACTACGAAGAAAATAACCATTTTCCCTATGTGTTTGTTAAAATCCCTTAATGTTAATATCTAGTACTGAAGTTTGAAATATAAGCTTTATTAATATCATGAATGATTAATGGGTTAAAATTAGTCGATGAGAGATTAATTAAGAACCAAAACCCTCTGCCGAATAAAACAAATTAATTAACTGATCTGCAGTTAATTAATAATTGACCTCCGCCAATAAAATCTCCCCCGATGCCCTTAATCCGCCATAATCCATGATTGATTATATCTCTTCACTCTTAAATCTCTGTCAAACCCCTCCATTAAACCTCATGTCAAATTCCCGCCTCGATCACCATACGATCAGACCCCATTTGATCTGATGGTTGACAATCATATTGGGCGACCTCTGAAGAATGACCTTTACCCGCCCGATATGGCTGGTTTCACTTTTCATCTTGCTATTGCGTGGCACCCGATGAGCGTCATCGGGCAGCCTTCCCCTAAAACCACTCCAGCCCAAAAGCCATGTGATCTAAACCCACTTACCGCCTCCCACTAGACGACAAAATGTCTCATCCCCCACTTAAATCCAAACGTACCTTTCCTCGTCTAACTGCAAAAACAGTTGAATTTGCAAATAAAACTAAAAAAAATCTTTTTTTTTAGTTTTATCATGAAAAAGTCTGCTCAGACCTCCATGCAAGCACCAGAGTACCTACAACCATCAACCCATGTTCAACTGCCAACCTGCTAAAGCTGTTGAACTTCCAGACCACCCTTCAGTCACATACACTTCCTGCAAACTGTGCATAGTTTCCCATTAATTCGTTTAGAGTTGAAACCAGGTATTTACCCAAATTCATTGAGAAACCATGTTTAATTACCAAACCGTTACTCAATTGCTTCAAGTTATTAAGTAATTAAGTAAAACAATTGCGAGGAAAATCCCAACCATTCTGAATTAAACCAATTTTCCCCAATTTGACTGAAAATATTTCGCCCCCATGCTTGAATCCACAAGAACCAAAGATGGCTGCTCCATTTGCATTGAATTTCCTACCAATTTCTACTCCCCACAGGGAGTTATACTATCTCCCTTATGCAGATAAAGACTTTCAAATCAAATATACCTCTGTCTAAGAATCCCCACTGAAATTATAATACAGGTACAGATACCATTACTTAAACCATGTAGACAAAATAGGTCTTTGGGAATTAGGTTTGCCCAAGTACCAATTCCCTAGAGTTCATATCTTCCCTAACATTGTCCACTATTGCCATATGAACTGCAGTCCCAGCCAAAGAGCAGTGATGACTCATGACCATACTGTATTATTTACCATCACTGATGAATCCATCAATGAAATGTTGCAGTTGCAACCAGGCTAAAACCTGATCCCCCTTTCTGTTGGAGACTTTCTTAACAGATTCCCTATAGTCACCTCCATTAAACTTGATTAGTTATTCTAGACCTTCATTAGGGAAGAGCAATACATTCCAAAGGACCCTCCCCCATACATGTGGACCGTATTCTATGAACTTTTCTGAGACATCATAGAAATGATATATAGTGTGTTAGGCTAGACTACAAGTGAATTTTTCGATGAGATTATTATAGCCTTCATGTCCATTTACACTCCTGGAAAACCCCCTGCCATCATGTTTGACTATGCTAAGTTCACTGCAGATAAGATGCATGATCAATTCATGAGAGTGGACAATGAAAGAGTATTCAAATATTCATCAGTTTTATATCATCTTTTCCTCTACTATCAAGTTCATAAATTCCCATTTACACTCCAAAAGCTTGATACCAGAGGAAACCCTAGATCAGTAGTCTTCTAGACTTCACTAATCCACCAATATAACTCTCCATATACTTATATAGATTTCATAAATCTCTTTGTGCATCCAGTGGCCACTATGTTGTTAGGAAGTCCTCCCCCCATAATCAGTATAGATATCAGGAGGGTCTTACAGTTGTCCAAACAATATAGAGTGGGAGATTGGTACTTGTACGAAAATCACACTGAAATCAAAATATATGGTTGTGAGTTAGCACCCTACAAACTGCCAAGATACCTCCCCATGAGATTGTTTGCTCTGGAGTACTAAAGGAAAATGATTAATTCAGATGAGGTACATTTTGTGAAGGCTAAGAAGAAAGATCAACTCAGAATAAAAGACCATCTTGGCCCCTTTATATGCAATAGTACGGAAGCAGGAAAGGAAGCAGAAGAAAACCTTCAAAGGCTGAAACTAAAACAAAGTTTCATATGGAGATATGACCCTTTAGATTTCATCTGCAATAGAAGTCAAAAGAACAAATTATCTCCCTATATCCACCACAGAATTCCTGAAATAGAATAGTATGCAAATCAACTAGAATGGGTGGAGAACACTTTAGTAGATCGAGATAGCACATAAATTGTTGTCAGTAATGTGTTTATTGATCTAGAAAGAAGACTTGATGAAGATTCCTTTGTACAGGTGCCAGGAGAATCCCAATCCCAAGGGGAAACACAGGAACACAGTGAGCAACTAGCAGAAGAAGGACCTCAAGAGCAATAAGAATCAGAGCAACCAGACATATCATAAGAGATGGCTCAGCCATAACACATAATGAGTAATCCTCCTATTTTACAGACTCCTCTAAATGAGAAGAAGAATCCCAAAAGATATATAGAGGAGGCCACTCCTTCTAGCAGACCTGTTGCACAGACTTATGTTAAGAGGAAAAGGTTAAATCCTTTTCAGAACAAGAGTTCACAGAGGAAACAACTGGAACCACAGGTATAGAAAGAGAAGAAAGCACACAAACCACTCCCTCGGGAGTTACACAAGAACCTTCCACTTCATAGGCTCAGATTCTAGAGAGACAAGAGAGCATGGAATTATCCTCATTCAGGGCTCCAACAAGCCATAACCAAGACATTAGAGAGAAATGCAAAGAAATAAAGGCTAGAAATGAAAGATTGAAGGCCCAAGGCTATGCATAATACCTTCAAATGGCTCCTACTAATCAAACAAGGCTAATGTCAGCCTTTGATGTAAAAGAAGGTAAAATGCAAATGACTTTCATGAAGCCTACCACATAGTAGCCCAGGTCTATAGCAGATTACTTGAAGACATATTTTTAGGTGTTGGCGAAGGATATACATCTTATCGACCAAATACAATTACACAAGCAGACCAGGGAAATGGTCTATTCCACATTGACCAGTAAGGCCATTGTGGCACATCAACTCCAAAATTCATTGAATAATATTTTAGTGCAATTCCAGTTAGAGAAGGCCTCTTCACAGGCCAAGGATACCAGGATAAAGTACTTAGATGACTTAATCATAGAGTTGGGGCACGATCCCAAGGATGTGAAGGATGTAGAAAAGCTAATCAAAAAGAAAAATGATGACATAGCTCCATTGAAAAAGCAGCTCAAAATTCCTCCTCTACATCATCCACAAAGGAGGAAATGACCATCCATGCCTACTGAGCTCAAAAAGCTTAGAGAAAAAGTGTCAAGCTTGGAAACTGATTGCTAACTTGCCAAATACAACAGAAGGAAGAAGCTCAGAAGAATCAAAGAATGGGAGAAAGGATAAAAGTCCTTGAAAAGGACTTGACATTGCAATAGCCACTAGGAGATATAAAGGAAATTCTTTGGGCCAACATCATTGACTCTATTAATGATGTTTGGCCGTCTACTCAAGTAATTTTTGAGCAAACTGAACTAGTAAAAGTAGCCACAGAAGCAATTCACAAGACAATAGAAGAGCTAGGAGACAAGCCTGAAGAGCCCAACCAATTGATAGCACTCTTGAACAGCAAGAACAGGTATCAGCTGGATGAACTTTACCTAGAATATAGGACAGGGACCATTACAAAAATCAAGAAGATTCTTACTAAAAGGAACCTTATGCTCAATATTGAGAAAAAATGCCAAAGCATCCAAGCTGATATTGCTAGATTTATGACAAAGTTTGGTATTTTAAGGGAAAAAGGACTCCCCGGTCCTATGGTAATCCATGACAAGCTTGTGACACAAGATGATTACATTGAAAGACCAAACAAGTTGGCTAGAAACCAAGCTATTACTTCATGGGTAAAAGCTCTGCCCACAGGAAAGGTATTATATGATAATCTAGAAAATCTATTTTTCCTAGAGCATGAGGTAAAGCACCTATTCGTCAACAAGCCAAATTTTTCCAAGTATATCGAAGTTGATGAGATATATAGAAATATTCTAAATATGAAATTACCTAAAGGTGAATGGTGGATGAAATTAACAGATTTACTATAAAGTTACTGCAGTAAATCTATATGGTAGCCAGGTAAAACAAATGAAACAGAGTCAAAGTGTAGCAGGTAAAGAGTATCAATAGATTGAATACATAAAGTGATTTCAACACACAGGTAATAAACAACTGAAAAAGCCAAATCTGAATTACAACAGCCAACATAGTCACAATAAAAGGGATAACAAGAAGGTAGTTCTCTATCTGTCTCTATCTTCATGCTTGAGGATATCTTTGGTTTCCTAGAATAATTCTCATATTGTTATGAGATATTTTATAACTTTTTTGTATAAATACTTCAGATTTTGAAGTAATTAGGGTGGATTAATATGCATTTCTGTATACATTTTATATCAAGCTAAGGAGCTATTGTATTCAAGACTGGACTGGTTTTGTTGGGTCATGAAATAAAGCTAAAGACATTTCACTGGATTTTTGTGCACAGTTGGAGCCAAATAAGTATTATCTCTTCATGTTTAATTATTTTTTTCTCGTCATGTTATGAATATTCACATGTTTTCTCTATGAAATATGAATAGAAAGCAAGGAATGATATCTCAGAATTATCTTTAATGCTCTCTGTTTTGACTGTTTACTTTCTCATTGTTTTCTACTAAACTATCTTGGTCTGGGAATTCTTAATTGCTCCCTTACTTTTGTAGTTCCCCCCTTAGGTCCATAGTAAAGGATTCTTAGTTTCCCTTTGCTACTGATCTCCTTCTAGTCTTCATCTTGATCCTGGTATAAGGATTCTTCATTTCCCTTTTATCCTGGTTAGGACTACCCCATCCATTTGAACCTGTAGATTTGCTTTTTGCTGTGCTAGCCTACCCTGTGAACTCTTCCTTTAGTAATTGATTTGATCCAGTTAAGCCACTCTTTGATTGACTCCATAGCCCAATGGCCTGAATACTTGTTCTACCCCTCTGTTTTCTTAAGTCCACCAGCCAATCAAAACCAAAACATCATGAGCACTAAGAAATAGCCTGAAATCCTACCCAAAACAAAGTTGAATTGTAAAGAGAGAGCCCTCTATAGACTTAGGTTGGCTAGAACTTGAGTCTAAAATCTTAGGTTTGTGGTTACCTCGGATTATTCCTTCTTTTATAACTTCTAGGGAAGACCTCTGAGTGATAAGACATTCAGACAATGAGGTAATTGATGCCCCTCTAGATTACAACATCCTCTTGGGTTGTAGTTTCACTTATGCCATGTCAGTCGTCGCATCTGTAGTTTTTCACAAGATGTGCTTCCCCCATTAAGGGAAGATTGTCACCATCGATTAGCTGACATACTATGAGCCCACATCCTTGATCTCCCCTGAGTCCATTATCTCATCGATGTCCGATAGGAAATCATATACCCCTCTCACCTGTGTTTCACCGGGGGTCTACAAATATTCCTCATTATTAGGTGCTTTCCTTGGTCCTCCCCCTCCTATCAATGAACCTAACTCTTCGAGTGTTTGCATGTTACAAGTGTCATGGGCTACTTAAAAGGAGTCTGGTACATCTTATTATTGGCTTGTTGGGACCTGACCCAAGTTTAGAGGTGATTTAGCCAAAAAAATCTCGGTACTACTGGCCCTTTCGGCAATAGTCTGCGAAGTGCATGCTAAGGTCTCACCCGAAGTAGTATGAGTTCAAGTGGTCCATGGCTCAACCCTGCATGCATGTCACTACGCACACTTACTCGTACATCACAGCCTGAGAGGTTGCCTTCACCCAGTCCTATTCAGGGCCCGAATGTTGTTATTATCAAAGTCTTACCAATGTTCCACTATTAGTTTATTATTTTAGCCCAATCGTGAGTTTTAAGTTATACTGTAACAATATAAATCATTCATACAAGTGCACGTAATAAATAAACAATATATTTTCAATTGATATCAAACATTTAATAACTCAAGAACAGATACACAAAATTTGGATAAAACTTCTCTTATTATTCTCTTCTTCAGTTACAGACTCGACTCCGCCCTGTGCACTCAGCTGCAGGGGTCTGCGCACTCAGCTGTGGACTACTAGGCCTCTGTACACTTAGCTGCAGAGCCTTTTCCTACTCTGCAACGCAAGACACACTTAGCTACTCGAACTTTTACTTCGCTTCAGTATTCTTTTATGCCATTCTATTCTCTATTCCTTTGTATCGTTTACATTTAGAGCCTCACTCTATTTATACAATCCCATGGTCCGCAGACCATGGGTAGGCTGACATTACATCCAAAACTAGGGCAGACAACCCTATGGCTCTAACATAGTTCCGCACCTACAATTCGCAGGGCTTTACAACATTATTCAGTCGAAACATGGGATTTTAGCCCCAAAACATGCCTCGGGAGGGATTCCACACCCAATAGGCCCCCAACACAAACATCAAGACTCACCCTTGACTCACTCTATTGGTGTGATGATCTTGGCATGGAGTTCCTCCAACTATCCTCAAGCTGTGCTAATGTCAACAACACACTGAGCCACTGCTTGTTGAATCCGTTGCATCCTCTATTCTGAGACGTTTATGTCTGAGGTGCTTCTCTGCATTAATGTGTGCATCCCCTATATATGCACAAGATTTCCTTCGATGTTTGCCATGATAGTGAAAACCCCATCGATCCATGGCTAGACATGCACTTTGAGAACTGCCTCTTTGTGTCGCGCCGCATCCACTTGCTCCTTCAGTGCCTTCGCTTGCTACATATTCACAAGCCATTGAGTGAGGACTAATGTCTATGCAGTTCATCGGACACTATCGTATTGCTACTGGAGTTCTCGCGCCTCTATCTCTAGGTGCTGGATGTTGGGGTCCTCCTCCAGAGTTGTGAGGACCTCAAGTGATTTCTCCAACAAAGTAGTACAATCCTTCACTGCACCCCCGATTTCTTCCACTCTCATTGCAATAGTGTTAGCGCGTTGTTCTCTAACTTCTGGGGGAGTGGAAGGTTGTGCCTTTAACTGCAACTCGATGATTTGAAGATTCAGCTCCAACTGAACCTTGGTAATTTCCTCCCTAGCCTCACAGATTCCGGTTGCCAACCTATGGATCCACACTTCTACTGGTAGACCTGTCAGGATGGCTAGCTCTGGGACACGTCTAAAAGTGTCGTTGACCACCTACTCCAATTGTTGATTCTGCGACACTAATTCATCACATTGTAAGCTCAACTATTCTATGTTTATGTTCTGTTTGCTAAGAACTTGGATCGCGCAACTCTCCCTTGCACATAACTTTGCCATTATCCCATCTTCTAGCAAATACAATGTTTCACATGGAAGGGTAGCCAGATTAAGGCCAAGGCCTTTCATCATGCTAACCGACAATCGATCCATCTCATTTGATGACACTAGAGCTCCCTCCGGCAACACTATGGTGTTTATCATTCACACACGCAACATCTGCTCTACTGCTGAAGTTCCTACTGCGACATGGGTTGACAGGGTACCTTCGTGACGGGGGCGCACCTGTAACTCATACAGCTGTGCTCTTAGGGACCCCAACACAGTCTAGTGCTCCTACATAAACTCTTGAATGGCCTCGTTTCTGACATCGTGAACTGTCTCGCCGATGTCATGCAGATCACCTTCGGTTAAGGTGATCTGGTCAATGGCCAATTTCGAGGCCTTAACCTTCTTCACTGGTCATCCACATTCTATCATGTGTGGGTGCTTCAGTAGGGTGGATGCGGTCCCTGGGTCCACGCTCCCTTTTGTTATTTTTGCTTCCTCTGTCTCATGTTTCTGAGAGGGCATTGCTTAGCCCTCGTCCACTTTCTTAGTCACTTCCTCCGCTACCTATGCTATTGTTGCTGCTTCTACAGCCTTCTTCTACTCGACATCTTTCTCGGCTGCTTCGCACGCTACCCTTACCTCAGTGGTTGTTGTTTCCTGCTAGCTTTTCTCGGCCAATTTTGTGACACGCAACTTTGCATCATCCTTTTTCTTCTACGCTACCACCTTTTCAAGTTCTGGAAGATCTAGGGTTTGCCATTCCGGAGGCCATGTCTCCAAGACAATGAAGATAGCATTATCAGTGGCGATAAGAGGGAGCTTTGTCCACTGCTTTTTTGTATCCATGCTCACCCTGATGTATACATTATGCATGTCGAATTTTGAATTATACAAAACTCTGCAGACTATTGTACACCGTAGGCGGTAGGCATAGCCTCTAATTAATCCACATCCAGATGCTCATCTCCATGAGCACCCAAAAGATTTTGGTGTTGCATATCCATTTCGTGTCCTTTGTTGACCAGAGCGAAGCATACTTCACGGCCTCCGGTAATTCTCTATCAATGATGGGGAATTGACTGTCCTTCGATAGTTCCCCCGCTACGAGTACTATGGATAACAACAACCACACATAGTGGTAGGTTTTACCCTACTCTTGGGCTTCGCAACAATTTATCAAAAATTCCTTATAGAGGAATTCAGACTAGTTGATTTCACCTCTAGTTAACCCACATTAACAAGTCAATCCGGGAACGTTTTCTTATTGCAAAGAGTATCTCATTCCGAGGCTATTCGTTAGAGTAATGCTTAGTAGTACAGTGTTCAGAAAATACAAGAGTAAACGGATGCTGAACTATGACTAAATTACTTCAAAAGGATAAAATCACACAAGGCAGCTTATCAGTCAAGGGTGCGGAAACAATAACCCATCCCTCTAGAAACTGATGGAAAGGAAATTAGAGCATGGACCATAGGTCTGGGAGCTAGGCAGTGACTGTTGAGGCTCACTACAACCTTAGACCTTCTCTCACACCAAAGCAACAAATGCAAGTAAATGGAACGGCAGAAAGTAAAATGGAACAGCAAATAGGAAATCGAACAGCAAGTCTAAAATGGAACAGCAGTAAATGGAACAGCAATCAAATGAACTAAGTCTCGCGAGTCAGAACCAAACTTGCTCTATTGTTCCAAACTCACATTCTACAATAAAATAACAATCTTCTCTCTTAAGGCAAATTGGATGGAATGTACTTTATGGAACAACACTCATTGATGAATTATGGAACAGCAGTAATCGATCATATATACACACAACACGCTAATGTAGTAATCTGACGATTAAGGAGAATACGACTATGTTTCCAAATAGAATAACATTACTTTCGGATTCTAATAATCGGGATTTCAAATGAATCCAATAAAAGTAATATTCAGTACAAACGCTCTGTAACAGAAATAGCTGGTTTAGACTAATAACATGCAATCAACTCTGAAAAGATTCACCCATACAATGTAGAGTCACTACATGAATTTCCTGAAGGAACCATTAATGAATTAATCGTAGCAGAGCATGGAATAGCACATGAAAAGCATATCAGATTACCGAGCAATAAAGATAAGCAAACCACACAGAAATCAAGTTATAATGATACAAAAGCAAGGGTCCTTCGGAGCCGGGCCCTTAGCTTCCAATGGTACACTACTTTAGATTACTCTAGACGCAAAGATGAAATAAACACCAAGTCTTTTATATTAACGCATCAACAAATGTACAGTAAACTAGGTCTCAGTGAGACTCGATGATCAAAGTTTAGTCTGAAACTGAAAGTTACATAAAAGTCCCTTTTCTTAACGATGTTGTTCCTTTTTATAAAAGTAACGGCGGAGATATCTAGGTAACAAAATAAGTAAAACAGCGATCCCTCAGGATCAAAGATCCTGAGGGATTCGCCAAGCTATTAATCCTTTACTTTTCTTTCCCTTTTCAGCCGAATTGGTATCCCTTCTTCCTTTCCTGGGTCGTTCTACTTCGATCTGTTCGATCTCGTTTGCATCTGGTTCCCTTCTAGAGGGACAACAGTTATTCCTCCTTTGTCTTTCCCTTTTGAACGGCAACTCTTCGTTTCCACCTTTCCCTGCATAGAAAAATGACAATTATCAGCGATTAAGATTTATATACTAATTCTCACACGTTTTATTAGAATTCTTTATTTCTTTAAGTTCATGATGCAGAAAAGGTTACAATTGTTACTGAAAAGTCACTAAATTGTTTGTCAAAAACATACCTTTCAAGTGCTCCACACACCCCCCTACTTACCTTGTTTCATGCCCTCATGAAAACATTATAGTTGACATGAAAGGCGGTAAGAGAATAGGTCAGAGAGGGAACCTTGTGTGGAGGCCTACAACTATGATGAGCAACTAGATCATCAAAGAACTGATTTGTTTGACCTTCAGGCATTTCATACAAGGCCTGATATTTGGGTGCAGGGTGCCAAATGATTGGACTACGAAATCGATACCCTAACCAGGACAGCCCTGCTTGCAAAATACGCTCGCCATAAAGGTTCAATCGGCTGGCAGCCAACTCAAAATTTTCATATTTGAACAGTTCCCTGAGCTGGATGTTTGGGTTAGAAATCTGGTATCGGAATTTTGTAGCATCGATGGTGAGGTCTTTAATAGTCAGAAAATATTCCAGACTGTGTCAGATTAGGTCCTCATGCATGGGTCCTATTGTCTCCATAACACCCAGGGTTCTCATAAGGTTCCTATGTGCTCTCCATAACAGCACTGGGTCTCTAGGCTTGGCTCTCACCCACAAGTCTAGGCTATTCTCCTATCTCTGAAAAGTGTTATAAGCTCTGAGCCATTTCAGCTGATTAACCCCGAATGAAACGAAGGCTTGCAATTGTATGTCCCCAACAAAAGGGCCAGGATTTAAGTCAGTTTCCTAGTCTAGCACGAGGTTATGCAAGTAAAATTCACACAATAATCTTTGAACCTTAATTCCATAATTCTTGCAACAATCTATGAAATCATTAACAATATTGATTTGTATAGGGGCACCCGCCCTAACAGCTTTTATCTTTAATCGTAAATATCATTCAAGCAAAAATAAAGCATAGCTTTTAGCAGGGGCCCTACAGGTCAGAACGTCATTATACAAAGAACACACAGTGTCCATCTGCCTAACAACAATATCTAATCGACGAGTTACCTTGGCAGCCTTTTCTTGCTCCTTTTGCCATCCTTCGAAGGCCTAGCTCTCGGACTGACTAATATCCCGAAGTTGCTATTGTAACTCTTCATATTTCTCCCGGGGGACTGTTTGTTCTCTCAGCTGTTCAGCTTCTTGTTGAGCTTGCTTCATCATCTTGTGCAAGGTTCTTGTTTTCGAATCCTTTTTCCATAGAGTCGTAGAGGCCAGGAGTTTTACCTGAACCTTTTTGTTATGCTATTTGGAGTTCAAAACCCGAATTACCCCTGAGGGTGGTGCCTCTGTTTGGATATCCTTATTCTCCTTTTCTTTCTTAACACGAATGAAAGGTTGTTGTGGTCCCCCTGTTAATGGAACATCATCCTGTTCCTCTGCCTCAATTGAAACGGCAGTCTGTTCTTTAGTGTCAATTGGAACAGCCGTCTGTTCTTCAACGTCATTTGGAACATCAGTCTGTTCTTCAATGTCATTTGGGGTAGCAGTATGTTCTTCAATGTCATTTGGAATGGTAGTAGGTCTTCCAGCGGGGTTTTGACCAACAGGGCGGCTATAAGTCCTTCGTCTTCTTGTCCTACGGGATTTTGCTGCAGTGGCCCTTTTTCTTTTCCTTGTGGTCCTTCGAATCCTTAGGTTGGCTTTCAGAATCCAAATTTGTTGTCGGAGCTGGGCTATAGTGTTTAGCAACCTCTGTTGTTTCCTCCTTAATTTCATGATTTCTATTGCCTCAGCAGAGGGTTCATGACTGGCCCTTAAATCTGCTCCTACTCCGTCTTAGAATTTCTTCTGGTGTCTTGGGAACAGTTTGTTCCTGATTGGTGTCTCTTATTTCCTCATCATAAACGGGCATGCTTTCTTCTCCTGCCTTTTCTGCATGTGATTTCTCAGGTATGTCTTCCTCCGAAGGTCCGTCAGGGAGGCCTGCTAGGTTGGAGGGTTGGCCATACTCCCCCATATTGGCCAGGATTGCGGCCAATTCGTCTTCACCCACAGGGTCCCGTGGTGGGCTGCCCTCCGGCTGTACTACTTCCTCCTCTTGATTGGCCTGCTCAGTGACTGCCTTGGAGTGTTCAGCTTCTGTTTCTGTTTCGGAGTGCTCGTCTCCCTCCTCGACTCCTTCTCCGGCTTGCTCAGCCTTGCCCCCAGATTTTTCAGCATTTTCTTCGGAAGGTCCTCCTTCTGGTTTTGGAGGTTCATCCGTAATCTCGATTGGTTGGCTGGTGCTCTCTTGGATCTTTTCCAGCCTCCCTCATATCCGGGATAGCTGGGTTGATTTTCTTGGTCTCTCAGGTTGTTCGGGTGTACTAGCAACAGGTTTTTCTGCTACCAATTTTCTGCATTTTTCTGGTCGTTCCAGTGTACTTGAAGAATGTTTTCGTTTTGGAGAAACATGTTTTTCTGCTGCCACTTCTCTGCGTTTTTCTGATCGTTCTGGTGTGTTAGAGGAATGTTTAGGTTTTGGGGATGGTGCAGCCAATCCCCCCTCGATCATTGCAATGAGCTCCTCCCATCTTCTCTGATGTTGAGTGAGACTATGGCTCACTATTAATCGAATCAATCCATGGTGGCTAACAACTATTTCTACGTGCTGTGCCTTTTTCAGACTTCGGGCCGCATCATGCAATAATGAATTTAAAAGTGCAGGCATATTTACAGAACATTTTTCTTTCAAAACAGCTAAGAGTTTAAGATGACGTGGTCTTACCACGTCTTTCCTTCTTTCACAAGTGATGTAGCTCTACACTATCTTTGCTAATTCGGTCCAGGGTTCTCCTAACGTTGCTGGCAGAACTCCCTTCCCCTTAACTGTCAAGCTTTGGCCTTCATCCTGGAAAATCTCCATAATCTTTTGTAATCTTTCTTTCTTCAGCGTCCATACAGGTCCGGCGGCTGGTAGTCCCGAGACTTCTGCAATTATATCATCAGTGACTGCTATCCGCCTCTCTCTTACTATGGAGTAGTTCTCCTGCAGGTTTTGCAGAAACTCCAACGCCACTGTTTCGTTTGATTCTTGTAGGCGACTGAAATAATTCAGCCACCCTGCCTTTTCCAGGATCTCCCGGGCAGCAGCGGAGACTGTCAACTCCTAAGGTTCGCTTAGGATTGCCTTTCCCCCCATAGTTCCATTAAGAATTTCCAATGGAACAGCAATTGCCTGTGCTGTTTGAGACACAGAGAGGGTGATTGTCGTAAGAAAAAAATAGAGTATGCAACAAAAATGGATTGTGGATAGCAACTTTCGTAAAAACAGAATTATCATACCGTTAAACCATGCCATACCTTCGTACACTATCTTCCCCGAATGGTGTGCTGACACGTAATTCATGGAGTAATGAGGTTACTTTCCCCCCCGCGATATGATAGGCTGTCCCAGCCATCAAATAGAGGAGCAGCAGTCATTCTGTAACCAAGTCATAAAGGAACAGCATATGAAATTATGCCATGTTTTAGATGGACAACGAAATACCGAAATCGAGGCAAAAAGGTGGATCACGTTTTACATAAGAGCCTGCGTGATATGATGCGAGGCTGGGGGATGGGACGTCTGTCAATCGTACGAAATCTCCAGAGGTCATTGTCAGTTCCTTTGCCATGATTGGTGGTAATGAGTGTTCATGCGATGTATACATCGGGACATAAAATATGACTTATTCATAGGATATAAGAGACAAAGAAGTATTGATATCATACCTATTGGTGTAACCATTACGACTTCGATACCATTAACAGAGCTCTGCTGCCAACAGGTGTTCAAAACCTTGGCAGAGTTGTTTATTTCACCCCCGGAACCATGATCCTTTATGTGTATTTTGAAGAGTATTTTGTCAAAATGCAGGCCATTATGCTGGCTTTGTAACCAGGTAGCCATAATGCCATTCACAAGGAAGGTGCGAAACGTGAGCAGGCCGGCTCGTGATGAGACCCCCTGTTCCAAGGTTTGTTTATTTAGTGTACCTTTTGGACCATATCCCTGGTGTGGTGGCCATAATGGGAATGCCACTTCGCTTCCATCCTTATGATCATGGTAGGCTGGCTCTTGATGAGACCCCCTATCCTGCATTTGACAATTGATAATCGATATTTACTTTTTTTTTTCTTTTTGCAAAGCACTTTTTCTTATTTATTTACACATAAGGGTGGTTCAGCACTCCTTAAGAGTGGGAATGGTGGAAGGAGTCTTATCATCCCAACAGGAAGATATAAATCCTCTGCTCTTATCCCTAAGTAATAATCAAAGAAATTTTTTTTTAGGGAAATCGTCATGATAAAGATAACCAACCAGAGCAACGGTAATAAGACAATGACAACGAAGATGAGAAGTAAGTGTGTCCCTCCTCTTGTCCTCTTATCAATACTAGGCCTTATAACGATAGCGATCTATGATCCGCTGACTCTGGTATGTCATGATTTATGTTCATTGCATAAGTGCATAGCAGTATCTTAAAGACTGGAGAGAACATGGGCGAAAATCATCCTCAATATAAATCATCAAAGAGAGCAAAAACATGCCGATGGTGTTCCTTTTGAAAAAGGAACAGCAGAGAAGAATCCATGCAAACAAATACTTGAGATGCCGTTTCTTTAAAAGGAACAACCGAAGATCACGAATGTTGTCCCTTTTGAAAAGGAACAGCAGAAAATCACAAATGTTGTTCCTTTTGAAAAGGAACAGCAGAAAATCGCAAATGTTGTTCCTTTTGAAAAGGAACAGCAGAAAATCGCAAATGCTGTTCCTTTTGAAAAGGAACAGCAGAAAATCGCAAATGCTGTTCCTTTTGAAAAGGAACAGCAGAAAATCGCAAATGCTGCTCCTTTTGAAAAGGAACAGCAGAAAATCGCAAATGCTGCTCCTTTTGAAAAGGAACAGCAGAAAATCGCAAATGTTGTTCCTTTTGAAAATGAACAGTAGAAAATCGCAAATGCTGTTCCTTTTGAAAAGGAACAGCAGAAAATCACAAATGCTGTTCCTTTTGAAAAGGAACAGCAGAAAATCACAAATGTTGTTCCAAAAGGAACAGCAGAAAATCGCAAATGCTGTTCCTTTTGAAGAGGAACAACAGAAAATCGCAAATGTTGTTCCATTTGAAAAGGAACAGCAGAAAATCGCAAATGTTGTTCCTTTTGAAAAGGAATAGCAAAAAATCACAAATGTTGTTCCTTTTGAAAAGGAACAGCAGAAAATCACAAATGTTGTTCCTTTTGAAAAGGAACAATAGAAACTCACAAATGTTGTTTCTTTTGAAAAGGAACAGCAGAAACTCACAAATGTTGTTCCTTTTGAAGGGGAACAACAAAACTCACAAATGTTGTTCCTTTTGAAAAGGAATAGCAGAAAATCACAAATGTTGTTCCTTTTGAAAAGGAACAGCAGAAACACAGAAACAGGCAAACGTTGTTCCTTTTGGAAAAGGAACAGCAGAAACACAGAAACAGGAAAATGTTGTTCCTTTTGGAAAAGGAACAGCAAAGACACGCAGAATGCAAAAATCAAAATTAAAAAAAAAGAAAAGATCAATGAAAATGTTAAGAAAACATATATACAAAAACTTATGTACAAGTTATAGAAAAAAATTCATTCCTTACTGAATTATAGGTGAGGAAGATTTTGCTTCCTCTCCTAAAATTTCCATATTAGTGTCTTGACGTAGCTGCTGACAGAAGGATTCCCAAGTGAGTGGCTTGCGATAGAGACGAACTCGGTGGCCATTTACCTTGAATGCATATCCAGAACCGTCGATTGTGATCAGAGTGAGGGTCCCATTATCATGTACTTTCTGGATTTCGTATGGTCCCAACCAACGAGTCTGAAGTTTCCCCGGGAAGTCCTGAAACCGAGAGTCATATAACAGAGCCCAGTCTCCTTCGTGAAAGACTTTGTTCTTGATAAGTAAATCATGCCATTTAGCTCGCTGCTGTTGAGTAAGTGCTGTATTTTGTAATGTAGAGAGCCTGATTTCGTCCAATTCATTAATCTGCTGTAATCGATTAATTTGTGCCTCACTTAAATCTAGGCCAACTTCCTGTGCAGTTCGTAACGTTTGGATTTCGAATTCTATGGGGAAAATAGGTTGTTTTCCAAACACTAATTGATAGGGTGAATAACTAGTGGTACTTCTCCATGTGGTTCTATAAGCCCACAGTGCTTCAGGTAATCGGGCGGCCCAATCATGCCTATGTGAAGCAATGGTTTTTGTTAAAATTGATTCTATTACCTTATTGCTACTTTCTACTTGCCCATTCGCCTGTGGGTGATATGGGGTAGTAATTTTATGCTGGACGTGATAACTGTTAAGTGTTGCAGCTAATTTGTTTCCGACAAATTGTGGTCCTCCATCTATAATTATTTCTCTCGGAAGGCCATAACGTACAAACAAGTGGAACAGGAACTGTATTATAGAATCTTCTGTAGATCTAAGCAATGCTTCGGCCTCAACCCATTTGGTAACATATTCTGTCGCCACCAAGATATATGTTCTCTGATTTGATGATGGGTTGATGGGTCCAACGAAATAAAGAGCCCATCGTTCAAATGGTTCAATGACTAATTGTAGCCTCAGAGGTATTTCGTCGGCTTGACCAGGTCGTCCTGCTCGCTGGCAGCTGTCACAGGCTTGGACAAATTTCTTCGCATCCTTGAAAATTGTAGGCCAGTAGTATCCTGTCTGCAATACTTTATGTGTTGTTCTTTTTTCAGCAAAGTGTCCCCCACATGGTCCGTCATGACAGGCTTTTAAGATGTCGAAAATTTCATCTTCTCGAATACATCTCCTAATTTGCATGTCTGCCCCTGTGTGGAACAAATAGCCCCCAATCCACGAAAATCGAGTACTCTTCTGAACAATCTGCTTACGTTCATTAGGGGTTAAGTGTTTTGGTAGCTTACCTACTGCAAGGTAATTGGCAACATCAGCATACTAGGGTGTTTGAACAGCAACAGCAAACAGGTGCTCACCAGGAAATTGATCTTCCACTGCTGCTGCTTCAATTGATTTTGGTATTCGTGAGAGAAAATCAGCTATAGGGTTTTCCTTGCCAGGTCGATCCTTGATTGTGATATCGAACTCCTGCAATAAAATCAACCATCTAGTTATTATATCATTTGTGACAAGCTTATTTGCTAAATATTTGATAGCAGAATTATCTGTATATAAAATAACAGGATAGCCTGTGATATAATGTCTAAACTTATTGATAGCATGGATTACAGCCAGGAATTCTTTTTCAGTGACAGTGTAATTTAATTCAGCAGGGGATAAATTTTTGCTGATAAAATAGATAGCATATGGTTTTTTATCCTCTTCCTGCCCAAGGACTGCACCGATTGCTGTATCTGAGGCATCAGATGAGATTTGGAATGGTAAATTCCAGTTTGGTCCTCGAAGGACTGGAGCTATTGATACAAGCCTCTTTAATTCCTTAAAAACACGGTCGCATTTTTCTATCCACAAGAAATCAATATTACCAGTTAGTGCATATAGAGGTGCGGCAATGTGTGAATAATGTTCTATAAATCGTCTATAATACCCAGAAAATCCAAGAAAGCTGTGTACCTCTGTTTGAGTAGTGGGGGTGGGGATAAGCAAAAGTATTTGAATTTTGGCCGGGTCTACCTGAATGCCAGCTGCTGAAACATAGTGTCCTAGAATGAGGCCTTCAGTCATCATCATATAACATTTTTCGAGGCTTAAGCAAAGCCTGGTAGCAATGCAACGTTGTAGGACTTTTTCTAGAGTGTCTAAAGCTGGATCAAAATCATCTCCATATGGTGTAAAGTCATCCATGTATACTTCAAGTCCATCATTTATTAAATCTGCAAAGATGCTAAGGACAGCCCTTTGTAATGTGGCAGGAGCATTACATAGGCCAAAGGGTAGAACTCGATAGGCAAACGTTCCCCAAGGACAAGTAAAAGTAGTTTTATCCTGGTCTTCAGGGGCAATCTGAATCTGATTGTACCCACTGAAGCCATCCAGGAAAGAAAAGAATTTCTTTCCTGCTAAGGTGTCCAATACTTGGTCTATGAATGGGAGAGGGAAGTGATCTTTTTGTGTGGCTTTATTTAACTCCCTGTAATCCACACAAATCCTCCATTTCCCATTCTTCTTGGGTACCACCACAAGCGGAGAGACCCATTTACTATCAGAAATAGGATAGATAAAATTAACATCTAAAAGTTTCTGAAGTTCAGCTTTTACAACATCTTTTAGATGAGGGTTGAGTCTTCTTTGCGGTTGATGAACAGGTCTTGCATCTTTTTCTATATAAATATGGTGGGTGCACAATTGGGGATCAATCCCTTTCATATCAGGGTAATCCCACGCAAATGCTTCTTGATACTTTCGTAACAGATGGATGAGCTTTATTTCTTGGTCCGGTGTAAGTTTGGCATTGATATTTAGAGTCTTTCCGGGTTCAATTTCCACTACTTTACTATTGGCAACAGAAGTCACAGGTATTGTTTGGTCATGCGCATCTTTCAAAGGATCTTCTTCTAGTTCGCTATCGAATGCTGCTTCTATCATGAAACACTATGTGTGAGATCTAGATTCAGTTTGACTAATGAAATTATTGATGGCATCATCTTCTGTTTGGTCTTTAAAGTCTAGAGCCTTTTGTACAGTCAATGGGGATCTGATATTGTTAGTAAGGTATGACACAGGGTGCTGGTTAGTTTTTATCATTGTAAGACTTGGCTGTGCTGGAGGGTATAGAACTAGATTTTTAATATCTGGTCCTCTGGTTATAGTCATATTTCCCTACCGGAAACCAATGTAAGCATCGGCGGTAGCAAGCCAAGGTCTACCTAAAATTAGCGGGTGTCCATCCAGTCGGGTTTTTGGATTAATTATCAGGAAATCGGTTGGGTATTCCCAGGAATCTACAGAGACCATGACATCGTATAGAGTACCTTCTGGTCGAACTACAGATCGGTCGGCCAATTCTAACAAAGTAGAAGTAGGTTCTACCGATGTAATGCCGAGCTTTTGGAAAGTAGAAGTTGTCAAAATATTAATTGCAGCTCCTATATCAACTAAAGCATTAGTCAGGGTCTGACCATAGATTTGAACAGTTACGATTGGATTTCCCGGATCTTCATATTTAATGGATGTTCCTGATAACAGGTCAGATAAAGTACCAACTACTTGGACTCTTGGGTTAGTGGTTGCATTCCTCCTTGATTTCTTTATGCACAATTCTTTTATAGTTTTTGCGTATATAGGGATGTCTTGAATGGCTTGGAGGAATGGAATTCTTATGTACAAGTTTTTTAACTCTCCCAGAATGTCAAAGTCTAGATATTGTATAGGTTGTGGTATGGCTAATCGTTCTGGGAAGGGAGGAGAGGATGTACTTGCTTGATGATGAGTCTGCTCCTTATTTAGACCCTCTTGTTGTAACGGCTGTTCTGTTGGTAACTGATCTTCAATGTGAATTGTTTTATCTCCCTTTGTTTCTATTATACGTCCAGATCTTAACTGAAGATCATTGCACTCCCTCAGGTCAGGTCCGATTTCTGATGATTCCATGATTTGGAGGGATTGGACCGGTCTATTATTTGGATTGGGATTGGGTTGGGCTGGGAGTTGCGGTCTCAGATTAGACTGGGGGTTTTGTTGTAAAGCTGGCAGAGTCGGTTGAGGGAGCAGAATAGTTCCTGCTGGCTGATATGTCGATTTTGGCCAGTTTGTCTGCCAGGGTGAACCTTGTGAAGTAGGGGGAGTCCATTGTGGACGATATGGGTTATTCTGCCAATATGGTGGGGCATAAGGAAAATTTGGCCAACCAAATTGGCTTGTCTGATTCATCCACGGATTTGGAGAAGGAAACGGCTGTGATGACCAGTTCGAAAATGGGGGTTGAGATTGGTTTTGCCACATACTATATTGCTGAGCATTATACTGTGGAGGCTGGAAAGACGAAGTTGGGTCTGAAAGCATACCAGATTGCCTTGGTTTCCATTGGCTACGCTGGTTAATGAAGTATGCTGATTCTTGCTCTTCTTCCGCTTCCTTATATACTGCCTTCAATCCAGGAAGTGAGGGGCAGCTCTCAGTAAGGTGATCTTTTGTACAGATAGTACATGTTTGAACTGCATCCAGTGGACATTCCTTGTGGCTATGTTTTCTTCTACATCAGGGGCAGAAGATCGCCAAATTCTGTTTTGCCTCCATCTGCTTCTGTTTAGCCTGCACAATATCAAGTTGTGTAGTTAATGTCCCCAGAATATCAGTTTTAAAATTTTCTAGTAAATTTCCAAGTTCTACACGTGTTACTCCTTCTGTTGATATTTTGTTATCTCTGATAAACCGATCATATTCTGCTAGTTTTATCCTTGTGCTGCCTCTCGAACTCCTGATACATAAATCAATGATGTCAACAAAATTCTCTTGATAAATATCCCCTTTTCCCATGATATTTAATGTTTCAATCCACTGTTCCTTCATGCCTCTGATCAATGTAGTTTTTAACACATTATCAGGCAGAGGTGATGATGCATAGGGAGATCTTTGTAAATTATACTGAAAACGTTCTACGTATTCTTCTAATGTTTCATTTGGTCTAGCTATCATCTAAAATATTTCATCTTTCAGTTCTCTAGATCTACAGTAATCTTGATATTTCTTTAGGAAAGATTCTTTCATTTGTTCCCAGTTATTTACAACTCCACCACCTAAACCCATAAACCATCTTAAAGCCGCCCCTTTCAAAGTGGAGGGGAACAATTTTAATTTCTGGGGGTCAATGGTGTAATCATATCCCCTGCATAGCACATCAAATTCAAATAAGAATGCATCGGGGTCCTCTGATGTAAGTCCGTGAAATGTAGGAATGTGTTGAAGGGGGATTGCTTTCATAGGAGCATTTGCTGCGGAATCCACTATGGGATATTGTAATGTAGAAGTTTGAGTATTTGGCTGATTCTGTGCCATGGGATCGAATATATGCCAATAACCTTCCGGGATTTCTAGGAGGGTATTCCTAGGCTGAGAAGGAACGACCTTGACAGGGATTGTTTTAATAGCACTTCCTTTGTCTGGAATAATGAAAGTCCCTGTTGTTTGAGGAGATTGAATTCCCCCAATAATGATTTTTGCAGCACTCCCTTTATCTGGGCTATTTAATGGCTGAATTATCCTAGGAGGAGATCTTGGCTCCCCAACTTCCCCTGTTTCCCCTTCTCCTTCACAAAGATTGCTTAGATTCCCTTCCTGCAGTCGTTCTGGAATAGAATTTTCAATTTCTTGAAAGTCCTGTTCATCAGTCTGACTATGCACCTCAGCGAAGGCTACAGATGGTGATCCTGTGGCCTGAAGGGAGCTAGTAGGTTGTTTAGAATTGGTTTTCCTGGGGCCTACTGATGGCTGAGATTCAGTTTTCTTATAGATTTCGTCTATGAAGGTTGTTCAGCCAAGGGTAACCGACCCTTTGGATTTTTTGGGTTTGAATGGAGGTTTGATATTCTTTTCTGGCTTTTTATGCTTAGTCATGCACTCTAATAAACTACTAAATCCTATTCAACCAACAATTCTTCTAGGGAAGCAGACGGTGGAGCAGGGCTTTTACATGCTCCATACACACGTTCTTACCTTTTGTTTTTAAAATCCAACTCTCCCCTAGCACATTCGTACACTACTCTGTAAAAGACAAATGGCTATACTCTTTCCCCGGCAACGGCACCAAAATGTAGAGCTGTAACAAGGGTCTCTTTCACCTCTAGTTATCCCACATTAACAAGTCAATCCGAGAACGTTTTGTTATTGCAAAGAGTATCTCATTCCGAGGCTATTCGTCAGAGTAATGCTTAGTAGTGCAGTGTTCAGAAAATACAAGAGTAAATGGATGTTGAACTATGACTAAATTACTTCAAAATGATAAAATCACACAAGGCAGCTTATCAGTCAAGGGTGCGGAAACAATAACCCATCCCTCTAGAAACTGATGGAAAGGAAATTAGAGCATGGACCATAGGTCTGGGAGCTAGGCAGCGACTGCTGAGGCTCACTACAGCCTTAGACCTTCTCTCACACCAAAGCAGCAAATGCAAGTAAATGGAACGGCAGAAAGTAAAATGGAACAACAAATAGGAAATGGAACAGCACGTCTAAAATGGAACAGCAGTAAATGGAACAACAATGAAATGAACTAAGTCTCGCGAGTCAGAACCAAACTTGCTCTATTGAACCAAACTCACATTCTGCAATAAAATAACAATCTTCCCTCTTAAGGAAAATTGGATGGAATGTACTTTATGGAATAGCACTCATTGATGAATTATGGAACAACAGTAATCGATCATATATATACACAACACGCTAATGTAGTAATCTGACGATTAAGGAGAATACGACTATGTTTCCAAATAGAATAACATTACTTTGGGATTCCAATAATCGGGATTTCAAATGAATCCAATAAAAGTAATATTCAGTACAAACGCTCTGTAACAGAAATATCTGGTTTAGACTAATAACATGCAATCAACTCAAAAAGATTCACTCATACAATGCAGAGTCACTACATGAATTTCCTGAAGGAACCATTAATGAATTAATCATAGCAGAGCATGGAATAGCACATGAAAAGCATATCAGATTACCGAGCAATAAAGATAAGCAAACCACGCAGAAATCAAGTTATAATGATACAAAAGCAAGTGTCCTTCGGAGCCGGGCCCTTAGCTTCCAATGGTACACTGCCTTAGATTACTCCAGACACAAAGATGAAATAAACACCAAGTCTTTTATAATAACGCATCAGCAAACGTACAGTAAACCAAGTCTCAGTGAGACTCGATGATCAAAGTTTAGTCTAAAACTGAAAGTTACATAAAAGTCCCTTTGCTTAATGATGTTGTTCCTTTTTATAAAAGTAACGACGGAGATATCTAGGTAACAAAATAAGTGAAACAGCGATCCCTCAAGGTCAAAGATCCTGAGGGATTCTCCAAGCTGTTAATCCTTTACTTTTCCTTCCCTTTTCCGCCAAATTGGTATCCCTTCTTCCTTTCCTGGGTCGTTCTGCTTCGATCTGTTCGATCTCTTTTGCATCCGGTTCCCTTCTAGAGGGACTGCAGTTATTCCTCCTTTGTCTTTCCCTTTTGAACAGCAGCTCTTCGTTTCCACCTTTCCCTGCATAGAAAAATGAAAATTATCAGCGATTAAGCTTTCCATACTAATTCTCACACGTTTTATTAGAATTCTTTATTTCTTTGAGTTCATGATGCAGAAAAGGTTACAATTGTTACTGAAAAGTCACTAAATTGTTTTTCAAAAACATACCTTTCAAGTGCTCCACAAGTACCTCATTGGCGCAACACTTGTAACTTTGCTGGCCAACATTTGGGATTCTATGCATACCCCTTTGTCCTTGATGCTGGAGATGGCATAGCTCCTTTTCTTCTTCTCCAGCTTGTATTTCTTCTTCATGGCTTTTGCAAGGGCCAAATCACTACCTTTCCTTTGGTTATGGTTGTTGGGTTCTTTCCTTTATAGGGGAGCTGATAAATGTGGTGAATTAGATCTGCCGTGATGGGGATAGGCTCCTCCAGCCATAGATACCCATCATGCACCAGGCATAGTAGTTTCCTGATGACGAAAATGGTTATGGGCGCAAGGTGGAAATGTGGTACCCATAATAAGCGCAGCAACTCGGCGTTTTCCACACCGTGCAGCCACTTTCGTGGCTCTAACCTTGTCACTGCCCCCTCAGTGTCCTCCTTCATGAGGTTCCCTGTCTTTAGGTGGGGGAAATTCTCACAATCATCGAGGTCCCAATCTTCAAACTTCATGGTTGGCACGTGGCCTAGGTGCATGGGTTCAAACACTATGACGTCTAGGAGGAGCGGGGTCTAGAGTGAACTCTTGGTTTCATCTAGGTCCTTCGACACTTTGGTCTTCCCTTTCCAAGGAGGGACATATGCGGGTAGTTTCATTATAGAGTGTGTAGGTTGAATATCCTCCACCATATCTTCATCTTCTTCTGCTGTGATGGTAAGGGCCTACAACTCTTCCTCTACCTCATATGTGTCGATGGTGACAACTTTCCCTTTTTCTGCCATTGATAACTTGTTGCATAGTGGGTTCCTTGGAGACACGCATATGGGGGCCATTGTTTGTTTACCTTTCTTGGGCCTCAGTGTTCACTGTGATTTGGGGACCTCTGCCACAACCCTGGCACCTTCTGGAACATCCTCCACCATTGGGGTCTAAGTGGCCTAGTCGGCGATTACCTCTTCAATTACCAAACCATCCTTAGTTGCTATCATCGCATCTAGGTTGTATTCAGTAGCTCACGAACTGAGGGGCTCAATTATCACTCAACTCTCAATGCTCAGTACTCTGCTCATTCGCTTGATTCTCAAATGACCAAGTTTTTTTTGCTGGGCAACCCTTTGCATTTTATAGTGCCTTTCGAATTAAAATTCGACCGTTCCCCCCAATTCTGATATATTAATTCTTTCTTGGTGGAATATTTTCCCATATCTTCCCCATAAATTGCGTCTTAAATTCCTGCCACCCGCTCCATTTGGCCTCAAATCGAGCATCCCATCATGAATAGTGACTTCAATGGTCACTTTCCAGCCATTCCACGTGACAGCGCAGCCCTCCATGCGCGGTCGTGGATCCTATGACGCTCTACTTCTACGCGCATCCCCAATATCTTGCAGCTCCGGGGAAGAATATTTTACAGTCTTATGCTTCCTTTCAATTTCCTGAAGCGCTAAGACTGTCCGTCTCGCGACTAGTCAGGTGGTCACACCACCCGTGTGGGGCTTCATCCCATCCTCCACTATGGTTCGCGGAGAATCCCCACCTTCCATTGTTATGGTGGGAATCACACACTTTACCACATGAAACAAGCTACCCTAATCATTATGCTTGGTGATATGCGGTCCAATCCAAGGTAGTAGACTAACCAGTTCACAGTGATAGTTCTCAAACTTGTTAGTGTGATCGTATGCACCTTGCCTTACCATCCTAGGTTTTTCGATGAGAAACATGTCCTTGATCTTGTCTTCCAGCTTCTGGACCTCCACGTCCATCAAAGCACTTTTCTTCCTTAATTGTACCCTTTCTTTTTCAATTTTGCAAAGTCTAACGTTTCCTCATCAGATATCTTCCTCAAGTCCTATGTGTTCTATTTCTCATGGCTATGTGATTCCTTCATTCTGGGCTTCATAAACCATTGTATCTATGGGTGTTGCTATGCATGGACTAGGATTTGCACACTCCATAGGGATTACAACCCCTGCTTCATACTTCAGTGCTGGAAGTGCTTGTGCAGTTAGGGTTTTTCACATAGTCCTATAAGTCCATAGAACCATTCATACGCACAGGTCCTAGTGAGTGCATCTCACATGCAAGACTGTGTTTAGCACTGTGCACACCTTGTCAAAGGCTTTCCTGCATATGTTTTTTGGACCGCTCGGTCTTATCATACTTTGTAGTTCACACCATCATCTTGCCCGCTCCAGCTTGTTGTTCCTATTTACTAGCATGAGGAAGGTGTGCGTTCATGCAGGCTGCGTACCATACACTTGTACCCATTTGGAAGGTGGGTGCATAGGTTGTTTCGTCCATCATACCTAGTGTCCATCCGTATCTGAGGCTTCCCAAACCATATGAGCATCATCCTTCTACATTCCCACCAATCCTCAAAATTCTGCTGGTGGACCCCACCACCTTTCATGTGTAGCGCATAGTGACCATTTTAGAGCATTGAAATGTTGTTGTTCTAGTACTTCTCTTTCAAATTTGTTCAGGAAATCCTCTATCGCAGTCAATCCATCATACATAGGAAAATGTCTTTCTTCTATTGCTACACAGCATAGTGACTTTGTCATCATGTTGCAATTGAGTGTGGTTACCTCGTGCAATAGATTATGCCATCATTCTATTTCCTTGTGTAAATCTGATGTGCAGGAGATTTCACGCTCCCACGAAACCCTGCCATCTACTATAGGATTCACCCAATCCTGTTCCTGAGTAGTTATCTTGTAGATACAATCTTGATCGTCATCGTGCACTGGTTCTGTGTAGCACGATCCTTCTGCAAGGTCTAAAGGTACCACTACACGCAATGAATTTTTCTCAAAAATCATCTTGCGCTTCTTTAGATTTATCACTCCATTCATATTAGTGGCCCAATATATTCCTAGTAGCGCAAGATAGGGATTGCTATCATCAACAATCTCTATCACTTTGAAATTTGCAACCACACTTGCACCTTCGATTTCTACCGTTATTCCATGCAATCTCTCCATCAGTAGGATCTTTTGCTGGTTCACCATTCTCAATTGAATAGGATACCATGTCTTCTTTGGCAATACATTAGCGTCTGATCCTAAATCTACAATCACTTGATCCATTTCATACTCCTCGGTTTGTGTAGTCAATCTTATCTCCCTTCTTGTTCACATCTCGTGCTTCCCGATCTTTCGTACTACGTGTAGTTCCCCTAATCTAGAACATCTAGTGATGAGTTCCTATAGTCCCTTCACAGCATTACTATCGCGCAGTAGCTTCATGCATGTCTCTAGAAAGGTAGTAAGAATCGATGGGTCCATCTCTCGTTCTAGTTTGTCTTTACAACATGAAGTGGAGGCCTCTGTGAAGCTCTTCTTAGGTTCCATGAATGTCTCCTTCGTGTGCTCCAAATCAAACTCTAGATCCTTTGTGGGAGCCTTGTGAACCTAGGCACTTTCTTCTAGCTTCTTACCCTTGTCATCTCCTATCGTGATAGCACTTCATAGCACGATGTTTACATTTGGGTCCTCCTCGCGTGGCTTATACCTCATTATTTGTAGGTTCTAAGTCGGGGGAGGCTAGAGTATTTCTTTATCGCTCAACCTCGCTATCAGTGTGGGGAAATCCTCTGTCTCATGATCAAACTAGGTACAATATAAACATGATGTTCTCATAGGATTTGTACAATCATGGGAATAATGTCCTGGCCCTCCGCAATTGTAACAAATCAGCTGTCAGCGATGCCTTCCTGGTCCCATTCCACCACGTCCTCATCTGTGCCCTTGAAATCTAGTGTGCACCATCCCTACATTTTGATCAAGGTCTCGTGTTTTGATTTAAACTTTGTAGGTAGGAGTTCGATCCATCATCAGTTCATAACTTCTATAGGTGCGCTCATCATGGCCTACCGACCTGTAGAAATTACAGAACAATTACTGGGATGTCTACGTATACTTCTGTAATAGGTGGCAATTATATATAGCATGCTTCCCTCCTATCTGAAAAATCGTGCACCACAATGTAGGTGCCACGCTTAGTCTTGCTTGTGCCTCCTCTCTCAAGGGCATTGGTCCTCCTCCCGCCAGGTAGTTCTCGAAGACTAGACAATTGTCCTTGTCATGTCCCTGGCCTTTGCATTTTATGCACCATACCTCCTCACCTTTTTTTCGCCGAGTTGTCATGTCTTGTTTCAGTCTCTGCATCTCAAGACACAACTTTTTCAATTGCACGTGGATCTGTTGCACTCCCAGGCTAAGGTCTTGCATTGGGGTCTCGTGCAGTCTCATTGCAATCTCCAAGGCTTCGACCTGAGCAAATAGCTTCTACTGTAACAACACAGTCCTTAGATGAGGCGTTAGTGACGATACAAACCATGTGCGGTGTTGCCCATCTGTCAAGGTCATGTTGGCTTCACGAATCTTACCCTTCAGTCACTGATCCAACTCCCAAGGGGTCTTGCCTAGAAGCATCGCGATTTCCTTAAACCCGATAATCGATTGTGTCTCTGATTTTGGCCTGCTAAATTGCCTGTTCAGCATAGCCTCAATATCTGTGATCCCCGCGTTTTGATGGTCATTAGAATGCTTAATGTACCATGTTAGTGTGCGATCCTGCAACATGCTTATGAGCGTTGCCTTCTTTATGTTGTCATCCATGACGCCTTGCGCTTCCCATATAGCCTTTACCACGAACCAAAATTGGTCCGGATCTTCGTTCCCTACTCCTCTAAACACCAAAAATTTTATCGCGCTCACCATATTGAACTATGGTGGTGGCAGAGGTGGTGTGAGCAAAGATGGGGGTGAAGATGGTGAAGTTGTTGGAGGTGTTGGTGGGGGTGGTATGCGCGAAATTCACTGCCTTATTGGACTGATCACACTTCTTGGTGAAACTTTCACGAGCCCTTCCTTGCTTCCTCGTCGAGGTGAAATCAAGGGAGTAGTCTCTAATTCTTCACTATTTCTGTTTTTGTAGATCCTCTCACTTCGTGTAGCCCCAAACATCAATTTATTCGCATAACCCACTTTTCACACAGTAGCATTTTAATCCAAGTGTTCAAAGATTTAATGTACTTACCTCGTGGTCCTTTGAGGAAGCGTCATTTCGCCTCGCTATAGCTGATTTTCATATCTACCACAAACTCAGTGATAAATCCTTGTATAATTTGATTGAGCCAATGTTCCAAAACACGCGTGACCTTATCTTCCGATGCTTCTAGTTTGCGCACGAACTCTAGAGTCCACACAATAGGTTTGTCAAGCCTACACCTTCCCTGACTATTTTCTAGCTTCACAATCCACTCATACAACTCAGAGGGGAAGGATGCAAAGAAAATTTCATGGATTTCCATATATAAGTAGCGCTCTAACCATTTTTCCTTCGACACTCACATATTTCTATTTTTCTACGTCGCGAACTCGTGAATTTTTCTGTCCAAACACCCTTCAATTTCATTCTTTGTCAGATTCCAATGACACGACATCAGACATCCCTTATGTAGATCCCAGTCCTAGCAATAGATCCATTTGTTGGCTTGTTGGGGCCTGACCCAGGTTCAGAGATGATTTAGCCAAACAAATCTCGGTACTACTGGCCCTTTCAGCAACAGTCCACGGAGCGTGGACTGAGGTCTCACCCGAAGTAGCATGGGAGGGTACTAGAACCAGGTTTCTGCACCCTGGGGATGTCTGATGAGTTCAAGTATGTCATGGTTTCACCCTACACACATGTCACTACATGCACTTACTTGTACCTCACAACTTGAGAGGATGCCTTTGCGCAATCCTATTAGGGGCCTGAACGCTGTTATTACCCAAGTCTTACGAGTGTTCCACTGTTAGTTTATTATTTTAGCGCAATCGCGAGTTTTAATTTATACTATAACAATATAAATCATTCATACAATTGCGCACAGTAAATAAACAATATATTTGCAATTGATATCAAACGTGTAATAACTCAAGAACAGATACATAGAATTTGGATAAAACTTCTCTTTATTATTCTTTTCTTCAGTTACAGACTCGACTCCGCCCTACGCACTCAACTGTAGGGGTCCACACACTCAGCTACAGACTACCAGGCCTTTGCGCACTCAGTTGTAGAGCTCTTTCCTACTTTATGACCCAAGAGACACTTAGCTACTCAAACCCTTACTTCACTTCGCTATTCTTCTATGTCATTTTATTCTCTATTCCTTCGCATCTTTTACATTTAGTGCCTCATTGTATTTATACAATCCCATTGTCTACGGACCATGGGTAGGCCAACATTACATCCAAAACTAGGGCAGACAAACCTATGACTCTAACATACTTTCATGCCCAAAACATGCCTCGGGGAGGATTCCATGCCCAACACTGATATGAAACCAACTCCTCAGCACCTCGCAGTTACAATCTCAACCAAGCCATCCATTTCCACCTCCCCAAGACCTCCTCCATTTGTGAGTGCCTCTCCTTTGTTCCCAAAAGGAAGTGTTCCTCCAGGTCTCAACCATCCAAGAGTTGTTCCACCAAGACATTTCCTTGCAGGATAGATACCTTTTTTGTTTCCTCCTCTGAGAATATTTTATGTCCCTTTCATGGCATCGTTAATCCTCCCTAATATGACTTTGGGGATCCTAGTGTGGTACATTGATTCCCCTGTGAACAATCTACCTAGTCAGCTAAAGCCATATCCTTATTTGACACCGTTCAACTGGTCCGTATGACCCCTCTCACTACTCCCGTTTCACCGCCAACTCAGCAAGAACCCACTTATGTTGCGAAATCATCTGGACATGGGCGCAAAGCCAAGATTCTCTCTTACACTATTAGTGTATCCCCTGAATATGGACTCACTTGGAAGTCTGAAATCTTGGGTTAATTAAAACTCCATTAACAGGTTATTCCTCCCTTATCTAAAAATTAAACCATTGTTTAATTAATATCCCTTATCACATTTGACCCAATTATGAGAAATAAATAAATAAATGATTAATTATCTTATTTTCCCTAGGAATAATTAATTAATCACTAATTAGTTATTATTCATTTTGTTGGCTTGTTGGGGCCTGACCCAGGTTCGGAGTTATTTAGCCAAAAAAATCCCTACACTACTGGCCCTTTCGGCATCAGCCCATAGAGCACAGATTTAAGTCTCGCCTGAAAGAGTATGGGGGGATGCTGGAACCAAGTTTCTGCACCCTTGAGATGTCTGAGGAGTCGATTTAGTCCAACTATGTCTTCTTGTGCGCAGGTCACTTCGCGCGTTGTTCTAACCTTCAATACCTTCGCGATCTGTCATAATCACCTTTTGTGCAACCCTAACCAGGGACTGAGATGCTTTCACATTGCTAGGGCAGATTTTTGCTCTGTTTCCCCAAGTTACACTGCGTATCTTACTTATCCTCTTACAGTTGTTAGTTATTTGTGTAAACATATACTTTATCTTACATTTACTTAATCAACACAATCATATATGTTCACACACCATATAACAGTAAAATTACAATTCATACCCAATATGCTCAATGCATAAAACTGGAAATAGATACACAGAATCAATGCAAATACTTCTCTTTATTAATTCCTCAATAGTTACAGACTCGACTCACCCTGCGCACTCAGCTGTGGACTAATAGGCCTCTAGGCACTCAGTTGCAAAGCCTTCTCCTACTCTATGACCTAAAAACTCAACTTACACATCAGATAAGACTCAATTCTTTATCCTTCATTGACTTATTTACAACTTAGAGCCTCGCTCTATTTATACAATCCCATGGCTCGCAGACCATCGATAGATATCTAAAGCTGACATTACATTACAAAATTGAGGGTGGATAACCCTATGAATAATTACAAACTTCGCGCTCCATGCCCACAAAATGCGGAATCTTCCAGAAAATGCAGAGTCTTTACATCAGATTTACAACTTTTAGCCAAAAATTTGAGCTTTAAGCCCAAAAACTTCCCTTGGGGATCCCAAGCCCAACAGGACCCCAACACAAACATCATGACTCACCCTTGAGTCACTCTATTGGTGTGGAGATCTACACACGAAGATCACCCAACTCTGCCTAGATCGCTGCAAGATCGATAGCGCACTAAGCAGCTGCTTGTTTTACTTCCTGCACGCACTGTTCAAACACTGTTGTACCTAAGCTGCTGCCCTGCACCTGTTCCTACGTTTCCTGCATCTGCACAAGCTTGGCTTCAATCGAGGATGTAATGACAAATTCCTCATCGATCCATGGTTGTACAAGCACCTTCAAGAGAGCTTCCTTATGTCATGTAGTGTATACTTTCTCCTTGAGTTCTTTTTCCTACTGCATCCACATGAGCCTCTGTGTAAGGGCCACCATTTGCACGGTCCCTTTTATGTAATCATACTGTTGTTGCAGCTCATGCACCTCTGTTTTTAGGCATTGTATGATCGGGTCCCCCTACAGAGTGGTGACGACCTTGAATGATTCTTCAAACAATTTGGTGCAGTCCTCCACTACACTGCTGATCTCCGCTATTCCTTCTGTAATGGTGCTGGTGTGTTGTTCCTTCACCTCAAGTAGAGTTGAAGGCTACACCTTCGATTGCAGCTCAGCTATTTGAAGGTTCTCCTCCAGCTGAACCTTAGCCATCTCTTCTTTCACCTTGTGCACCCCTCCTGCTAGTCTCTAGATGCCCCCCTCTGCTAGGATGGCCAATTCAAGGACCATATGGTAGGCTTCTTCAACCACCTGCACTAGATGCATGTTCTATGTCACAACCTTGTCACGTTTCAGGCTCAATTGTTCCATATTAATCCATTGCTCACTCATCACCTGGAGTACATGACTCTCTCTGGCCTGCAGTTCTGTAGTCACTCTGTCCTGCATAACATAGATTGTCTCCCAAGGGAGCGCAACCATGTTTATCCCAACTCCATTTATTGCACTGACCATAGGCTCGTCGGCCTCATTTTCTGTAACAAGTGCACCCTATGGCAACACTATGGTGTTGGTCATGCAGGCGCGCAACATTTCCTCAGTCGCGGTCGTGCGTACTGCGAGGTTGGTTGATAGAGTACCAGACTGAGGAGTGTGCACTTGAAACTCCTATATTTGTGTTTGAAAGGCCCCCAACACCATATGATTTTCCTCCACGAACTACTGGAGGGCCTCCATAGTGGCATCTTACACCATCTCTCCTATGTCATGGAGATCACCCTCTGTGATGGTGATCGGGCCGAAATGAGTCTTGGATTCTTTTGACTTCTTCCACGGCCCCACATTCTCTTTCGGGCACTGTCACTTCAGCTATGTGGAAACTATCTGTGGGTCCACGCCACCTTCCTTTGTTTATGTCTCCTATTTAGGCGAAGGTGACTTCTGGCCCTCTCGTTCCTTCCTTGCTACCTATTGTTGTTCTTCTGTTTCCTTCGCAGCGTCCCATGCCTCCTGTGCCTTTGCTGCTACTGCCTCATTCCTTCTCTTCTCTGACAATTGCGCCATCCGTAGTTTTGCCTCCTCCTTCTTTCTCTATGTAGCGGACTTCTCTGATTCCACCGCGGCGCTAGCTAGAGTGCACCACTTTGGCAGCCATGATTCAAGCACGGTGAATATGACATCATCTGTGGCCAGGTAAGGCAGCTCGTTCCATTTCTTCGAAGGGTCCTTGCGCACCCTAATATACACATGATGAAAATTTTCCTTGAAATCTGCAAAGCTCTGCAGACTATTATAGACCATGGGCGATAATGGAGGCTTGCGGTTAATCCCCATTCTAATGTTCATCTCCATGAACACCAAGAATATCTTGCTATCTCTGATACTCTACACATCTTTATTTGCCCACAATGAAGCGTACTTCACTACCTCCAAAAGGTCCTTTACAATCGTGGGGAATTGGTTGTCCTCAGGTAATTCCCAAACCACTAGCACTATGGATAGCAGAAGCCATGCATAGTGAGAAGTCTTCCCCTATTCCTATGCCCCAAGACAATTTTCCGGGAACTCCCAACACAAGTATTCTGCCCAGTTAAACTAGACCCCCTTTGCACACTACGTGGAAAGTGTGATCACCAACGCAGGCACCTCATCCATGCGGCACCTCTGCATAACCTTCCCAACCAGTATATGTGTCATGAATCTGACTGCGTTATTGTTGATACTAGAGATTGTGTACCCTCTCTTCTTCTTCTCCATCTTGAATGTTTTCTTCATGGCCTTTGCGATGGACAAATCGTCACTTTTACCATTGGATATGTTTGCTAGATCCTCCCCTTTGCAATGGAGCTGGGTAATTATATGAATTAGGTGGTCTGTGATGGGGATTGGCTCCTCTAGCCATAAGCACCCATCATGCACTAGGCAGAGCAACTGTCTGATGACAAAGATAGTCACTTGGGCACGATGGTAATGCGGCACCTAGAGTAGGTTTAATAACCTTTCTTTCTCTACTCCACACAACCACTTGTGTGGCTACAACTCTATGACTCTTGTCGTTGTGTTTTACTTTGGCCACATTAGCTGCGCAGTTACCAAATGTGGAAATTTATCATGGTCTGCGAGATCCCAGTCTTCAAATTTTAGAACCAGCACCTGTCCCAAGTGCGCTCCATCAAAAATGATATCATCAAGTAGTAGCAGAGTCTATAGAGAGCTCTTGCTCTCATCTAGGTCCTTGGGCACTCGTGCTTTCCCCTTCCGCGGAGGAACATACGCAAGCAACCTGGTCAGAGGGTTCACACCCTAGGTTTCTCCCTCCATTTCTTTGTCCTCCTCCTCTAACAAGATCTCTTCGAAGTCTTCTTCCTCCTCCTCGGCTTCCAAATTGATCACCTTCCACTTTTCTTCCATGGTGAGCCTCATCCTTAACAGATTCCTAGGGGACACACGCACTGGTACCATAGGCTTCTTACCTTTCTTCGGTCTCGCTGTGCGTGGAGATTTAGGGATTTCTGCGAATATCTCGACACTTTATGGGGAATCTCCTATCATCATGGCCTGCATGGCCTCTTCAGAAGTCATCTCTCTGACATCCATGGCCTCTTCAAATGCTACCATATTGTTGTTCCACAAATTTCTAAATGGCTTAGGTAGGTGCTTGAACAACACCTTTGACTTCAAAAGAGAAAACAGATATGGGTTCATAAATCTCTAGGTGCACAATAGCTCAATTTTCAAATGGCCAAGTTTTGTTTGTTGGGCAGCCCTTTACAATTTATAACACCTTTTGAATTTGAATTTGAGCATTCCCCCCATATCCGGTCCATTAATGCTCCCTTGGTGGAAGATTTTCCCAAATCTAGCCCATAAATTTTTCCTTAAATGCCTGCTTCCCATTCCATTTGCTCTCAAACCAAGCATCACATCGTGAATAGTGACTATAACAGTCACTTTCTAGCCAACCCACATGGCAGCATAACTACCCTTGTGCTGTCGCAGACCTTGTGACACGTCGCTACTGCGCGCAGTCCTAACATCGTGCAACTCACAGACTAAGTAGTTTATAGTCCCATGCCTCCTTTCAGCTACATGGAGCACTAAGACTATTCTCCCAGTCGTTAGTCAGGTGGCCGGACCATCTATATATGGCTTCAACTGACTATCATTTACTTTTCCTGGGAAGAGTTCAGCATTTAACTTCACCAACTGTATTGTGCCTCCATCTGTGATTTCCTTAATGACATACGGTCCAACCCCATGCATCAAACTGATAAACTCTCAGTGGTAGTACCCAAGTCCATCAACGTAATCACGCTCATCCTGCTCTATCACCATGGTCTTTCTATCATGAAAGTCCTTTATTCCTTCCTCAAGCTTCTTGACTTCTACTTCTGCCATGGTGCTTTTCTTCCTCAACCAAACTCTTTCATTCATGAGTTCTTGGAGCCTAATATCACCCTACTAGATCTCTTCATCGAGTCCAAACTGTTCTTCTTCGAGCTCTTCCAACTCCGCGAGCCTTTCTTCTAGGGCTCCACGGTCCTTGACCCCTATTAGCACCACTATGCGTGGACTAGACACAATAGAATCCATAGGCATTATGATTTCTATGCCATCCACCAGCTGTAAAGGCATTTTTTTTGGTACCCGTAGGTCCCAATCACTTCCCTGTGCGTTGCATACCTTGCTCAGCACGTTGCACATCTTGGCAAATGCTTCTGCAGGGATAACCTTCTGTGCGATTGTTCTTCCCACATACTGTCTATCCAACCTTAAGAGCCACCTGCATATCTGTGCCCCCAACACACGCTTATTGACCATACGTCGCAGCATGAAGTTCATACGCATCCGAGTATGTTGTTTTCCATATGCCTTCATCCACCTAGCTATATTTGTGCACAGATCATCCTGCCCATTATATTTATTTTCCATTCACACTCTATGCTTCCCAAACCATGTGTGCATCATCCTCCTACATTTGCACCAGTCATCAAAGCTCCCTTTGTGTGTACAGCACCACCTCACGAGCGTAGCATGCGATACCCAATTCAAGGCCTAGAAGCATTGTTTTTCAGGCATCTCCCTTTTAAATTTATCCAAAAAATAATCTACCTCACTTAACCCATCATAATTAGGTAGGTCTTGCACTTCTATCGACAAACAACGTAGTGATCTTGTCATTATATTGGAGTTCAGTGTGGTTACTTCATGTAACCAATTTTTCCATTGCTCTATTTCCTCATATGAATCTGAAGTATGGGATCTCTTGCACTCCCATGCACGCCATCCATCTACAGTGGGATTTACCTAGTCTTGCTTTCGTGCGGTTATCTTGTAGATGCAGTCCAAATCTTCATCACTTTCATAGTCGGGCACCGGATCTGTATAACATGATCCTTTAGCAGGGTCTAGGGGTATAACTACGCGTAGTGACTTCTTCTCAAAAATCATCTTGCACTTCTTCATATTAATCACCCCGTTCATGTCAGTGGCCCAATCAATTCCTAAGAGTCCAGGGTATGGATTGCTGTCATCAACAATCTCTATCATTTCAAAGTCTGCTAGTGTGCTTGTTCTGTCAATATCCACAATGATTCCCTATAATCACCCCATGAGTATTATTTTTTGTTGGTTCGCCATTCGTAGCTGAATAAGAGACCACTGCAGTGTAAGTCTCCCCATGCGCTCCCATGTCTACTTTGGCAGAACATTCATTTCTGATCATAAATATAGAATTACTTGGTCCATCTCATATTCTCCAATTTACGCAGTTAGCCTCATTTCTCTTCACGCCCTCGTCTTATGCTTTCCAATCTTCTGGGCTACGTGCAGTTTTCCTAGCGCGGTCCTAGCTCATCTGTTTCTGAGTTCCTATAATCCTTTACAACTTTACTATCGTGTAGTAAATTCATACATGTTTCCAAGAATGTTGTGAGCATGGATGGATCCATCTACATCTCCATTCTATCTTTTCTTTCTGAAGAGGATGCCTTCACGAAGCTCTTCTTAGCTTCCATGAAAGTTTCCCAAGCGCACTCCAAATCAAACTCTTCTTCTTTCACTGGAGCTTTAAGAACCCAAGTAATATCTTCTGGCTATTTTCCTTTGTCATCCCCCGTCGCAATTCCACTTTAGAGCACAATGTTCACATTTGGTCTTCCTTGTGTGGCTCAAACCTCATCATCTATAGGTTCTGAGTCGGGGGAGGTGATAACGCTCCTTTGTCACGTATCCTAGCTATCAGCGTAGGAAAATCTGTTGTCTCGTGATCAAACAAGGTGCAATATAAAAATGATAGACATGTTAGGCTCGTACAATTATCGGCATAATGTCTTGACCCTCCGCAATTGTAGCATATCAACTTTCGGCATCCTCTTCTAGGTCGTCCTCTGCCTTGGCCTTGTCTGTGCCCTCGAAATATGGTTTGCGCCATCCCTGGGTTCTGGTCTAGGGGTTGCGTTTCAGCCTGAACTCTGTAAGTGGGAGTTCTATCCATAATCAGCTCATAGCTTCTACAAGTGCGCTCATCATGTCCCATCGACCTACAAAAATTACCGAACAACTGTTGTGAATTCGATGTGTACTTCTCTAACAAATGGGAGTTGTTTGTAGCATGCTTTCCACCTATTTGATAAATCGCGCACCCCAAAGTAAGCACTGCACTAGGTCCCGCTTGTGCTTACGGTATTAATGGAATTGGTCCTCCTCATGCGACGTGATTTGCAAACATTGGGCAATGTTCCTTATCATGACCCTGACCCTTGCATTTTATGCACCACACCTCTTCACACACTTTTGGTCAAGCTGCCTTGTCCTATTTTAGACTCTGCATGTGAAGGCATAAATTTTTGAACTGCATGTGGATCTGTTGAGCTCCCAAGTTAGGATCTTGCAGCAAGGTCTCATGTAGCCTCATTGTGATCTCTAAGGCCTCTACCTGAGACGTTAACTTCTCTTGTGATAACACGCTCCTCAAATGTGGCATTAGCAATGCTACAAACCATTCGTGGTGCTGTCCATCCATCAGATTCATATTATCTTCGCAAATCATACACTTTAGCCTCTGATCTAGCTCCTAAGGAGTCTCACCTGGTAGCATTGTGATCTCTTTGAACCTAATGATCGATTGTGCTTCTGACTTAGGCTATCTCAATTCCTTATTTAGTGCAATTTGGATATCTGCGATTCCTGCATTTGGGTTATAATTTGAGTGCTTAATGTACCATGTCAGCGCATGATTCTAGAAAGTGCTAACCGACATCTCTTTCTTTATATTGTAACCTTTAACCCCTTGTGCTTCCCATACGGCTCTTACAACAAACCAAAATAGGTCTGGATCCTCATTTCTGAATCCCTTGAACAGAGGAAACTTTATCGTGCTTGCCATATTGAGTCACGGTTATGGCGGAGGTGGTACGGGTGAAGATGGAGGTGATAGTGGTGAAGCTAGTGGCGGTGTGGGTGGGGGTGGTATGCATGGAATTCTTTGCCTTATCAAGTGGATTTCACTTTGCGGAGAAAACTTCACGAGCTCATTCTCGTCCCCTTGGGGAGATGAAATCAAAGGGTTATTCTCTGGTCCCTTACTTCCTTCATTCCTATAGGTTTCTCCACTTCGTGTAGCTCCGAACATCAAGGTAATTGCATAACCCTCTTTTCACACAATAACATTCTAATCCAAGTATTCAAAGACTTTACATACTTACCTCATGGTCCTTTGATAAAGCGTCGCTCTACCTTGCTATAACTAATTGAAGTATCTACCGCGAACTTAGTAATGAATCCTCTGATAACCGGATCAAGTCAGTGGTCAACAACACGCATGAACTGATCCTCCAATGCTTCCAATATGTGCACCAACTCTGGGTTCCACACAATAGGACCGTCAAGCTTCCACCTTCCTTAGCTATCTACTAGCTACATGATCCACTCGTATAGATCAGTAGGGAAATATGCGAAGAAGATCTCGTGTATTTCTAAGTATAGGTAGCAATCTAACCACTCTTCTTTTGTCAGTCGTGGATTCCTGTTCTCCTACGCCACGAACTCATGAATTCTCCTATCCAACCAACCTTCAATTTCCTTCTTAGTTGGATTCCAATGATACGAAATCAAACATCTCTATGCCAATTTTGGTCTCAGAAAAGGAACCATTTGTTGGCTTGCTAGGGCCTGAGCCAGGTTCGGAGTTATTTATCCAAACAAATCCCTACACTATTGGCCCTTTCAGCATTAGCCTGCGGAGTGTGGACTAAAGTCTCACCCAAATGAGTATGCAGGGATGCTGGAACCAAGTTTTCACACCCTTGAGATGTCTGAGGAGTCGATTTAGTCCAATTGTGTCTACCTGCATGCAAGTCACTTCGCGCACTGTTCTAACCTTCAATACCTTCGCAATCTTTCATAATTGGCTTTTGGGCAGCCCTTACTAGGGACTGAGGTGCTTCCGCACTACTAGGGCAGTGTTCTGCACTGTTTCCCCAAGTTACATCATGTATCTTACTTATCCTCTTACAATTGTTAGTTAACTTCGTGTAAATAGATACTTTATCTTACATTTACTTAATCAAAACAACCATATATTTTTGGGCACCATATAATAGTAAAATTGGAATTCATACCCAATATACTCAATGCATAAAATTTGAAATTGATACACAGAATTGATGCAAAAACTTCTCTTTATTAATGCCTCAACGGTTACAAACTCGACCCACCCTGTGCACTCAGCTGCAGACTACTAGGCCTCTACGCACTCAGCTGCAGAGCCTTCTCCTACTCTACGACCCAAAGACTCGACTTAAACTTTAGATAAGACTCAATTCTTCATCCTTCATTGACTTATTTACAACTTAGAGCCTCGCTCTATTTATACAATCCCATGGTCCGTGGACAATGGGTATATCTCTAAAGCCGACATTACATTACAAAATTGAGGGTGGCAAACCCTATGACTCATTTAAAAACTTCGCACTACGCACCCACAAAATGCAGTGTCTTTACATCAGATTTAGAACTTTTAACCAAAAATCTGGTCTTTGAGCCCCAAAAATTTCCTTGGGGGATCTCGCGCCCAACACCTTGTCAAGTTTGACCAAATCCCTTAGGAATAATTAAATAAATCATTATTTATTTATTATTCCTTAACCATATTTCTTGAGATGATAAATAGATCATTTACTTATTTATTATTTCTAAATAAAAGTTCAAATACTTTTTCCCTCGAACCAAATATAATAAAATATTCCGAATGGTTATTCCTAGAATGTGGTTAATAATATTTTATTATTGCTCATTATTCGAGGATAACTTAATATTTGTTATAAATAGAAGAGTTTTCCATTCATTATTCACTTTCGATTATTTTCATTGTTACACTCACTATTGTAACTCTGATTATTATCACTATCACACACCATTTTTGTTTTCCATTTGAGTTCTCACTAAACTCAAACATTTTGTTTGTTGGGTTTTACACATTATAGAGGAGAGAAACTCTACAAAAGCTTGAAAAATTTGATGATAGCCAAGAACCCATCCCATAGAGTGGGACTGGTAACATTATTTGTTTCCCTCACAAGTGTTGTTTAATAAAATATATTATTTATATATCTGGTTTCCATTGGATTATTGGAGTTACTTGCACTTATTTTACTATTCCATTTTGTAGTTTAGCTATGATTGTGGCATAGATCAGGGCTTTGGAAAGTTTTTTTTTCTATAATTTTCTTCAGATCTACAATGTTTATCAGCCATTTTCATTGTTAGGGTTGTTTATCATGCACAACCTGAAGTGGTTTCTTTTTGTACACATTCGAGAAGAAAACACAATAACAATTTGGTGACTCCATTGGCTTTTTAATTCCAATCTGAAAACCTGGGTGACCTTCATTTTTTAGCTTAGGGTTTTTCTTTTGCAGTATATTAATGTTGTTTACTATCTTTATAACCCTATATCAGTTAAATTTTTTAACTTTCGTAAGTTTTCTGGTCTTTTCCGTAGGTCACAAGAACTAGCTGCGACAGAGACAACAATTTTTTCTGCGACTTGCCGACCGAGAATAAAGGAGAAAAAATCACACTTTTCTACCCCAAAAGTGTGACCTAGAGGTCGATAGCGTACTTTCTGGCCCAAAATGTGTGATATCCCAGGAATCACGGTAGTACCTGCGACTTTTAGGGTTTCTGTGATTTTTTCCAAACTGTTTCTACGTTTTTCTGAGAGTTGTCTGCTGGTTTGGTTTACCAGTGTCCTAGCCCACTTAGGCCTTGATATACTCTGTTTTTCTCTTCGAAGTGAAATTTAGCCTCTTTAGGGCTTCTATTATGCTTCCACCTTTATAGGATGAGTTTAGTTGAGTAAGAAGTCTGATTTTTTGCAAAGCTTTTAGTCATATTTTCCATATATGTACCTTCCTATTTCAGGTCTTCAAAGATAGGATGTTTCCATCCAAAGTTTCACCTTAAAACTTGTTTGATCATTTTCCTTAGGGTTTGATTATTTTCCCTAAGTTTTACACCCATCTCCTGATCTTTTTACAACAATTTTCCTCTCTCATTTTTTATTGTTGCTGCACCACTTTCCAACAGCATAGCATCATTTGATCCCAGTCACATTGGCACTTAGAGCTCCTACCATTTTTCATGTGTTTTCAGTTGATTTCGCCACCAACTAGCATAGCATTTGCAAACCCAATTTTTGTGGGGTTTAGAGAGTTGATTTGTTATTTATTTTATGTTCCTAATTTGAGTTTGTTTCAACAATATTTTTATTTTTTCAAACACGATTTGCGCTTAATTAATAAACACACAAGCACACCTTAAGCGAAGGGCACTTGCTTTACACCACCAAGACAAGACTTAACTTAATTAATTTATCTCCCCACACGGAGAAAAATACATATTCTTGATCTCCCTTCACCATTTTCATGTCACTTATGTCTTACAACCATTGCGCTACCAAGGCATTTGTTGCAAAGACCCTTAGCCCTTCATTCAAAATTTCCGCATGGGCATATTACTCCTCCCCACAGAGTTTGGGTTCATAGTCCCCCGAGTCCCCATACCAAATTATCTTCTGGTTCATCTGATTCCTCATGTGATTTCGAGCCTCCTTCACTACATACCTTCATCATTTCAGGACCCATTGCAGGAGCAGGAACCCAAACTAGTGTTCGCTTTGGTTCTACCATGGTGGTCACATCTAGCGGAACCATTTGAGGAACTTTTCCGGTAGCTCCCATGCTACCTTTTATGGATGGGTTAAGCATCCGAGACTTTAGCGAGTTGATAAATGACCCTATACACCATGATGATGGTTAGCCAGCTATGTAGAGTAAGCTTCCCTTTGACATCTCCAAGTTTGAGGGTAATTCTAGAGAGGACCCCACCAATCATGTCTGCTCCTTCCATATGTGATGTTCATCCAATTCAATCACTAATGATTTCATCCATCTTCAGTTGTTCCAAAACATGCTCACTGGAGATGCTATGAAGTGGTATGTTGACGAACTCGTCACCTCTCATTCTAGTTTTGTGATGCTTGCTAAAGCATTCCTTTCATATTTTTAGTTACCTCTCTGATATGACACTGGTATGGAGCTCTTGACCGCATTCTATCAATCCTCTACCATACATCTTTCCTATCATGTTCAAGAGTGGTGTAGAAGGATGAGCATGTGGCGTTCCTCAACCTTTGAAGACCGTGTCTCCATCGATTGGTTTCTTAGAACTCTTTTAGTTCCTATTGCCAAATATGTCGTGTCTCACCTTCCTCAGACATAGAGGAATAGGCTCTCCAGACTTCTCTGAGATATGACTTGATTTATGCTCAATCTGGTTATGTCTATACTATTATACCAGACCTCCCCCATCTTGGTAGTGCCAATGAAGTGGGGGCATCTCATGCCATCGACAGTATCATTGGAGCTATTTCACATCCTTCACCATATACTAATTAGAGTTATGACTATCCATAGGGGGGCACTAGTTTCTCCAAAATATATGCCCCTCCTGCCAGCAACGTGTATTCAGGACAAGGCACTTGTTATGCATCCACCCAACCACATTAGTAGATTTCAGGGCTAGCTAGTGCTCTTCCTGTCTACCAGACCATTTCCCCTCCACCATCTTATACCTATGCACCACCGAGTGCTCCCGCCCCTTGGGTATTAGTGTCGCAGCCTCCCATGCATCATCAACCCTAGCAGCCACCTCCCCCTCAGGGTCAAGTGTTTACACAACACAATATGACCAATCCCCAAAATTCTAAGAAAAATAGTAAAGGGAAAGGTAACAAAGGTAACTAGGATAACCAAGGCAATCAACCTAATGAATCCCAGGGGAACCAGCCTAACACTAACAACTAGTAACAGGGTGATCAACCCAAGCATATACTCTTATACTCACCATATACTCATCAGAGTTATGACTATCCATAGGGGGGAACCAGTTCCTCCAACACTTATGCCCCTCCTGCCAGCAATGTGTATTCAGGACAAAGCACCTATTATGCATCCACCCAACCACATCAGTAGATTTCAGGACTAGCTAGTGCTCAACCTTTCTACCAAACTGTTTCCCCTTCACCATCTTATACCTATGCACCACTGAGCTCTCCAGCCCCTCAGGCATTATTGTCACAGCCTCCCATGCATCGTCAACCCCAGCAACTACCACCCCCTTAGGCTCAAGTGTTTTCACAGCACCAGGATAACCAAAGTAATCAACCTAATAAACCCCACGGGAACCAGACTAACACTAACAACTAAAACAGGGTGATCAAACCAAGCAAAACAAGGTTGTTCGTACGAACAAGCCTTGTGCATGTTGTGGTGTTCATGGCCATTATATTGATCAGTGTCCCATCTTACCCCATATGCGCAAAATGTGGGAAGCTCAGGCAGCTTCTAGAGGTCAATCATTTATGCAAAATCCACCTCAAAATCGTGTGCCATCTCAACCGGTCATGCTCACAAATCCTTTCCCTCAGTAAGGATTTGTTGCTACTCAATGTTATCAATTTCAACGAGCCAATCTTCCCCAACCTTCTGGTCATAGTGACTACCAGATCCTTATGATGAATTATAGCAAGGTCAATCCCTCTGATATCATCCTGCAAAATTGGTCTCATCAATATGACAGGCCATTAACTTGATCCGCCACTAAGTCAAAGCCCAAAGCATCTACTGAGCCTCTTATGACAACAAATGGTCCTTTACAGATCCCTCAAGCTAATGTTGAGTCAATTGATAAGATCCCCAAGGGACCATTATGTTGTAACATGACTTCTAACCATGTTGCCCATACATACAATATAGTAGATGACTTGGCACAATCCCTTGCTACCATGTTGATGCTGGAAGTCCTCCAGTCATGCCCATGTCAAAAGAAAGCTCTACTAATTGCTTTGGGTGCAATAGATCCTTCCGACGATTGTTTTATTGTCTAGCCCATTGATATGACAAAAAATCCTCCATTACCTCCATTTGTTTCTTTCCAGATACCAGTCTGAGTATGTAATGCCATCATCTCCCGATGCATTATTGATAAAGGGGCATCCACCTCCATTATTTCCACTATTGTTAGGAAGAAAATAAAGTCACCTGAGTTGTCCCCATCCACCATCACATTGCATGCTTGGGATGGTCACTCCTCCCAACCTCTCAACATGTATCGCAATTGTTGAGTGACTCTTGTAGGAACAATTATTCATTCCGACATTGAGGTAATTGATGCCCCTCTAGATTACAACATTCTCTTTGGTCATAGTTACACTTATTCCATGTCATTCATTGGATATGTGGTTTTCCGCAATATGTGCTTCCCTCATGAAGGGAAGATTGTCACCATCGATCAATTGAAATACTAAGAGCCAACATCCTTGACCTCCCCTGAGTCCATTATCTCGTTGATGCCCCTCTAGATTACAACATTCTCTTCGGTCATAGTTACACTTATTCCATGTCATTCATCGCATATGTGGTTTTCCGCAATATGTGCTTCCCTCATGAAGGGAAGATTGTCACCATTGATCAACTGAAATACTAAGAGCCAACATCCTTGACCTCCCCTGAGTCCATTATCTCATTGGTGTCCTACAAACAGTCCTCTACCCCTCTCACCAGTGTTTCACCCAGAGTTTACAAAGATTCCTCATTATTAGGTGCTTTCCCTGGTCCTCCCCCTCATATCACTGAGCCTAAATCTTAGACTTGTTAGCATGTTACAAGCATCACAAGATGCTCAAAAGAAGTATTTGAAATCTGATCCACAACTAGCTCCTTAGCACCCTCCTGTTACCATATCATCCAAGCCATCTGGATCCACCCTCCCAATACCTACTCCATTTATGGGTGCTTCTCATTTTTTCCCACCAAGAACTGTTCCTCCAAGTCTGAACCATCCAGGAGTTGTTCCAATATGACATTTCCCTGTAGGATAGATACCTTTCTTGTTTCCTCCTCCAGGAATATTTTATGTCCCTGTCATGGCTTCATTTTTCCTCCCTAATATGACTTTCAGGATCCAGTGTGGTACATTTATCCCCTTGTGAACACTCTGCCTAATCAGTTAAGACCATATCATGCTTTTACCTCGGTTCAATGGTCCCTATGACCCTTGTCACTGCTCCAGTTCCACCACCACCTCAAACATGAATCCACTCCTGTTGCGAACGAATGTTGATAGGGTGGCAAAGCCAAGAAGAAGGAACCTAAGGAGAAGGATCCACAAGAAACTCTATCTCCCAAATATCTAAAGCTGATAGCTTAGTGCACTTTGTGTGAAGTTGTTGGGCATGCCACTAATAACTATCCTGAAATTCCTCATCTCAAACCTTTGGTTCATGAAATGTTCCCTGATTCAAATATCCCTGAGGTCGAAGTTACCTTATCGAGACCAACCAAGAAACTCAAAACATTACACAAAAATTACCATTGTGCTTTATGAGAACATTATGGTCACTATTCTCATTGTTGCCCTCCTCTCAACGAATTTTGTGATTTCCTTCAAGTGATTTGCAAATATGAGACCACTCATAGTGGATCACCTACTCCTTTACCCATGGATTTTGGTACCACTAGTACACCAGAACAGGGGGACTTTGGTTCCACCATCGTGATCCCTCCCCCCAATGTCAAGATGATGACCTCCACAGTCCATATCCTTTACCTATCGTCATCCTTGAGATCTTAGCAGGAAAAATTCTCTAAGGTTCCCGCGCACGCTTCTATTGAACATCCTTTGTCAAAATACCAGGTCTCAACATCAGTAGATTTTTCATCTACTAGCTCGTCATCTACCATTCTAGATGATGCGTATGTGAACCCTCTTTCTCATGATGATGAACCAGGTACTACCGCATCATGTAGTCAATCTTCCTCCCATCACCCCATCTTCCATTCTGATGAGGACATCATGGAAGCCATGACTACCCCTGATTATCCTTGGAACGATATGCAACATCGTGCATACCTCCACCCATATTTGGATTCCACCACTCTAAATATATCCAGTACACCCATAACATACTGGGGGACACATAGGCCCTAACATATCCTTATCATCCTTTGGAGGAGCTTGTGCCAAGTTTAGCCAAGATGCTTGAATATGTTTTTCGAGCAATCAAAACACAATGGCGCTCCATAAACTCCTCCTGATATGGGGCATCATCCCCACCTTTACATACCAGATGAGTCTGGTCCATCGTATATGTTTGCAGGTAGTATCACATGCTTGGGGGCATGATGGTTTTCCTATGTCCATATTCTCAATTGATTAACATAACTCTCGGCCTAGATCCCACTAGATCTAGGTGTGGTTGATCATCCTCCCATTCCTAGGATAGTTTGTCCTACTGGGCTCTCTGGTGAGCCATGTTCATATCACATATCATAGATGTTTGATACCATATCTTCAAATATTCTACTCTACATTGACATAGTCCCCATGTTTGACTTACTGGGTGAGAATGATTCTAGACTTCCTCTAGTCGTTTATTCTTGTTTTCCTCTTCCCTTAATTCTTCACCTGGAACCATCATTCCAAAAAGCATTAATGCCATATTTATACAAGTAAGGAAACTTTCCTAAAATTCATAGATCCCGGTTTCGATGGTCCGATTGTTCGCTACGATATCCAAAAGATTTAGGGCCTTCTCCTCCTCTCGAATTGGAGGGAAAATGACCTTTTATAAGAAAGCCCACAGTTTTTCTATCACCTATTGTGACCAAACCAAAGCTCAGTCTGAGAAACCATTGGAAATCTCTCATCGAGTACTATAATGGGCCTCTCTTCATTTTTTATGATTTCGAACATCACCCAGAAGCCATTTTTCCAAGAAGGGTCACTTCGTCGACTCTTAAAATTGAATTTATTCATATGTGACGCCTGTACTTTGGGGACCACCTTCCCTTGATACTTGTCGTCTCATGTGTCAATTTTCATAATGGGAAACTAGTGTTTTCTCATGTTTTCATGGTCCCCACTAGGCCTATTCTTTGTGGCAGCATCATTGAGTAACCCATTTTTAGAGCATCTACGATGAGTCACCTTTGGATCCAAGGAGTCTGTTTCACATCCCATTGTATCATTTCATAGTCTTCCATCCATATTTTCATACAATTCATCCTTTGTTGCTCATTTTGGTCATCAATCATATTTTCCACCATCCCCTCCAGAGTCGAGTTAGTCGCTACCAGGTCAACCATGCACTTTATGCTATGACAAGGGAAGTTGTTTGTTTTTCTCTCAATCCCATTTTCTCCATTGTCCCTATTGTCAGTCCATTAGTAACATTAATATTTTCACTCATGCCTTAGTTGAGGATCCTCATTTCCTGACCTACGGTGGACCTATTCTGTCGACATCAGCACATTTATTCTAGAAGAGTATCCTAGAGGGCAGTTTATCTTGGTTCTAGCTTCCACTCTTGTTTGGTGCCTTAGGTCAAGCAAAAGGACTTATTATTTCTCTTTGATTTGGTTTCTTTATGCTCGTGATTCATACACTTGATGGTCCATTGATGCAGCAGATTGTACCAAGGATTCTCGGGTGTGTGTGAGATGTTTCAAACCTCATGAGGGGGTGGCCCTTCAGGTAGCCTCCCCACATTCCCAGATGACTTCATATTATACTACCACCTCAGATGCAATTCTGCAGATTTGATGGGTTTGGTTCTTGTCGCTTCCAGCGTTCATAGAATGCATGTCTCCTTTAGATGATCCATTCAGTTTTGCAAAGCCCCTTCCTGTTCAATCATGAGGAACATTTTTGCAGCAAGGATGCTGCAACTCGTAGTACTACTAACTTTACTTCATCAACTCGGGGTTTTGTTGAAGCCTCAAAAATCATTGCTACAACATGGGGGAAAGCCACCTAGTCTAGACTTTGGTTAGTAGCTCTTTTTCCGTTTTGTGTAGTGGCTCCGACTAGGATAATGGGACCAGTTTCCCAGAAGAGATTTTGAAAGTGTTGGTGGGGTGATATAGGATTTAACAGGGGGAATGATTAAACTAAGTGTAACCTAATCTAAACTACTAAACACATGCATATATCCTATTTTTAAATCTATTTAACTACAAATATGCTCAAGAATTAAATAAAGTATGTGATTTTCAATCATGTCCTATAGAAATTGGTAATAAAGATCATTCAACTGCAATAAGAAGTTAAATCATTTAGTAGTAATTGTCTTCGATAAATAGTTAGACAAAATGATTGAGAAAGATATATAGCATATCAAATCGTTCATGTATTCAGAATGGAATTGAAGTTATCATTGTACAAAAGTGTAACAATACTAAACTAATTCAAACTTTCACACATAAAACAATTAAAAGAAGAATTATTGATGGATACATAAATAAAACAAGATCATAAGATAAAAGTACCATATATGATAGGTCCTGCTCATGTACTTCAGCAATATGGACCTAATTTCAATCATTCCAACACATTCTAAGAGTACAAAAGTGCATTTCAGTAGAGCATGCTAGATATTTAAGAGAAATTAGATCGTGCTCCATTCATTCCATCAGAACCTCCTCAAAAGTACAAAAGTGCAATGTTTTGAAGAATGTTTCTGAAAAAATTTATGGACCCCTCCCTAAATGCATGAGAGGGGTTTAAATAAAAAACTATAGGTCCTAAAATAGATTATTACAAAAAATAGCTGAGGAGGTTTAAACGGCCTTCCTCAGATCATGTGAAAATAAAAATAAACTAAGTGACTAACTCCTTTGCATTTGATCTTTGAGATCACAAATCTCTGTCATAGGCTAGAGCTGTGTTGGTTGGCCGATCACAGATTTTAACTACCCAGAAAATATAGCGTTTGTTAGTGCTGGATCCATTTTTGTGTGGAGGTTGTTAAGAATCTCAAGGTCATCTACTCATTGTATGGTTTTACTACGAACTGCTAGAACACTTCACAGTTTAGATTTCTCATCTGTCTGATTACCTCCTTTTTCATTATTATTTGCCTCCACTGTTGCTCTAACTGTTTGATATTTGGAAGAAATCCTAGTATGAATTTTGTAACTAGGTTTCCACCATGAATATTTTTGTTGATGGCTTCTACTGTGTTGTTTTTTGTTGTTGTTGTGATCACCGTTGCACTTTCCTCTTTCTTGAGACAAGAACTCCAATATGTGAACAAGATGTCTTTATGCGATTCCTCTTGCTTTGGCAGATCAACCTTTCTCCCATCTTCTGATTCTTGCCAGGTGATAAAGTTAGAAATAGTTTTGTGGATTTCTTCATACTCAAGTCTCATGTCAACAACTTGGCTTGTTAGCTTATCACTAATCTCACAATAAGGACTTATTTGGGATATTTTTTGGAAAAGAACTTCCTTCTGCTACATTAGTTGGGAGTTAACTCTCAGTGCTTCCTTTATGAACTCATCGATTTGATGATTGTCTTTATACTTATCTGTCGTAGCATGTATCCGCACATCTCTTTTTGCTAGGCTGGCCTGATGTTGTATTCGCATCTGTTCAAATTCTTGCTGGAGCTCGGCTACTTGTTCTTCTTGTTGATTGGATTTCTCCTGAGCTAATTATTGTTCCGCCAATAGAATTATTTGTTCCTTTTCTTTAAGTAGCACTTGGACCTCTATTGCTTTGTCAATAGTTTCTGTAGCATAGGCTCCTACAAACTGTGATAATTTTGTGAGATTTTTAGATGGGTCCATGGAAAAGTCCTTCCATACAATGTCCATCAGTTCATTGTCAGGACTTGTAACAGCTACAATGTCTAGATTTCTTTCCTTCCTCTATCTCTTTACAACAACTTCTTAGGTAGGATTATAAAATACATCTATTGGATGAATTTCCTTAATTCTCAAAATAATTTCTGAAGTGGGGGCGGTAGGAATGAGCTCAACATCTTGAGTGCCTACAGTTTTTTCTACTATTGTTTCTTGAGTAGACTTGTGTTTTGTTTGCTTAGGAGTCTATATATCATATGTTTATTCATCTGTGTGAAGTTTTTTGTTATAATGTTCACATTCTTTTTCCAAATCAATAACTGGGGTTTTTGCTGATTGAGTGGATGTAGAGTGAACTTATGCATGTTACTTTGTCGAAGTTTGCTCGTTGTTTCCTCTGTAGTTCTAGTTGTGTCCTTTTCAAACTCTTTATTTTTTATTCCTCCCCCATTTTGAGACTGATTCTCTGAGTGCTCTGACTCATGTGTAGATCTCTCTTGGGTTTCTTCTTCAGAATTCTCTTTGGAGTTGTCCTCCAAGCTTACACTGGGAGTTGGCTCCCTTATTGGTTCAATTTACAGTAGGTCCATTGGGACCTTCAATAATATCCTTTTTTTATATACATGGAAAGTTTTAACATCATCTAGGGTAAAAATTAGTGATGCCATATGCATCACTTCTGAAAATGTTTCTTTTTGTAGGAAGAGGTCATCGAAGGCATCCTCCTCATGGGTGAATGGTTTTACTTTCACCATAGTAGTGAAGTCCTTAGCAGTGCCATTTCGGTAATACCATCTTCCCTAGATTGTAGCTAATTTCAGACACTTCATGATCTCTGCTTCTTTGCATGCATGTCCAAAATCATGTAGCAAAAATGCACCACATTGCAACAAAAATGTAGGCCAAATGGCCTTCTTCTTCTCTTTCAATCCTCTGCTCAACCCACCTTCCCCTACTGTTTGGTAGGCTATCTTCCTAGCCATTAATTTGTTGGGGACATAGTATGGGAGAACATACGGTGAAGAAATTCTCCCAAATACTCTAATATAGGTAAATGTCTCCTCTCCAAACCATCTGGCTACATGCAAGATATCCACTTCAGCTTCTTTTGAAAGCCTAGGGCGGTTGTGCTGTAGAATTGTTTATGGATGGGTAGCATAACTCCTTGACAAATCTTATAAAAATGGGGGTGAAACTGAGGCTCCCACAAAATATTATGGTACACATGGATAGGGATTGGCTCTTGCATGATCCACTTCCATCCCATAATGGGAAATTTAGAACTAAAATAGATTGCATCGATTACAAATGCACTTATGAAAAACCGAGGATAAACCCTTATAAAGGAGCTTCTTTTTCTCATATATTCCATAATGGATTTTTCCAAATTAACCCAAAAAAATTGAGCCCACTTCATTATCGTTGTGTTGACAGCTACATCTATTAATGGAAGCCATTCTGGGGAAAATTTGTTGCTATCAGGTTTACCGAATAATCTACATAGCATGGCTGGTGCAAAACTATAAGGGGGAGAGATAGATGGCATAGAATACATACTCATCTTATCCCATTTGAGCTTTCCTTTACTTTTTGTCCAGGCCCGTGTGACATCTGCTGAGTCATCATTCTCTTTAGAAAATTGCTTGAGGAACTGTTTATTGTAGAGCTTTTGTGGCTCTAATAAATCGTACATTAGCTGTAGGTTTTCTGCTAAAAAAGATCCCATAACCTCTTGCCTATGATTCTTGAACTCTTTGTCTAAGATGTCCACCACATCAATTATCTACTTGACCATATCCATTTATGGGATTAGCTTTGTCTTGTCGCTATGCAGTGTATGAATGAGCATGTTGTCTCGAAGTATGAGGCATCAGAGGAATCATGAGCATCGGCCATGGAATTTGCTACCAGCGGTCATGGCCTTTGCTACCAACGACATCAGTTTTTCCTCTTCTAACAAATAATACATGGCTTCCCATGTTGAAGTTCCTCTATCTCTGTTGCATGTAGTATTAGAGAAAATAGGGAACATTTCTGACATTTCAAACGCAGCTTCCTTTCTCCTCTTTGCCATTGCTGCTAAAACCTCTTCCTTTGAATTTTTCCTGAAATGGAGCAAAGTGAAAGCTATCAGATAGACATAAGAAATAACGAAAATGAGAATGAATGATATAGAGAACCTTGGAAAAGTGACAAGAAAGGAATTTTAATTAAACGCATATGAAAAGATGTCGTATCACGTCGAGCCGCTTTTCAAACATAAATGCCATTAACCCATACTAAATACCCGCTGATGGTTCCTTATAACTACCTTTATTGCTCATTAATGTTCTACATTGTTAGACGGGAAAGAAAAATTTTAACGTGGTGAGATTTAGCTGCAAGAATGCCTATTTTGCAATTGCGATGCAATATTGCAAATCTCATTATCGCATATTTGATTGTGTGCTTTCTTAAAGTTCCTTAGGTTCCTGCAGGATGTGAGATGCGGGATAAGCCATGTATTATTTATTTCTTAAAGCATACCTTGTTTGATGGAATTTTTACCTTATAAAGCATTTTTTACTATGCGGTGGACTTAAGTGCTACTTTATGACATGGGCTTTAATCGGGTCTAGGCTTTTATCGCATTTCACAACATCACGTTGTTCGTAAGATTTCAGACCTTTCTTAAGTGTTTTCAATACGATGTGATAAGGTTGACTGCCTTATCTCAATATCGCATTTCGCATGTTTCAGCATACTTCGTGAGGGTTTGCTCTTTGTGAATGATGATATGCAATATGAGCTTTATTTTAATAGGAAATGCCTTAGGCCCTAGTTTTAAATGAATAAGCGTAATGATATGTAGGTTAAGCACAGTGATTCATTTTGATCACTTTTCATAGATTTTGCTTGTTAATAAGGCTTTTGGAACACTTGGTACAAAGGTATGTGAAAAGGTGAGTATATCTAGCTTTCAAAGGGTTTTGACTTGATATCTTGCTTTATTCCAAAAATTTAAAAGAAAGTGGCTCAATGCTAAATTTGTTTTTTGAAGGATTTTATCAAGGGTCCTATTTATTAATAGTATATTAGGTATTGTATTAATAAATGGGGGGTTGTTGAATAGCACAACAATTGGCGATTCACTAGAAAAACCAATTATCTATGACAGTTTTTTGAAATTTCTAAAAACTTCCAGAATAAAGGTAGTTCAGAAAATAAAAATACATGAAATAGAAGATAAGTAACATTTCTCTGAATAAAAATAAAAACAAAATCTACTTAATTAACATCCATTTTATTATCCCCTTCAATATGAAAATTTATTTGTCTACATCAGTCATTACTTGGTTTTAAATATAAAAATAGGGGACTCTTGCAAATTAGCTTTTAGATGTACTCAATTGTCATAGGTAGAGCCTCTGCTACCAGCAGGCATCCATAGCCTCGACAGGGTTACCTTTTAACCAACAATGATTCAATATCCCATCTAGGTAAGAGTGCAATTTTTAAAGATAAATTCAAATTCATATACTTACTTTATTTCTCAATTTGTTTTTATAAACAATTCATTTTTCTTAAAATTTTCATTTTCTTCTTAAAGGTCATTGTCTTGGTTTGGTGGCCAAAATTGACAATGCCATTCACTGGTTGTAATTTTAATTGAACAAGCTGGCTCATAATGAGACCCCTTGTCTTTTGATTAAAATAATCTCAAGTCATTACCTTGTTTTGGTATGTAGAATTAGTAATGCTAGTTGTTACTTCCCAATGATCATGGTAAGTCAGCTCTTGATGAGACCACTTCTCCTTTTAAGTTTAAGCATATTTTAGAATTAAACTCTAGAAAGTGAAAGCTCACTAGATGGGGAGAATCATTGACTCCTTAAGAGTTACTGGATGACAATTATAGAGTTAAATATGCTTCTCTATAGAGAGTCTTTTCTTTGTTATAGATAATTTTCTTAACTGATGGTAGAACAAAGGTTCTTTTACAAAGTTGAATTTTACCAAAGGACAACTAAGTTTGGTAGAGGACAAGAAATTCTAGAGAGATAGAACTTAGCTTATGTTTCAGATGTGAAAATCATCTTATTAAAAATCTCTACTTATACAAGCAAAAAATCAAACTATAAAAGAGACTATTATTATAAAGGCCAATAGCAAATGCTACTCGACTTTTATTTTCCTAGAACATAAAAACAATAACATACAATGAATAGAAGAGATTATCTTCTATGAAAAATTGTTGGTAATAGGATGCCCCAAGGATAGTTTTGGGGCTATAAGCGCATGTTTTGGGTCAACTTCGTAATAAAGTTGTAAAGTCTCCACATTTTGCGGTCGCAGATCACAAAGGTGTCATGAGTCATAAAGGGTTGTCTACCCTTATTTTTTAAATTGTAAAGTTGGCTGTAAAGATCGACCCATGGTCCACGGACCATGGGATTGTATGAAAAGAGCTAAGTAAGTAATCTCTAAGTCGTCTTAAGTTTTTGGGAAGCAAAGAATGGAGTGAAGAATCTTGATAGCAGAGTGTAAGTGTTTTGGGTCTTAGTGTACGTAGAGGATCTGCAACTGAGTGTGCAGAGGCCTAGGGTAGAAGTCTGCAGCTGAGTGTACGGACCCCTACAATAGTGTGCGCAAGGTGGATCGAGTCTGTATTAATTTGAAGATATCAATAAAGATAATTATTCTACAAATTCTGTGTATTTATTCATGTTAATGAATCTTGTTATATTGTGTATGGATTTCATTTACAATGCTTATGTGATGCGTTAATGTATGTGATTATATTGGGTAAAGGAATAGAAGTAAGAATATCATATTGTGTGGCACGAACTGTGATTGTTTGGTAAGATAAGTAAAACACTTAAGATAACCTGGGAACCTATACAATATGCTATCATAGCAGCGCAAAAATACCTGGACCACAGGTTAGGGTTGTGTGAAGGTTGATCATACTCCTTCGTGGAGGTACTGAAGGGTGGAATAAGGGGCTAGACTGACAAAGCCCTAGAACTTAACGACCTGCATGAAAGTAAGAATAGAGGGTATAAACCGAAATCACGACCATCTCAGGGTGCGGAAACTTGTTTCCAACATCCCCCCATACTGCTTCGGGTGAGACTTTGGTCCGTGCTCCACGGGCTGATGCCGAAATGACGAGTAGTGTATGGAATTGTTTGGCTAACTAACACTGAACCTAGGTCAAGCCCCATGTAGCCAACAAATGGTTCTGTTGCCAAGACCAGAATCTACATAAGAGATGTATGATGTCGTATCACTCGAATCCAACTAAGAAAGAGATTGAAGATTGGCTCGATAGGAAGATCCAAGAATTCGTAGTGTAGAAGAGCAGAAATCCGTGACTAACAAAGGAATAGTGGCTAGACAGGTATCTATATACATCAATCCATGAGATCTTTTTCTATTCCTTTCCAGGTTAGTTATACAAGTGGATTGCGAAGCCAGCGGATATCGAAGGACGGCGGAGTCTTGACGGTCCTATTGTCTAGACCCTAGAGTTAGTACAGAGACTGGAAGCCTCTAAGGATAAGATCATCCGTGCTATTGATCATTGGCTTGATCACATCATAGGAGGATTTGTGACTGAATTAACGGTTGATACCTCAGTTACTTACAGCGAGGCGGAGCGGCATTTTTCAATTGTCCGCGAGGTAAGTACATGAAGTCTTTGAGTACCTCGATTAAGATGTTATTGTGTGAAAAATGGGTTATGGAGCTACCTTGATGTTTGGAGCTACTCGAAGTGGAAATACCTACAAGAACAGAGGAAGAAAGGGTCTTGAATATAGCCCACTGATTTCACCTCCACTAGGTGATGAAGATGGAGTAGCGCGGGCTTCTCCGTGAACTGCAATTCAGTTAATAATATAGGGATTCCCATGACTTCCACCTCCACTCACATCACCTCCAACGTCACCACCATCACCTACGACTTCACCCATACCACCACCACCTCCACCATGGTTCAGAATGGAAAATTCAATGAAGTTGTCTTTGTTTAAAGGCTTGGTAAATGAGGACCCGGACCAGTTTTAGTTTGTCATGAAAGCTGTATGGGAAGCTCAAGGCATTACAGATGATCACATGAAGAAGGAAACATTGGTTAGTGCTTTGCAGGATTGTGTGCTAACCTGGTACATCAAGTACTCCAATAATAACCCAAATCCTGAGGTGGCAGACATCCAGACCGTGCTGAATAAAGAGTTTAGTAGGCCTAAATCTGAGGCACAATCAATTGTGGAGTTCAAGGAAATCATGTTGAAACTAAGTGAGACACCTTGGGAATTGGATTAGTGGTTGAAATGTAAAATCCATGAAGCTAATATCAACTTAATAGATGGACATCATCGCGAGTGGTTCGTGGCTTCGCTCCTGCCACACCTAATGGTTGCACTGTCACAATAGAAGATTACGACTCAGGCAAAGGCCTTGGAGATTGGAACGAGATTGCATGAAACACCGATGTAAGATAAGAATCTAGGGGTTCATCAGATCCATGCATAGTTGCAAAATCTTTGCCTTGAAATGCAAAGTTAGAAGAAGGACAAAACAGTTCAACTAAGTTGCGCGAAGAGTTATGGTGCCTGAAATGTAAAGGTGAGGGCATGACAAAGACCATTTCCCGGTCTTTGCAAACTATATTGCAGGAGGAGGACCAATTCCTTTGAGGCCAGAAGCTCAAGTAGGATTGAGTGTGGGGCCTACATTGTGGTACATTATATGTTAGTAGTATGAAAACATACAATGTATAGCTGTCATTCGCTGCAGAAGTTTGTATAGACACTGCAACAACTGTTATGCAACTTCTGCACATCAGTAGGGCATGATGAGCACAAATACAGAAGTTATGAATTGATGATGGACAGAACTCCCGCTTATAGGGTTCAGGCAGAAACGCAGCCCCTTGACTAGAGTGCAGGGATGGCATGAACAGGCTTTTAGGGGCGTAGACGAGGTCGAGGCAGAGGAGGCCCTAGCAGAGGTTAGTGACAGCTAATCTGCTACAATGGTGGAGGAGCAGGGCACTATGCCCATGAGTGCACTAACCCGACATGACTGTTGTGAAAATATTGTACTATGTTTGATCATGACACAGAGGAATTTCCTACACTGATAGCAAGAATACGAGACAGAGGGGTGCTGCCACCATAGCCAAGTCAGAACCTGCAGCTGATGAGGTCTGAGCCTTGCGAAGAGAATCCAAACATGAATATAGTGCTTTAAAGTGGAATGGAAATAGTGGATGATAAGTGGAAAAAACCTAAAGACAATGCATGGGTTTTCAAAGCTCCAGTGAAGGAGGTTGAGTTTGACTTAGAGCACGCACATGAAACATTCATGGAAGCAAAGAAGAGCTTTGTTGAGGTCTCTACCTCAGGGAGCAAGGATGAGCTTGATCAGGAAATGGACCCTTCTGTGATAATGACCTTTCTAGAAACCTGCATGAAGCTGTTGCGTGATAGGAGGGATGTGAAGCGGTTATAGAAGCTTATAAATAGATGCGTGGGAAACACTCTAGGTGAACTGTGCGTGGTACAGAAGATTGGGAAGAAAAAAGCAAGGATGGGACGAGAAATGAGACTGATTGTGTGGATAGGAGAATATGAAATGGATCAGGTTATTTTGGAATTGGGGTTAGATGCGAATGTCCTACCAAGGCAAACATTGGAGTAGATGGAAAGACCCGCAGTGCAGTGGTCTCCAATTTAGTTAAGGATGGAAAATCAGCAGAAGATCATCCCCATGGGACAACTTCAAGGAGTGACTACAGATATTGAAGGCGTGAGCGTGTTGGCTGACTTTGAAGTAATAGAAATTATGGATGACAACAACCCCTATCTCGTGCTCCTTGGAATTGATTGTGTTACTGATATGAATGGGGTAATCAACCTAAAGAAGGGAAAGATGATTTTTTAGAAGAAATCGCTTCGTATAATAGTAAGCCTAGATCCTTCTGAAGGATTGCGCTATATTGAGCCAATATGCAATTATGAGAGCAATGATGATTTGGGCTACATATATAAGATAACTGCACGAGACCAAGATTGGGTGAATCCAACAACTGGTGGACAAATTACATGGGATCGTGAGAGTTCTTGCACCTCAGACTCTAATGAAGAATTAGAGCACTGGCAAAATTAGCTACATGAAGTAACCACACTAAGTTGTAACATGATGACCTAGTCGCTTCGCTGTGTGTCGTTGGAGGTAAGAACTTTTCCCGATGGCCTTAATTATGTAGATGTGTTTTTGGATGCATTTGAGAGGGAGGTACTAGAAAAGTAGCATTTCCAGGCTTTGAGCTGGGCACTGCGCTTTATGCTCGCAAGGTGGTGGGGTACGCACAAGGGTAGCTTTAATGACTGGCGTGAGTGTTGGAGGATGATGAGGACATGCTTTGGGAAACTGAAGGTACAAACGGCAGACAAATATGATGGGAAGGATGATCCACATGCACACTTGGTGAAATGGGCTCGGGCTTATAGAGCGAAGCCCCAACCGGAATGGGTGCACTTGTTCTGTCATACCTTGGATGTCATCCCAATGAACTGCTACTAGGAAATAGAGCTCTACCATGTTATAGGTGAATGGGATAACCACACGAAGGATTCATAATGATGTTTAGCTTTGAAGATGGTTTTGATTGTATTGACGAAGTGCTACAATAAGTGAAAGCAAGCATCTTTAATATATCGTAGGATCCTTTGGATCTGATTCCAACCAGATTGGACTACTCAGCTGAGCCACATGCTTGAGTGCTATAACGTGACTGCGGAAGAAGAAGATGAGGATCCGTGAAAGATTAACATCCCTGAAATAGAGGGTCACCATGAGGTTGAGGGACTGCAGATTGAGAATCTTGATATAACTCTGGCACTGGAAATTAAATAGGTAAATATTGGTACGGAGGTGGAGCCCAAATTTCTGAAGATTGGAGATTATTGGGATGATGCGACAGTGGATAAGGTCACTAAATTTATCCATGAATACTAGGATTTGTTCCCTATTAAGCTTACGGAGCTAAAAGGGATAATAGGAGATCTGGGTGTTATGAAGATCACGTTAAAATCCGAATCCAAGCCGGTTAAGCAAAGACCTTACTGTCTCAATCTGAAGTATAAGGAGAAGGTCCGCTTAAAGCTAGAGAAGATGCTCGTGGCAGGCATCATTGAGCCCATAGAAGAATTTGATTGGGCAAGCCCAATGGTGTTACAGGAAAAGAAGCAAAAGGATGAAATAAGGATATACGTAGATCTCAGGAAGTTGAATGACACTTGCATATATGATCCTTTCCCGATTCCATTCACTGATGAGGTATTGGATAATGTAGGTGGCCAGGAAGTGTATTCCTTCTCTAATGGGTTCTTTAGGTACCATTAGATCAAAATCATGCTAGATGATAGAAGCAAGACAATCTTGGTGACTGAGTGGGGATGTTTTTAGTACACGGTAATGCCTATCGGATTGAAGAATGTGCCTGCGATTTTTTCGCGCGTAGTCATTGATGCGTTCAATGAATTTAATCATAAGTTCCTAGAAGTGTACCTTGATGACTGGACTATGTTTGGGTTGGTCAAATTCCATGTGGAAAGTTTGAGCCTGATGCTAGATACTTGTCGAAGGTACCAGATCGTGCTCAATTTGAAGAAATGCATGTTTTGTCTTCCTTTTGGGACCCTGCTGGATCATGTGGTTTGTAGGCAGGGAATGATGCTAGAGCCCGTGAAGATCGTGGTGATACTTAACTTGGAGGTGCCGAGGAATGTGAAATAGTGTGCAACCTTAGGGCATACTGGGTATTATAGGAACTTTAGCAAGGGCTATGTCTAGATCACTGTGCCTATGGAGAAGTTATTGAAAAAGGATGACGCATCTTGCTGGAATGAGGACTGTAAGAAAAGCTTGGATGTATTGAAATAAAAGATGGTCACCGCATCGATTTTAGTCTTCCTAGATTGGAAAAAGGAGTTTCATGTACATGTTGACGCATCATGTATAGTGGTGGGAGCAGTTCTGGCACACGTTGGCGAAGGAGAATTGGACCATCCTATAGCTTCCACAAGGAAAAGGTTATCCAAGGCTGAGAAGAACTATTCCACCACCAAGTGTGAAGGGTTAGCCATGGTATACGTGCTCCAAAAGTTTAGAAACTATCTGCTGGGTGGAAATTTTAAGATGTACACACATCATTCCGCATTGAAATACCTAGTCAATAAGCTTGTGTTGGGGGGGAGAATCTGTAGATGGTTTTTATTGTTCCAGGAGTATGATTTGGAAGTTATTGTGAAGCCTGGATGACTGAATGCAATACCAGACCATATGTCACACATCAAAACAAGGGAAGAGCCCACTAATTATGAGGAAGGATTGCCTGGCACACAACTATTTGAAGTGTGCATCATGGACGTTTATTTTGAAGATGTCATACACTTCCTAACAATATGAACTGCCCAGGAAGGTTACACTATCCAAGATAAAAAGGAGTTAGTGGTGTGCGTGACAGACTTTTCTGTCATTGCCAGGCATTTTCAAAAAATGGGATCTGATGAAAAATTGTGACGATATGTACCAGAGTTTGAAAGGAGCAGTATCGTCACAGATGCTCATGGGGCACCGGGGGAGGTCATTATGTAGGCAGAGCGATTGCATAGAAGATTCTATGTGTAGGGTTGTGGTGGCCAACCCTCCATCAGGATTCAAAAGCTTACTACAAGGCACGTGATGTGTGTCAAGGGACTGGCAGGCCATCGCGAAGGGATGAGCTACCTCTAAATCCACAGATGACATTAGAACCCTTTGAGAAATGGGCGATAGATTTTGTGGGACCCATTCAGCCCCAAGGGAAGAAGACAGGAGCATGGTACATTATCACTGCGACAAAGTATTTGACTCGATGGGCAGAGGCACAGCCTGTGAAGGATTGCACGAGCACGACTACTACGAAGTTCCTCTTTGAGTATGTACTGACACGATTTGGCTGTCCAAAGATTTTGATGAGTGATCATGGTACGCACTTTCTGAATGAGATGATCAGTGCGCTGACGGAGGAATTTCAGGTATATCACCAGAAGAGCATGCCTTATCAACCATAGGCTAATGGGATAGTGAAAAAATTCAATAAATTGTTGGAGAATGCGTTGACCAAGGTTGACAATGCTCGACGAAGTGATTGGGACCTACGCATACCCGCAGTACTATGTGCCTATCGGATGACATGCAAGAAGTTGACTGGACAGACACCCTTCAGGCTTGTATATGGTGTTGACGTAGTGATGCCCATAGAATACATTGTTCCTAGTCTGTGCATAGTAGCACTATCAGGTATGACATATCACAGAGCCTTGGAAGAGAGGCTTACATAGCTGGCTAGGCTTGAGGAAGAGGTATTTCTAGCTAGATTCCACCAACAGGTCCAAAAGGAGCACGAAAAAGCATAGCATGATCGAAACACTAAGATGCACACATTTAAGGTAAATTACCTGGTTTTGTTATATGACAAAAAGTTTGATAAATTTCCAAGGAAGTTTAGAATGCACTGGTTAGGGCCCTATGCCATTAAGGAGATTACTGACAGTGGAGCAGTTCATTTGGTTAAACTGAATGGAGATCCCTTGCTAGGAAAGGTGAATGGCAGTCGATTCGAGCCATACACTGGTGGTCTGTCCATGTGACTATATGAGGGTAGAAAAGGATTAGTGACCCAGGCAGTTGAAAGGAGGCGTGGCACTATAAATTACACTGCTTGAGTTGGGGAGCTGTGCAATTGGAGGATTGTGTGAAGCAAGAAAGTGTCACAGGGTTCACGGCAGCATGAAGGGATCTGCGCTACCTAGGGAGAAACCGTGCAGGTTAGTCGGAAAGTGACTCTTAAAGTCGTTGTTCATAATTTGACGGTACAAATGTGGCCAAATGCAGCAGGCAGCCGACATTTAAGATGAAATTTATTGGTTAGATCCTTAAAAATCTATCGCCAATCTAGCATTAATGAAGCGAATGTGGGAGGAACGGTCAGATTTGAATTCAAAATGCCCTATAAATCATAGGTGGCTGCCAAGTGGAAAACACTTGGCATTTTTAGAATTGAGTTGCTGAGCTCTCAGGCACACATGAACCGTGAGAACTTCAAAGCTTTGATAGCTAGTTCAGTATTTGAGACATTGCTGAAGGCGACAATGGACTTATTACATAACATCATCTCGGCACCCACAAAAGCTATGGATACCAAAGTAGTGACAGCCAAGGAGGCTATGCCAGAAATTGTTATAGAGGCAGAGGAAGTTGCTCCAGAGGTTGCATAAGTCTTAGCTGAAGTTCCCAAATCACCATGGACACCTAGACCGAAGCTACCCCCAGCCAAGGAGAGTGTGAAGGATAAGAAGGGCAAGCAGCCTGCAATATTGGTGCATGTATTTCCAAGAAGAAACCCACTGAAGGACAAGCCCACCGCATAGGAAAATGGCAAAGCCATCAATCTGGAGCCAGACGAGGAAGAAATCGAAGACATCCCGATGGATGATGAGGACATGGGGATATACATGGAAGAAGTTGAAGTCCAAGGTGCTAACCTTATCACTTGGTTTCCTAAGTACATCCCTCCGTGCAAGGGCAAGACCAAGGTGCCTAAAGATATCGATGAGAGCAAGGTCCCTTTGCAAACCCCTCTGCTACCAGATGAGATTGTTTTTAAAGGATCGTGCTTGCGGCAGGTTCCTCTATTAAAGTTGGCAGACTGGGACTTAGTAGACCATGAGAAGTTGCCGCACTTATCGACATAGTAGCTAATGTGCCGAATTATTGATACAACCATCGGGATGACCGCACTGGAATTGCGGAGATGGCTCAGAGGAGTAGACAAGGCAGGTCTACTCAACATGCTATGGGTATGGCACTACAACTGCACCTTGATTACAGTCTTGGTCATCAAGAAGTTGTTATACTTGGTGCATGATGGGTGTCTATGGCTGGAGGAGACAATTCCTATCACTGACAGATTGATCACCAAGATCACATAGTTGCCCTACACAGGAGAAAACATGGCCATGATGCTTGGCAGAAAAGGTGGCGAGCAGGCCCTCATGAAGGGCATGAAGGAAAAACTTAAGCTTGTGAAGAAGCCACGTGAATATTCCATATCAAGTATCAGTGACCCTACCGTCAATGTAGCCACGTATATTTTGGCCGGAAAGGTGGCGAGGAAGTATCATGTAGATGAGGTGCTGACACTTGTCGTCATGCTAGCATCGTAACGCACCAAAGGAGTCGAGTTCAATTGGGTGCACTATCTCTACGATGAATTCATTACGAAATGTGATGAGGCATAGTAGATTAGAAAGACCTTCCACTACGTTTGGCTCTTGTTGCCTATTTCTCTGGTAGCATGGGAGCTACCTGAGGAAAATGAATTCCCTTCGGTCACACTAGACCTAATCGAAGCAGTGAAGTACGCTTTGCTATGGGTGACCAAGGATGCACAGTGCATCAAATATAGAAATATCTTCTGGATCTTGATGGAGATGGACATCCACAAGGCTATTAATCACAAACTACGCTTGTCACCTACTGTGTTTGCCAACCTGCAGGGGTGCGAGGAGTTCAAGGAAGATTTTCACCATGCGTCAATCAGGGCACGAAAGGACCCTGCGCATACATGGTATGACTTGCATTACTTGGCAATGGATGATGTCATTGATACAGTACTTGATTCCTGGTTGACAGAGTGGTGCACTGCATCAGACTTGGCAGTCAGGGTGAGCAAGTCCACCGCTCAGTTCAATAAGGAGCAGGCCAAGCTCAAGATGGTGCAGCTAGCCGAGAAGAGGATGAAGGAGGTCGCTGACAAGTCCCAGCTGGATCGTGATGCCACTCAGTTGACGGAGAAGAAAATAGGTGGAACAGAGTGGGGCTCTGGCAAAAGTGCGAGGTCGCTTCACCCGAGATAGAGGAAGAAATGGATGAGAAAATAGAGCAGCATGGTGTGGACCTGCAAGCGATTTCCACCCCCATCAAGCATTCAAGGGAACAAGAGAAAGGAGGGTCGAGGAAGAAAGCCAATGCCACTAAGATGTTGCTAGACCCAATCACCCTCATAGAGGGAGATTTACACGACATTGGAGACATTGTCCGGGATGTCACTACGAAGGCACTACAACAGTTTCAACAATAGCAGCAACTAATGTTGGAGGCCATCTAGAGAAGTATGCAAGAGCTGCAGACCCACACGTCACAGGCTAGTACGGTGTCCACCAGCCTCGCTATTGACACTTAAGAAGGTACAAAAATGTTGCGTGCGAAGGTCTCCAGCATGATAGTGTTGCCCGATGGAGCGTTGACCACAGAGAATGAAGCTGACAAGCCCACTATTAGCACCCTCAAGGGAGTAGGGTTGAATCTGGTAGTGCTCCCTGGCAAGGCACTCCACCTATTGTAGGATGGAGTGATCACAGAGCTGAGGGCTTGCGAGCACCGCGCCGTATAGGTGATCAATGAACAAAGGATTAACAATGAATAGATGGCCCTACAGAGAGACTCTGCCATCGCTAATGTTACTGAGGTCACTCACCAAAACAAGTGTATAATTCAGTTCATGGAGGAGGCATGCCGAATGGTCCCAGAGTTGGCCATTCCTGAGGAAGAACCAGTCGAGATGGGCATCGAAAAGCTTGCTACAAGGGTGCATGACGCTCTCACAGAGATGGTAAGGGTTCAGTTGGAGCTGAACTTACAGATTGCAGAATTACAGTTGAAGGCGTAGCATTCAACTCCACCGGAAGTAAAGGAGCAGCGTGTAACTGCTATCACATAGGTGATATCGGCGGTTGACAGTGCAGTAACAGGCTGTGCACAACTTTTTAAACAATCATTCAAGCTCCTGACAAGCCTGCTGGAGGACCCTAATGTAAAATAGCTAGAGACAGAAGTGCGAGAACTGCAACAGTGATATGATGAGGTAAAAGGCACAACATGAATTGTCACAGTCTTACAAAGGCTGGCAAAGCTGCAGGTGGCCAAGAAGTTGAAAGAACAGGTAGATGCAGTTCAACATAAGGAGGCAGTGTTGAAGGCACAATTGAAGCCTTAGTTTGATGCAGCCTATGTGGTTATGACCTCTATTGAAGGAAAGCTTGCAACTTTGCAAGAAAATCAACTGAAGTTTCAGGCCGAGAGTTCAAGAGTAGTGCCCGAGCAGATGGTTGAAGAAGTGAAGTAGGCGACTGCACAGTGCACTGTCAAGGTTGCGGGCATATAGGTTGAGCTAGGACGTCTTCGCGCTAAGATCTCCATGTCCGCAGAGTGACTTGAGGGCGAGTCACGATGTTTTTGTTGGGGGCCTATTGGGAATAGGATACCTCAAGGATAGTTTTGGGGCTAAAAGCCAATGTTTTGGGTCAATTTTGTAATAAAGTTGTAAACTCTACGCATTTTGTGGTTGCGGAGCGTGATGGTGTCATGAGTCATAAAGGGTTCTCCAACCTTATTTTGTAAAGTGTAAAGTTAGCTATAAAGATCCACCCATGGTTCATAGACCATGGGATTGTATAAAAAGAGGTAAGTAAGCTCTAAGTAGTCTTAAGTTTTTGGGAAGTGAAGAATGGGGTGAAGAATCTTGATAGTGGAGTCTAAGTGTTTCAGGTCTTAGCGTAGGTAGAGCCTCTTCAGCTGAGTGCGCAAAGGCCTAGGGTAGAAGTTCGCATTTGAGTGCACAGACCCCTGTAGTTGTGTCCATAGGGCGGGTCTAGTCTACAACAATATGAAGATATCAATAAAGAGAAGTATTCTACAAATTCTATGTATTTATTCATGTTAATGCATCTTGTTTTATTGTGTATGGATTTCATTTACAATGCTTATTTGATGCGTGAATGTATGTGATTATATTGGGTAAAGAAACGCAAGTAATAATATCAGATTGCGCTACACTAACTGTCATTTTTTAGTAAGATAAGTAAAACACTTGAGATAACTTATACGATATGTTGTCATAGCAGTCCGAAAGTACTTGGACCCTAGGTTAGGGCTGTGCGAAGGTCGATCGTACTCCTTCGCGAAGGTACTGAAGGGCGGAATAATGGGCTAGACTTACATAGCCCTAGAACTTAAGGACCTACATGAAAGCAGGAATAGAGGGTATAAACCAACATCACGACCATCTCAGGGTGTGGAAACTTGGTTCCGGCATCCCCCCATACTATTTCGCGTGAGAATTCGGTCTGCACCCCATGGGCTGATGCCGAAAGGGCCATTAGTGTAGGGATTTGTTAACCTAACTAATGTTGAACTTGATTTAGGGCCCATGTAGCGAACACAAATATTTTTTCAGAATCTTCCCATTAACAGGCAGATAATCTCTCTTTCCTACTAAATATTTCAATAAAAAGGTTGATGGGCCTATTTGTTCCAAATTTTAAATGGTCCAAGGCATATTCTTTGGAATTTGGTGTGCTTACCTTTTTCCTCATGTGATTTATCCCATTTCAATACCAAGTCTTCGAGCTGAAAGGATTTTCAACTTACAAAATTTGCATCAAATGAAGATTTGACTAACTGTTGATGATGTGAATGTGTGATTTTTGCCTTTTCCCTTTCTTCTTTGAGCTTATGGATTTGTGAATATCTTACTTTCATAGGAGAGGAAGGGGTTTCTTCAATAAATTGAAACAGGGCTAGAGAGGGAATAACTACATTTGTAGGGAGGACAACTTCTTTCCCATAAACCAAATTAAAAGGAGAAGTGCCTATTGAGGCCCTCTATGTTATTTGATTTTCCCATAGATAAAATATTAAATATTTGTGCCATTTTTTCTAACTTTGATCAACGGTCTTTTGATAATTTTTATGAGATTTTTGTTTGTAGATTCATCCAAGCAATTTATCTAAGGATAATATTTAGCAGAGTCTTTAATTTTAAAACCTCTTTCAGGAGAAAATCCCATCATAGCATTGCCTGTAAAAAAAAATGCATTATCAAACATGAGGGCAAACGGCAGACCAAATCTGGTAATAATAAACTGATCAATAAATTCAATGATGTTTTCAGAATTGTCTACCTTAACTGGAATTGCTTCCACCCACTTTTTGAAGTAATCAATTGATGTAAGGATATATTTATTCTTCTTTGAAGAGTGAGGAACGATATCACCTATTATGTCCGGTCCCCACTATTCAAATGGATGTTCAATATTGACTAGATGCAATGGTAAAACGTGTTTCTTTTGTCTCCCAATAGTTGTTTGAAAAAATTTACATTTCCTTACATAATTGTGTGCATATTTAAATAAGGTTGGCCAATAATAGCCAATGTGCAATATTTTATGTCCAGTTGTGTCTCCCTCCAAAACGTCCACCAGCTGATCTATCATTGAGTTCCTGTAAAACCTTTTCCACCTCAGATTTTTCAAGACATTTAAGCAAGACAGAATCATAATTTATTTTAAACAACACATTATTGATGACTTGGTATTGTCTATCTTTTAACCTCAAAGCCCCTTTTCTTTTGTAACTTAGTTGCATAGGGGCATGTCCATTTTTCAAATAAAAGATGATATCAACATATTTGGATTCAGTTTCATTGAGGATTACCTCTTATACTTGTATATCATCACCTAAATCTTGTAGTGCTGGTACGTTGGATGCTCCTGCTAACATTATCCAAAAACCTTGACCTTTTACAATTTTAGTTGGTTTGATCTCAAAGTCATATTCTTGCAGTGTTGTTACCTAATTTTCCCTTTTCTCACCTACATCTATTTGTATTAATCGATTTCTCACTGCTGAGAATGGGACTACTTCCTTGGTGTGGGTTTTGAGGAGAAAGGGTCTAAACTGTTTTATTGATTTGAAAAGAACGAAAGCTTGTTTTTCAATATGTTAGGTTTCTATACTAATAGGAGTCATAATTTTTGAATGACTGAGATTTAAACCTGTAATATGCGCATACCTTCGCTTTTCTTCAAATTCTTTCCATATTCAAAAAATAAAAAATGTAAAGAGGGTATGTCCTAAAAGAAAAATCAAAGTACAAAAAAGAATAAAAAGGTCAAAAAAAGATGAAAAATATAAACCCCAAGAAATAAAATACCATGAAAATGTGCAAGTCAAAATGCCACTACTATTTACTTTTTGTGCAAAATGAATGATTGTGTGCATTTTGTAATCTTGGCCACAATCCATGATACTCAAAGTGTTTAAACTTGGCTATTTCATGTTTCAATTTCATGTTCATAGATAGAGAATAAAATCTGACCAAACTGTTTAATCTTGGTAGATAAGTAGATGAGGTAGAGTAAATAAAAAGGAGCTCAACTGTTTAATTTGAGCCCTTGGATGTAATAAGGTTAGATTTAGCTAGATTGCCTTTGTAAAGGAAAAGAAAAATTTTTGATAAGGGTTCGCTAACTTAAATGCACCCTAATAAAGAGAAATAAAAATGGTAGGATGAGTAGATGTGTAAGTAGAATAAAGGTTGCAAAATTGTGATGATTATTAGAAAAAAGCATATTTATCACCCTCATCATGAAATTTATAAGTATGAATGAGAAATGGGACTGGCATAAAATTCACAAAATCAAATTAACTAATTTCCCCTCACTCATTTCACCCTTGACTTAACTAATTTCCCACAATAAGTTTGAAGTACCCAAATCTTAAGTCAAAGGGGCTCAAAGAATTTCTCTGACTTCTAGAGGGACCAGACCCTCGGCTCGATGAATTATAGACATTAAGTACTAAAATCCTATCACAAACATTCACCCCCTTCAATTCATTCATTTTCCCCTAATAAATCCCTTATCCTAAGGTTAAAACACCATTTTCCTAAGGAAAAGCAATCACCCCCATGGAAACCCCTTTTTATGAAAACCCACAAAAAACACTTAGCCTATGTTGTAATGTTTCTATATCAAAAGTGAAAGAATTACAAAATCACATTATGCTTAGCGCACTTCAATTATCTCCTGCAATTTTCATATTAACCTTTAACATTATTTATATGTTAACTCCCAAAAAATAAACCCTTTCCCGTATATATTTATTAAATCCCTTAAAAACTAATATCCCTACCCCGAAGTTTGAAATATAAACTTTATATTATCGAACCCCAATAAAAGACATAACTAATCAATCTGCGATTAATTAAAGTCAAACCATCTACCAATCATATCCCACTCGATACCTTAATCCCTCATTACGCTAAAACAACTGCATTTAATTGCCCGTCGGGGCCCTCCATTACCTTCTGTGAAACTCCCGTGGCCTACCGCCACATGATGTTCCCCCTCCCCATCTGATGGCCCATGTTGATTTCGGAAGGGCTTGAGATCTAAATGATAGCCACCCGAAATGGGTTATTTTCCATCAGGCAGCCGAGGTGACATGGCGCTTGATGAGTGGAATCAGGTGGCCTCCCCCCAATCCTGCGAAGTGCCCAAAGTCTGTGCAAAGTAAACCATTTACCGCTAGCCTTCTACTTGCCAAAATAGCCACTGTTCACCCTGCTACATGAAAAACTGTCAACGTTTACCCATACCCGCCAAATTGACGTTTCGCGCATAAATCTGAAAAAGCCCCAAATCATTTTTTTAACGTTTTTAACTGTAATTTTCTGTGCACGCACCTGTGAACATTGAAAGCCATCAACCCACATATAGTTGCACTTAGAAGACGCCAAAGGCTTCCAGATTGCTTTCCAGCCTGATTGAAACCTTTTCAACCATTTAGAATTGCCAGTTAACCGGTTCAGACCCGTTCTCTTCAATTCTAGGTATTTAAGCCAGAATCCATTGAAAGCCCTGTTAAATTTCTGAACCAGTCTCTAAAGCTTTCTTAATTAAAAATTAAAGGGAAATTTAGTAACATAAAACCTACTTGAAGTTGAACCCCCATTACCTCAAAGACTAAAAATTTACTTTCCCCCATTCTTAAATCCACAAGAACTAAGAATGGTTGCCCCAATTACCATGGATGTCACACCAATTACTACTCCTCAACTGGACCTGGACCATCTTCCCTTGTTGATAAAGACTTCCAAATCAAGGACACCTTTGTCCATGAATCCCCTCTCAAGTTATATTGCCAATACAGAAACCAATACCTAAAACATGCTAACAAAATAGGTCTTTGGGAGTCTAATTTTCCCAAGTATCAGTTCCCTGAGGTGCACATCTTTCCAGAGATTGTCCACTATTACCATGCAAACTACATTCCCAGTCAAAGAGCAGTGATGTCCCCTGACCAAACCATACATTTTACCATCACTGCCGAATTAATAAATGAAATGCTGCAACTACAACTAGGGAAGAACTTAAGCCCTATTTCCATTGGAGACTTACTAGACAAATTTCCGAAGCTTACCATTACCGAACTTGCTCAAATGTTCCAAACTTTTATTGTAGAAGAAGAACATACCCCACAAGATCCTCCTTCATATATATACACCATATTTTCTCAGTTTGGCCAAGACATTGTGTCAATGATATCTAATATCTTAGGTTATACAACCAGCAAATGCATCGATGAAATCATCTTAGCCTTCATGTCCTTTTTACTCCAGGACAACCTCCTACTATCATGTATGATTATGCCAAGTTCATAGTCGAAAAAATGCATAACCAATTCCTTGGAATGAGTACTGAGAGAGTATTTAAGTATTCTTTAGTTTTGTACCACCTTTTCTTACATTATCAAGTTGACAAGTTTCCTTTCACTCTCCAAAAGCTTGACACTAAAGGTCATCCTAGGTCAGTAATTTTTTAGACTCCTTTGATACATAAGTATGATTCCCCATATCCATACACATATTTCATTGATCTTTTTGTACATCCAGTAGTGACCATGCTACAAGGAAGTCCTCCTCGAAGAATCAGTTCAGATATCAGAAGGATCTTGCAGCTATCAAAACAACACAAAGTGGGAGATTGGTACTTGTACCAAAATCACACAGAAATTAGGATCTATGGCTGTGAGTTAGCCCCATATAAACTGACCAGATACCTCCCAATGAGGTTATTTGCTCTGGAGTACTACAAGAAAATAATCAACTCAGATGAGGTGCATTTTGTTAAAGCCAAAAAGAAGGCCTAGCTCGGAATCAAAGATCAACTAGGCCCGTTTGTATGTAATAGCAGAGAAGCTGGGAAGGAAGTAGAGGAAATCCTTCAGAGACTTAAAAAAAAACAAAACTTCATGTGGAGATATGACCCTTGTGACTTCATCTGCAACAAAAGACAAAAAAACAAAATGGCTCCCTACATTCACCACCAAATCTCCGAGATAGAGAAATATGCAAATCAATTGGAATGGGTGGAGAATACCTTAGTGGACAGGGATAGCATTGAAGTAGTAGTTGAAAATGCTCTAAATGATTTAGAGAAAAGGCTTGAGGAAGGTTCTTTATTGTAGGTGCCAGGAGAATCTCAAGTCCAAGGACAGTCCCAGATCCAAGAAGAACCATAGGCACCAAGTGAATCACATATAGAAGAAGAATCCCAAGTGCAAGAAGAGTCAGAGCAGCTAGACCTATCAGAGGAATTGAATCAAAAAGGTATACAACAGCCCATAATGAGTGCTACCCCTAACTTGCAAACTCCTCTAAATGAGGAGAAAAGCCTTAAAAGAAATAGGGAAGAGGCCACTACCTTAGGCAAAGCAACCACACAGACATATGCAGAGACCAGCGAGGTCAAAAGGCAAAGGTTGAATCATTTCTCTAAACAGAAGTTTACAGAAGAAACAATAGGCGCTACCAATACAAAAAGAGAAAGAAGCAGACCTGCCACTACTTTTGGGGGCACACTAGAGCCTTCCACATCAAATACTTAGATGTTGGAAAGGCAATAGAGTGTTGAAGTGTCCTCCTTTTCTAGCTCACAAGCATCAAGATATCAAAGAAAGGTACAAGGATATAAAGGCCACGAATGAGAGGCTAAAAGCCCAGACTTATGCTTAGTACCTAAAGATGACACCTACAAACCAAACAAGGCTTATGCCAGCCTATGATGTTAAAGAAGGCAAGATGCAGATGAAATTTGTCAAACGTACCACTCAGCAACCTAAGACAACAGCTGACTTCGAAAAGATAGATTTCAAAGTGTTGGAAAAGGACATACATCCTATTGACCAGATCGATCTGCATAAGTAGATAGGGCAAATGTTATACTCCACCTTCACAGGGAAAGCTATTGCATCTCACTAATTGAAAAATTCCATAAATAATATATTAGCTCAATTCCAATTGGAACGAGTCTTTTCACAGGCAAAAGACACCAGAATCAAGTCCTTAGAGGACTTAACCATTGAGTTGGGACATGATCCCAAAGATTTGAAGGCCACTCAAAGATTGATCAAGAAGAAAAATGATGACATAACTGCTTTGAAGAAGAGACTTAAGATCCCACCACTACATCACCCACAGACAGCGGAGGTCTAAGAGACCCAAAAAGGAGAAGAAGAGCTTATGTAATTTGTCCTAAAGCTAAATGACCAGTTGAAAGAAATAGAGAAAGAACTAGAAACATTGATTAATTCCAAACAAAGTGAACTGGCCACCACTTCTACAATCTCCATTCCCACAATAACAACTACAGTACCCTCAACATTGGCAGTAGCATTGGCACCAACAACTCCATTTTCCATAGCACTGTCAGTCACAACTGAGTCTACAATAGTAGGTGCTTCAACAGAAAAGATGTTGGGTCCCTATAATACTAGTGATTACCCCATTACTATTGTATTTGTACCCCTTATTAATATTGTTGTGCCCCTATTATCCCCATATTGTTATTACTATGCCCCATAGAATCCCTCTATTGTTAATTTTGTGGCTTTATATTATTATTGTTAGGTCGGCTGGGTTATATTGTGACTCCTTAGACTCCTATATATAGAAAGGAGGTTTTATCATTTGAATCATCAAAGAATTGTTCATTTATGTAATGTAAAGGAGGTTTCCCCCTCGAAGAGGCTGAATTCTAAGGCATTGATCTATCTTTTCTATCTTTTCTTGAGCTGGTTTCATAACATTTGGTATCAAAGCTTTGGATTCTAGGTTTCGCTGCTCCAAATAGGTCATCATGGAATTTTCGCTATAGCTTTTTTTCTGCGACATTTCAAAAGCTAAAAAAAGGACCCATTTGAGAAGAAATCAGGATGCATCTCGGTTCTGAATTTCAGAGCTTTTCGTGCTATATTAGCGGAGATATGATCTGAGGAAGTTGGTCTTTTTGCAGACTCCTGAATTACAGTCCAAATAGGTGGCCTGGGGAAAATCATCATAAATTTCGCTCTGAGCATTGGATTAAAATTTCATAAGAAGGTACAAAAAGAGAACAGACTGTAGTTTCTTGTATATATTTTTCAGAGCCAAAACTCAAAACAGTGATGTGTGGGACATCGTACAAGTTCGCTCTACTGAACTAGTCTATAATCAGGTCACTATGGGAGATTTTGCATAACTCTTCCTTGGAGAATCCAATTTGGATCAGACTGGTGGCATTGGAAAGAGGACACAGAGGGCTACTGCAAGTCACAATTTTAGAACTAGATGATCTGAAAGTACAAAGATACATCAGAGGCAATATCGAGCTCCTACAAAGTGAAAAAAGGTGTGTAGATTCTTTTAAATTTTTTCTTAAGCTTGGTTTGAAAATTTATTTTGAAGAATTCAAAAGGCATAGTAAAGCATTATTATTGGTAACTGATGCCCCGAGAAAAGAAAATGCAAACACCTAGTAAGAAACATGAAAGCAATAGCATGACTCATGAAGAACAGGAAGAAATGCTACATGATATATCAAAATTACAAGACCAAGTGCAACAAATGTCAGTCTCACAAAGCTAACAGAAGCTAAGATAAATGGCATGGAATCTAAGATAGAGGGTGTGGAAGCTAAGATGAATGGCATGGAAGCTAAGATGGATGATTGGAAGAGAGATTTGAAGAGAAACATGGAAGAATTGAAGATAAATATGAATAAGTGGCTACAGGAAATGGTCACTAATGGTGAAAGGGTAGTAAAGGAAACTCATGATGAGAACAAAAGAAATGTTAATCATGATTCCATTGATTGTAATGTGGGATCGAAGACCCACCATATTCCAAAAATCGATATGAGGAATTTTGATGGCAAGGATCCCGCAACATGGATATTACAAATGGAGCAATTTTTTGATCTCAATAATGTGTAAAACACACAAAAGGTACGTATTGCAACTTTATATTTGGAACCAAATCAGTTTGTATGGTATCAATGGCTTTCCTCTCATAAAAAAATAATCACTTAGGCAATTTTTATGGAAGAATTGGCAGCACATTATGAGGATACAAAAAGCAACACTTGTTTTAGCCAATTGAGAAGTCTCAAACAAAAGGGTTCAATGATGGAGCACATTGAGGAGTTCCAAAAATTGAACATAAGGGTAAAAAAATATTCCAGAGGAGCATAGGATTGATGTGTTCATAGGGACTTTAAAGGATAATATCCAACATGATGTTCGCCTTTGGGAACCTGATTCATTAGAGAAGGCATTCAGGTTAGCTAGAAAAATGGAAAGCAAATTATGGCAACCAGGAAGCATATCACTCACAACTATAAAGATGGAAGTGTTGTTGCCCCTAGTCTTCCACAACCTATAAGGTTGACACCACAAAAAATGGAAGAAAAAAGAGAAAAAGGGCTTTGTTACAGTTGTGATAGCAAATACAGTAAAGGTCATAAGTGTGTTGAGAAGAAATTATTCTACATAGATTGTGAAGAGGAAGAAGAAAAAGAGCAAGAAAGGTCAAAAGAAGAGGATATACTCTAGGAACAAAGCCTAGATAAAGAAGAAATGAATCCAACCATATCTTGTAATGCATTGGTGGGAATTACCACTCCTCAAACCAACAACACAGAAGGACAAGTCAAGAAGAAAAAGGTAATAGTGTTGATTGATTCAGGAAGTACCCACAATTATATTCATTGTAAGGTAGCAAAAGAATTGAATTGCTTCTTATATCCAACACCAGAGTGTCAAGTGATGGTTGCAAATGGAGGAACAATAAATTGCTCCAGAAAGTGCCATAATATCAAGCTATCCATGGGAGAATATGTATTCACTAGCCCAATGCTTTCCATTCCAATGGGAGGTTCTCATGTTGTACTAGGAGTCCAATGGCTACAATCCTTGGGTACAATAGCTTTTAATTTTCAAGAACTTTTCATGAATTTTTTTGTGGAATGAAAGGAAGTGGAATTAAGGGGTATTGCAAGTGTTAGATTCGGTCCTCTCAATCCTTCGTCAGAGATCAAAACTTTTTCTGCATTTCATTTTTAGGAGTCTCGCTCCATTCACTCAGCTGCATTCTGCTAGGGGCATGCCATAATCTGACAGAAGGGTCTTGTCAATCATTTCCCCTCATGCCTTATCCTGCTGGTTTAGGTCTATTTTTTAAATCATTTTAAAGGTAATTTACAGTTCTATTCTAATATCTTGGTCAGCAAAGAGTTATTTTGTCTAGGGTTTGAAAATTGTTGTTCTCAAAGTGCTTCAATAATACTTGCAGGCTAGAGGAAGGTTCAATAATTTACTCAAATGATGTTTTTGAGCAAGAAAAGATGAATTTTGGAAAACTGAGAGAGGTTTTTGTCCAAAATAGGTGAAGAACGAAAAGCCTCCTTCACTTTTTATGCAGGTGTCATGGTTTTAGAGAAATTTCAAAAATACAATTTCCTCGGGAGAATTGATGCACCTCTAAAGTGACCTTGGAAAAATCAAGTTTTCTCCTAGCTTGGTTAGCCAAATGATTTGGTTGATGAGTAAAATGAGCTATCATGAGCTCAATTTGGAGTTGAGGAACACCTTCAAAAGTTGACTGCAACAACACTCTGCTTTGAGGCAGCCTCATTTGGCACATTTTGACCAGTCTTGGCAGATTTGATTTTCTATAGGAAAAATGAACTCCAAATTGAAAAATTCTAGTTGGGTTGGAAATTAGACTCAAAGAAATTTCCAACGAGCTATCCTGTGCCCAATTTGGACACCGGGAAGGCCTCCAAAAGTCTCCTGCAAAAAGGGTTATGCACAGGCTCTATGCACCGTGCCTCAAGCCCAATGCACCGCGCCACTTCCCTATGCGCCACGCACGTGGCGCACGCTTTTGCTAGGGATCTCCAAATTGCAAAAATTTTGCATCATTGGATTTGGCATGAAAAATCATGACTGATGGTGCATGGCCAACAAATTTGGGCAAGTTTTGAGTCCCGAAACCTCTCCATCGGTCATTTGGGTGGAAAATGTAACGCTGGCAAACGGTTGGCTCTTCAGCTTCAGTTCATTAATGATGATTAAATGACTCCCTATCTTCATCAATTTTCTTTCCCACTTCTGAGCTTATTTATTCTATTGAAAGTCACTTGTAAAGGGTTGGATTTTCTGGGAAGAGTATGGAGGAAAGACCCAACACTTTCATTGTACAGCTTTGGCCAGGAGATTAATAAAATAATGCAGCTCTGATTCAGGAGACCCCTGCGGCATGGGTTTAGCAATGTGTTTTTTTTTTCTCTGTTTCATATTTACCTTGTTATGTTTACCATTCTCTATTTCATATTTACCTTGTTATGTGAAAGAGTTCATGTTCTGTGTGTTTTCTTCTATCTGAAAAGGATTCATTACATATGCCCTTTTCAGCCTCTCAACAGTCATTCCACTCCATAATATTTCAAATTTGATTGCTACACTTCCTGCCTATCTTGCCTCATGAAACACTCAGTGTCTTTGATTTAATTTCTCAGCTCAAGCAGTCATTTGTCCCATACACCCGAGAATATTCATGCCATTCAATAAATTTCCTCTTTCATATCTTTTTACTAGCCTAAAATCAGCATTCTTTTTTGGATTCACCTCAGAACCTATTGTCTATTTTAACTGAGTGTGACCTGAAGAGAGCCCTCTCCTGTTCTGGTAGGGCTAGTTACCAAACTGAGTGTGGTCTGTGGTTACCCTGAATTTTTCCTTCTTTTAGCCTAAGGCGGATTTAGGCTCTAACAGCAGGGAAACCAAGAAAGATAATCAGCTCTAACGGTATGACAAAGCTTCTAAAAAAGGAAAAATTAGGTGTAATTGCACAATTATGTTCGCTAGATGTTTCCATATTGGAATCATCTATTTCTATAGATCTCCAAAAAGTATTGGACAATCATTCCAAGGTATTTGAGACTTCCAAAGGTCTCCCACCTATTTGCGATCATGATCATGCTATTCATCTGATTCCAGGAAGTGTTCCTCCAAACATCTGGCCGTACAGATATCCCTATGCCCAAAAGAGTGAAATTGAACGTATGGTTGCAGAAATGCTAGAGGCTGGTATAATTCAACCGAGTCAAAGTTCTTTCTCTGCTCCAGTATTATTGGTGCACAAGAAGGATGGATCATGGTGCATGTGTCTGGATTATAGGGAGCTCAACAAGCTACTATTAAAGATAAGTTTCCCATTCCTGTCATTGATGACTTACTGGATGAATTTCATGGATCAATTTACTTCACCAAGTTGGATCTTCGTTCAAGATATCATCAAATTAGAATGAAGACTGAAGACATTCCGAAAACAACATTTAGAACTCATGAGCGTCATTATGAATTTTTGGTCATGCCTTTTGGCCTTACCAATGCACCTTCAACATTTCAAGGTTTGATGAATTCAATTTTTAACCCATTCCTTAGAAAATTTGTGTTAGTATTTTTTGATGATATACTAATCTACAGCAAGTCTTGGAAGGATCATGTTGAACATGTTGAGAGGGTGCTACAACTATTGGAGGAGAAACAATTATATGCAAAAAGATCCAAATGTTTCTCTGGAGTACAAGAGGTGGAATATCTGGGTCATATTGTATCTCATGAAGGAGTTAAGGTAGACCCTAGCAAAATTAAAGCCATTAAGGAATGGAAAATTCCCACATCCATAAAGCATCTGCGAGGATTTCTGGGGTTGACAGGGTATTATCGTAAGTTTGTTAAGAATTATGGGAGAATAGCAGCACCTCTAACAACATTATTGAAGAAAGATGCATTTTCATGGACTACAGAAGCAGCAAAGGCATTCGAACATATTAAAGAGGCAATGTGACAAGCACCGATCTTAGCTACATCGGACTTCACAAAATTTTTTTATTGTGGAATGTGATGCTTAAGGAAATGGAATTGGTGCTGTTTTAATGCAAGATGAAAGACCCATTGCTTTTGAAAGTCATCCAATGAAGGGAAAGTTTTTACACAAGGCTATTTATTAGAAGGAAATGTTGGCAATACTCCATGCACTTAAGAAATGGTGACCCTACCTAATGGGAAGACAGTTCAAGGTAAAAATGGATCATGATATCCTTAAATACTTTTTAGAACAAAGATTATCCTCTGAAGAGCAACAAAAGTGGGACACAAAGATGTTGGGTTATGACTTTGAAATCATCTACAAAAAAGGGAAGCAAAATGTGGTGGCAGATACACTCTCAAGAAAGGATGAGGATGTGGAAGCATTGTTGTGCGCCATTTCTATTATCCAACCAGATTGGATAAACGAAGCAAGGGAGGAATGGAAGAATGACGAAGAAGTGTCGGCACTTATTCAAAAGTTACAACAAGATTCTAGTATGTCTAATACATTTAGCTGGCAAAATGATTCATTATGGTACAAAGATCGCTTATAACTCTGTAAGAGTTCCTAGTTAAAAAAAAAAATCTTATGGAATTGCACACTTCTCCCTTAGGAGGGCACTCAGGATTTTTAAAAACTTACCACAGGGTTAAGAAGGAATTTTTTTGGGATGGCCTTAAATCAGATATTCAAAAGTTTGTGGCGGAATGTTTGGTTTTCCAACAAAATAAAGTTGAAACAATTAAGCCATTGGGTCTATTACAACCTTTATCCATTCCAAGCCAACATTGGGAGGAGGTTTCAATGGATTTTATCTCAGGTTTACCCAAGTCTGAGGGAAAGAGTGTCATCATGGTGGTAGTTGATAGACTTACCAAGTATGCACACTTTTGTGCATTATCATATCCATTTAAAGCCAGTACAGTTTCTACTGCATTTATGGAAATAATTCAAAAGCTACATGGAAACCCAAATATTATTGTAAGTGACAGTGATCCCATTTTCACTGGAAATTTTTGGACAGAATTATTTTCTTGTCTTGGTACTCAGTTAGCTCATAGCTCATCTTATCATCCTCATTCTGATGGGAAAACTAAGATAGTAAACAAATTTTTGGAAGAATATCTTCGTTGCTTTGTATCTGATAAACAGACACAATGGGTCAAATGGTTGCCTCTGGTTGAATGGTGGTATAACACTTCTTTCCATACATCAAAAAAAATTACCCCATTTATGGAACTTTATGGGTATCAACCACCATCCATCATATCATATTTAAGAGAAAATTCTAAGGTTCAAGCAGTGTGACATCACATCGAACATCAACAACAAGTCCTCCAACTCTTAAAGGATAATCTCATGTTGGCACAAAATAGAATGAAACAATAGGCAGATCAATATCACAACGAAAGAAGTTTTGATGTAGGTGATTGGGTATTCCTACAGCTACAACCATATAAGCAAATGTCCCTCAAGCAAGCTAAAAACGATAATAAATTATCACCAAAGTATTATTGTCCATACAAGGTGTTGCAAAAGATTGGTACTATGGCATACAAATTGGAGCTTCCTGCAGCTTCTCGATTGCACCCAGCTTTCCATGTTTCATGTTTAAAGAAGGTTATAGGCAACAAGCTCCCAGCTCAAACAATATTGCCAGAACTTGACGAGGAAGGAAAAATTATATTGGAACTGGAAGCAGTCAGAGAAACAAGAACTCGACAGCTACGAAATAGATCAATTTCGAAGTATCTTATCAAGTGGAAGAACTTATTTGCTGAAGATTCCACATGGTAGGATGAGAATTTTATACAGAAGCATCCAAAACTTCTCAAGCATTGAGGACAACACTTTTTCTGAAGGAGAGGGGCACGTTGGGTCCCTATAATACTAGTGATTACCCCATTACTATTGTAGTTGTACCCCTTATTAATATTGTTGTGCCCCTATTATCCCCATATTGTTATTACTGTGCCCCATAGAATCCCTGTATTGTTATTTTTGTGGCTTTATATTATTATTGTTAGGTCGGCTGGGTTACATTGTGACTCCTTAGACTCCTATATATAGAAAGGAGGTTTTCTCATTTGAATCATCGAAGAATTGTTCATTTATGTAATGTAAAGGAGGTTGCCCCCTCGAAGAGGCTGAATTCTAAGGCGTTGATCTATCTTTTCTATCTTTTCTTGAGCTGGTTTCATAACAAAAGACAGTAGAGTTAGTGAAATCCATGGAGGAAATGTCCATCTAGGCAATGGAACTTAGAAGGCTTAAATAGAAAGTGGCAAGCTTAGAGAATAATTGCAAGCTTTCCCAGATACAGCATAGGGAAGAAACACAGAAAGCCCTAAGAATGGGTTAGAAGATTAAGGTCCTATAAAAACATCTAACTCTACAAAATCCACTAGGACAGATTAAGGAGATGCTTTGGGCCAATATCATTGACTCTGTCAATGATATTTGGACATCAATTCAAGTAATACTTGAGCAAACAGAACTAGTGAAAGTGGCCACTGAGGCTATTAAGAAAGTAAAGGAAGATTTAGGAGACCAGCCTGAGGATTCTAATCGACTCATCCACTTCTTGAACAACAAGAACAGGCATGAACTTAATGAGATGGGTGTAGAAGACAGAACTGAGGCCATCATAGAAGTAAAAAAGGTTCTTTCTAAAAGAAACCTTATGCTTAACCTGGAGGAAAAATGCCATAACATGCATGTGGGCATTGAAAAATTCATGGCAAAGTTTCAAATTTTGAGGAATAAAGGCCTTCCAAGTCCTATGGTCATCCATGACAAACTTATGACCCAATTGGACTATGTTGACAGATTAAGGAAGTTGGCCAAGGACCAAGCAAGCACTTCAGGTATCAAGGCCTTACCTATAGGGAAAGTATTGTATGATACTTTAGAACATCTATTCTTTCTGGAGAATGAGGTGAAACACTTGTTTGTCAACAAGCCTAATTTTTCCAAGTACACAAAGACATACGAGATCTATGGAAGAATGCTCAAATTAAAGTTACCTAAGGATGAATGATGGAAAAGGATGAATGGTGGAAAAGGATGACATATTTACTATAAGTTACCATAGTAAATTTGAATGACAACCAGATGAAACAGGTGAATAGGGTCGAAGAGTAGCAGGTTAAAGAGTATCAGTAAAAGACTAAAGACAAATTTGATTCCAGCATCCACATATTAGGCAGCTTAAAAGGGATCAAGTTCAATTGCAACAGCCAGCACTACCACAATAAGAGGGACATCATAATGCAGTTTTCCATATGTCTCTATCTTCATGCTTGAAGATATTTTTATTTCCTTAATTAAATATCAAACTGTTATGAGATATTTTGTAATATATTTTTTATAAATACTTCACATTTCGAAGAATTTAAGGTGGATTCAAAGACATTTCTATAGACTTGTATCTAAAATCAAAGTTCTATTGTATCAAGACTGGATTGGCTTGCTGGATCATGGAATAAAGTTCAGCATTTTACAGGATTCTTGTGTAAAGCAAAAATCAAAAAAGTATTCTCTCATGTGTATTATTGCTTTCCCTTATGTATATTAATAATCATATGTGTTTATATGAAATCTGAATGGTAAACTAGAAATTATATTTCAGAACTTTCTTTAATGCACTTTGTTTTGATTGTTTACCTTCTTAATTTTTTCTGCTAAACTATCTTAGTTAGGGAATTCTCAAATGCTCCCTTACTTCTGTAGTTTCTCTTTGTAGACTACGTAGCAAAGGATTCTTAATTTCTCTTTGTTTATGATCACCCTCTATTCCTCATTCTGATCCCAGTCTAAGGATTCTTCATTGCCCTTTTACCCTAGTTAGAATCATTCCATCCATCAGCGCTTTGAAGATTTGCCTTTTGCTTTGTGAGCCTGCCCTGTGAACAATCCCTTTAATGATTTGGTCTAGTTAAGCTATCCTTTGATTAACCCCATAGCCCAATGGCTTGAAGACATAGTTCTATCCATCTGGTCCAAGAATTCCACCACCAAAATTTCAGTCAAAATTAAAATCCTCATGAGCAATAAGAGCTAGCATAAAATCCCACCCAAACAAAGCTAAATTATAAAGAGAGAGCCCTCTCTGGACATAGGTTGGCTAGAACCTGAGTTTGAAGATTGGTTTTTGGTTACCTCGGATAATTCCTTCTTTTCATAACTTCTAGGGAAGACTTCTGAGTGATAACATAGTGGTGACCATACTAGGGATGTCAAATCCTCAGTCTTAATAAGCCTTTGAGAAATTTCAAATCTTTATTTCAAGCCCGTTGAAGGGTTTATTAGCAGTTATTTATAAAAATTTCATAAAAATAAAGTAACTAGAAATGTTTGAAACTCTAGCTTCAATGAGATCTCATTATACTAAGGCCAACCTAGATCCAAACCCCCCCCCCCAAGTATTTGATAATCCTAATCTGATTTCCAGAATATCCAGAAGACAAGAAAGTTCAGTCAATCCTACACCTTCAATCAAAGTAGATTCATGCCCTAATGAGTGGTTGTTTTTAGAAGACCTCCCCTTTGACGAGTCATTTGACCTTTCCCTATTTAGAACCAGGTCTGAGAGTGCACTTGATGACATAGTTCTAGATCCAGAATTTATAAAAAAACTTGAAGTCCAAAGGGAAAACTTGTCAATTGATCAATACATTCTAAATTCCCCTCAGTCATCCCTTACCACTGTTAAGATCCTTGAGCTTTCTGAAATAGTTTCAACTCCCTTTAGTTCACCATTATTCCCTTCCATCTCTAAAGTTCATTTCTCACCTCCATTTATACCTTCACTTCCCCACCAACCTACCATTACACGTCAATCACCCATTACTCTCAGTTCCCCATCACCCACTGCATCACCTCTTGGAACTCTAACCCCACTTCTTAGTCTTGTCCAACTTAGAGTCATGGAAAATAGATATGCTCCTCTTGTGTTGCCTACTCCATGAGGTGCCATGCCACAAGATTACCAGAACAAAATTGTCCAATTTGATGGCACAGGAACTTACACAGCACAACAACATACAAACAAAATGACAGATTTCTTTGAATTACATGAAATTGATATTAGAGATTTCCAAATGAGACTTTTTGCTCAGACTCTAGCTGGTGATGTAAGAACATGGTTTAGATCTTTACCTGCTAATAGCATAGACACTTTAGAAGTTTTTTATCAGCAATTTTTAAATAGATGGGAAAAGAAAAAGAACCCTCTGCAAATCCTTTCAGAATATGAAAACATAAATAGAGGACCAAATGAAACAGTCCAAGATTACTGTACTAGATTCAACAATATATATAATGCAATACCAGTCAATCTCAGACCCCCACCTGGTTTAGCTTTGATAAGGTTTCCTGATGGGTTTGATACTGATATGGCATTTCAACTGAGAGAGAGAAATCCTCCAACCTTAGAAGACATACAAAGTGTAGCAGTTAGTGTAGAATCTAATTTGCTAGCGAAAAGAGCTCGGGTTAGGAATGAAAGGAGAGTACCCTTGAAAGATGAACCCTCACCCTCTGACGTTACAATAGATGCCCTAGCCAAAGGAATGGAAAAACTGATGGATAGGATAGAGAACATTGAAAGGAAGCCTCCCTGGGATAATCAACAAGCACCTCCAGTGAGAAATCCAAACTTTAGAAAGAATCAAAATCAAAACACTGGGAAAAATGGACCTGATCAAAATATTAGGCTTCCTTTTCAAGAAAACTATGCTGAAACTTCCCATTGAGAATATCCTGAAAAAGACACACAAATTAACTTAATGGGATTAGATGAGGAGGAAACTATATTTTCAACTCAAGATGATTAGGAACTACATATGATTCAACAATTATAGAGCCAATCTGGAGAATCATTCGATTACAAACAAGGTTATGATTCTACTATCTTCAAAGTGCACAAACAGTACAACTTGCGGAGTAAAAAGAACACTGATACTCCTGACAAAAGCAAAAAAGCGGTACCAAATAAACCTAAGAAAATCAAAGCAGTTCCAATTACAAAAACTCTCCAAATCCTCTCTAGACCAAATCAGAATCCTTCTAGTCCCACCATTGTAGATATAACTAATGACCAACCCCATGATAATCAAACACCCACTTTAACCCCCTCCAAGAAAATAGTGGAGGAATCTCGAAACATCACAATAGAAAATCCTCAGAAAAAGACTTCAAACATAGAAAAGGAAGACCAACCTACCCAAAACCCTTCCATGAGAATACCAAATCCTCAAATAGAGAAAGTCCCTTTGCCTTTCAATTTGGGAGCAGAGGTGGCTAAGCTAAAAATCTCAGTCCCCTTAATAGAGTTGATTAAAAATGAAACTTACAAGTCTCAAATAAGCAAATATTTAAACTTCGTTGAGAATGAAGACTCTGTTAACTTATTTGATGATCAGCCCAAGCTTATATTTGGCCCTGATGTTAATGGAAAACCATTAGAAGGAGGGATACCATCCTCTTATATTAACCTTAACATTCATGATAAGATCTTACACAATGCAATGTTAGATTTTGGGGCTTCACACAACTTAATGCCTAAATTTGTTATGGAAAAATTGAACTTGGATATCACTAGGCCTTACAAGGATTTGTTTTCATTTGATTCAAGTCAATTAAAGTGCATAGGGCTAATAAAAGACCTCTCTGTTTCCCTAGTACAATACCCTGCTAAAACTATTCTCATGGACATAGTTGTTGTTGATATACCACCTAAATATGGCATGCTATTGTCTAGATCATGGGTGGCTAAACTCCAAGGATCCTTGCAACTTGACATGTAATATGCTACAATTTCAATCTTTGGACATCCAAAAACCTGTACAGAGAGACTATAATGAAATATGTAGTGAGTAGCCAGGCTAGGCCTCAAAACTTTCCTATCTATTCCATGCATTCTCACATTGATTCTTTTATTCTGTACAATGTTGAACAAACACAAGAGACTACTTCAAAAAACATTATTTCATAACCAAAAGAAATTGCAGTTACAATTCAAACTGAAATTGTCCAAACTCAAGAGCTTTCAGATAGAAAAGATGATCAATATACCTTAATCAAAGAAGATTTTGTCCCCCGAGACAGTAAGAATTATGAACATGAATATTATGGCATCTTGAATTTGATGGATCAGTGAACAAGTTAGGAGCAGGAGCAGGAGTGTGGATTTACAAATTAGAGAATGATTATTCAGAGGGCCATGCTTACAGATTGAATTTCAAATGCACCAACAACATGGCTGAGTATGAAGCGCGTCTTTTAGGTCTAAAATTAGTTAAAATGTTAGGAGCAATAAGAGTTTCTATTATGGGAGATTCTGAGTTGGTTATAAAACAAATTAATGTTGTATATGTAACCAAAGACCCTAGATTAAGTTTTTATAGATGAACAATTGTAGAAATACTGAACACTTTTCTCGAAACTAAGCTTGCAGTCATTCCAAGGAAACATAATATGCAGGCTCATAGTTTAGCATTGTTTTCCAGCACTTGTAAGTTACCATTTCAACCTAACCATCAATACATAGCTAAGGTTAGGCATAGACCTGCTATCCCAGACAACTTGAAAAACTGGCAAGTATCTTCTAATGACCAACAAACAAATAACTTTTTAACTTTAGAGGAAGAATTTGTTAATAGCAACATAGATACTGACATAACATTAGATCTTGATTTTACAAATAAAATATAAATTAACAAATTGGAATATGAAGAGATGATTAATGAAGATTTGAAATCATTAATCTCAAAGACAACTTTTTGCCCAAAGTATTAACTCCTTCGGAAGACTTTTTTGATTCAAATGATGTCCCTAGAAAACCAAAAATGGAACCCCTAAATTCTGATATAGAGGAGTGCAACATAGGGACCGAGTAAAATCCAAAATTGATAAAACATTCAAAATCTTTACCTCCTACTGAAAAAGTGAAATACATAGAACTGTTAAAGGAATTCCAAGATGTCTTTGCTTGGATTTATGAGGACCTCAAGTCCTATGACACCAAAATAATACAACACACTATCCCCATAAAAGAAAATTAAAAACCTTTTATAGACAAAATCCTAGAAGGATCAATCCTATTATATTACCTTCTATTGAAAAGGAGATCAGAAGAATGTATGAAGGCAAGATAATAGCACCAATTAGGTTCTCTCATTGGGTTTCAAATTTGGTGCCAACAAGGAAGAAAACTGGTGAGATTAGACTATGTATTGACCTCAGGAATCTCAATAAAGTTTCACTTAAAGACAATTACCCTCTCCCTAAAATGGATCATATATTGAAAAGGGTAGTAGGGTCAACCAGAATCTCATTATTGGATGGGTTTTCTAGTTACAATCAGATTCTAGTTTACCGAGATGACCAAGCTAAAACAACATTCACTACTCCTTGGGGCACATTCATTTATTTGAAAATGCCTTTTGGATTAAACAATGTGGGGGCCACCTTTCAAAGGGCTATGGACATAGCTTTTGCTAAGGAAATCAATGACTACCTAGTAGTATACTTAGATGATATCATTGTATTCTCAAAATCTGATAAACAACACTTAGATCATCTAAGGCATCTTTTCATCAAATGTAGGAAGTATTGAATTTCTTTGAATCCTAAAAAATATTTATTTGGATTAGAAGAGGGAAAAATGCTAGGCCACATAATCTCCAAAGACGGTATTAGAATAGATTCTACAAGAATTGAAGCCATCTTACAGATACAACATCCTAGGAACATCAAAGAATTACAAGAACTTTTAGGAAAAATAAACTTTCTTAGAAGATTTATTTCTTACTTGGCAGAACTAATTAGATCATTGGATAACATGTTGAAAAAAGATTCGACCATAAAATGGACCATTGAAGCTAAGAGATTCTTTGAATATATTAAGCTAGCTTTAACAAAAACACCAATTTTGGTCAGTCCAAAGTTTGATAGGGATTTCATCATATTTTCCTTTGCCTCAGAACATACGATTTATGTAGTCCTACTACAGAAGACTGATCAGGGTTATGAATAGCCTATTGCCTCTTTTACCAAAGCCCTAAGAGATGCCCCTTTAAAATACAATATAATGGAAAAGCAAGCCTTTGCTCTTTTCAAACCTATCAAATATCTTAGAGTTCACATTTTATATTCTCATATAATAGCCTATGTCCCCAATTCAGTAGTTAGGGATATCCTAACTCAGGATGGCCTGGATGGAAAGAGAGGGAAATGTATTGCTACTATATTAGAGTATGACCAAGAAATCAAGCCAACAAAGTTAATCAAAGGCCAAGGTTTAGCCAAGCTCATGGTTGAATTGAACTGTCAGACCTTAGACATAAATTTTATTGCAGAAATGGATAATGGAGAGGAGATGATGACTCCACCAATCAGCTAGGCTTTTATTGAATCACCATGGTATGTTGATATCATATATGTTTTACAAAATTTACAAGCTCCTCCTGAATTATCCAGGACCAAAAGCAGGTTTTTAAAAATGAAATCTTTAAAATTTTGCATACTTGACAATGCTTTGTTTTGGAGGAATCATGAAGGTATCGTTCTTAACTATTTATTGAAAGAAGATTCTGGCAAGGTGTTACAAGAGTTTCATGTAGGTGACTGTGGAGGACACCTTTATTGGAAAACCAGTGCTGACAATATTCTTAGAGCCAGTTTCTATTGGCCCACTTTGTTTTCTAATGTAAACAAATTTGTAACCTCATGTCATAAATGCCAAATTTTTGAAGGAAAGAAAAAGCTTTTACCCCTCCCCCTGAAGTCAATATCTGCTGAAGCATCTTTTCAACAATGGGGTGTTGACTTCATTGGTGAAATCCACCCACCTTCCTATGCACAACATAAATGTATTCTTACTGCTACAGATTACTTTACCAAGTCGATAGAAGCCATACCATCGATGCAAGCCATTGATACTATGATAATAACCTTCCTTGAATCCAACATCCTATGTAGATTTTGGTGCCCAACCAAAATCATCAGTGATAATGCAACAACCTTTAAGTCTAATAGAATGATTGATTTATGTAACAAGTACCATATAACTTTGCGCCATTCCACAACTTATTACCCCCAAGGAAATGGACTAGCAGAGTCCTCAAACAAGATTTTAGTAAACATCATCAAAAAGTTGTTAAAAAACAATAAGAAATCATGGAACAAGAAGCTAGTGAATTCCTTATGGGCAAGCAGGCTAACTGCAAAGAAGTCCATTGGTACTAGACCTTATCAATTAGTTTATGGAATGGAAGCTATTTTCCCATCATCATTGGGAACACTAGTGATGAAACTGCTCCAAGAGTTGCAGGTTGAACCGAATGACATCCAAAGAAGAATAAACCAAACAATTCATTTACAGTAGACCATATCTCAAGTTGTGTAGGAAGGATCAAGAAGGCTTTTGATAAAAGGACTAAGGTAGAAGATTTGTACCTAGGATACAAAGTTTTGAAATGGGACTCAAGAAGAGAGGATAAAGGTAAACATGGGAAATTCAATTTCCTATGGAAAGGCCCATATGTCATCTATGTATTCAGAGGTAATAATTCTTTCTACCTCAGAGAAATGGATGGCACAGAGGCAGAAGGAGGACTAATTAATGGTCAAATGCTTAAACACTACATTGAACCTAGTTACTGATTTCCACTAATCATTTGTACATATTCTATTTTTCAAAGTATAGAGTTGATTGGATAGTGAATCTTTGGAGTTAAAGCCTAAAGAGAAGGCCCTAAGCTTGAAAGTTTTACTGTCATAAATAGAAATAATGCAAAAAAGTGAAAAGGGAAAAGTTGCAGCAGAACATCACAACAATTTAGAAGCCCATTGATCTACAAGTTCTTGACATTTCACCAAGAAATGCCATCGCTAAGTGGAGCCACTGTTAGGTACCTATACCAATAGGAGTCATAATTTTTGAATGACTGAGATTAAAACCTGTAATATGTACATACCTTTTCTTTTCCGCAAATGTTTTCCATATTCAAAAAATAAAAAATAAAAAATGTAAAGAGGGTATGTCCTAAAAAAAATTCAAAGGACAAAAAAGAATAAAAAGGTAAAAAAAAGATGAAAAATATGAACGCCAAGAAATAAAAGACCATGAAAATGTGCAAGTCAAAATGCCACTACTATTTGCTTTTTGTGCAAAATAAATGATTGTGTGCAACTTGTAATATTTGCCACAATCCATGATAGTCAAAGTGTTTAAACTTGGCTATTTCATGTTTCAATTTCATGTTCATAGATAGAGAATCAAATCTGACCAAATTGTTTAATCGTGGTAGATAAGTAGATGAGGTAAAGTAAATAAAAAGGAGCTAAACTATTTAATCTAAGCCCTTGGATGTAATATGGTTAGATTTAGCTAGATTGCCTTTGTAAAGGAAAAGAAAAATGTTTCATAAGGGTTTGCTAGCTTAAATGCACCATAATAAAGAGAAGTAAAAATGGTAGGATGAGTAGATGGGTTAGTAGAAGAAAGGTTGCAGAATTATGATCATTATTAGAAAAAAGCATATTTATCACCCTCATCATGAAAGTTCTAAGTGTGAATGAGAAATGGGACTGGCATAAAATTCACAAAATCAAGTTAACTAATTTCCCCTCACTCATTTCACCCTTTACTTAACTAACTTCCCACAATATGTTTAAAGTACCCAAAACCTTAATTGAAAGGGGATCAGAGCATTTCTCTGACTTCTGGAGGGACCGAACCCTTGACCCGATGACTTATAGATCTTAAGTACTAAAATCCCATCATAAACATTCACCCCCTTCAATTCATTCATGTTCCCCTAATAAATCGCTTTTCCTAAGGATGAACACCATTTTCCTAAGGAAAAGCAATCACCCCCATGCATACCCCTTTTTATGAAAACCCAGAAAAAGCACTTAGCCTAAGTTGTAACGTTTCTATGTAAAAATCGAAGGAATTACAAAAACACACTATGCTTAGTGCACTTCAATTATCTCCCACTATTTTCATATTAAACTTTAACATTATTTATATGTTAACTCTCGAAAATAAACCCTTTCCCGTATATATTTATTAAATCCCTTAAAAATTAATATCCCCACCCTGAAGTTTGAAATATAAAATTTATATTACCCAACCCTGACAAAAGACATAATTAATTGATCTGCGATTAATTAAAGTCAAACCATCCACCAATCATATCCCACCTGATACCTTAATCCCTGCTTTAATCCCTCATTAAGCTAAAACCACCACATTTAATTGCCTGCCAGGCCCCTCCATTACCTTCCGTGCAACTCCCGCACTCGACCACCACACGATCTCCCCCCTCCCCATATGACAACCCATGTTGATTTTGGAAGGGACTGATATCTGAACGATACCCACCTGAAATGGGTTGTTTTCTGCTAGGCCCCCAAGGTGAAGTGGCGATCGATGAGTGGAATCGGCCGGCCTCCCCCCGATACTGTCAAGTGCCTAAAGGCTATGCGAAGTAAACCATTTACCACTAGCCATCTACCCACCAAAACAGTCACTTTTCACCCTGCTATGTGACAAACTGTCACTGTTTACCCGTACCCACCAAATTTATTTTTCACACATAAACCCAAAAAAAACCCAAATCATTCTTTTTATCATTTTTAATTGTAAATTTTCATGCATGTGCCTCTGAACGTTGAAAGCCATCAACTCACGTACACTTGCACTCAAAAGATGCCAAAAGCTTCAGATTGCCTTCTAGCTAAATTGAAACCCTTTCAACCATTCAAAATCACCACTTAACCAGTTCAGACCCAGTTTTCTTCAATTCCAGGTATTTAAGCCAAAATCCATTGAAAGCCCTGTTAAATTTCCGAACCATTCTCTAAAGATTTCTTAAGTAAAAATTAAAGGGAAATTTAGTAACATAAAACCCACATGGAATTTAACCCCCATTACCTCAAAGACTGAAAATTTACTTTCCCCCATTCTTAAATCCACAATAACTAAGAATGGTTGCCCCAATTGCCATGGATGTCAGGCCAATTACTACTCCTCACCTGGACCTAGACCACCTTCCCCTTGCTGATAAAGAATTCCAAATCAAGGACACCTCTGTCCATGAATCCCCTCTCAAGTTATATTGTCGATACAGAGACCAATACCTAAACCATGCTGACAAAATAGGTCTTTGGGAGTCTAATTTTCCCAAGTATTAGTTCCGTGAGGTGCACATCTTTCTAGAGATTGTCCACTATTTCCATGCAAACTACATTCCCATTCAAAGAGCAGTGATGTCCCCTGACCAAACCATACTTTTTACCATCACTATCGAATCAATCAATGAAATGCTGCAACTACAACCAGGGCAAAACTTAACCCCTATTTCCATTGGAGACTTACTAGACAAATTTCCCAAGCTTACCACTGCCAAGCTTGCTCAAATGTTCCAGACTTTTATTGTAGAAGAAAAACATACCCCACAAGATCCTCCTCCATATATATATACCCTATTTTCTCAGTTTGGCCAAGACATTGTGTCAATGATATCTAGTATCTTAGGCTATAGAACCAGTGAATACATAAATGAAATCATTTTAGCCTTCATGTCCATTTTTACTCCAAGATAGCTTCCTGCTGTCATGTATGATTATGCCAAGTTCAAAGCCGACAAAATGCATGAACAATTCCTTAGAATGAGTACTGAGAGAGTATTCAAGTATTCTTCAGTTTTGTACCACCCTTTCTTATATTACCAAGCTCACAAGCTCCCTTTCACTGTCCAAAATCTTGACAGTAAAGGTCCTCCTAGGTCAGTAGTTATTTGGAATCCTTTGATACATAAGTATGATTCCCCATATCCATACATAGATTTCATTGATCTTTTTGTACATCTAGTAGTGACCATGCTACTAGGAAGTCCTCCTCCAAGAATCAGTTCAGATATCAGGAGGATCCTGCACCTGTCAAACCAACACAAAGTGGGAGATTGGTACTTGTACCAAAATCACACAGAAATTAGGATCTATGGCTACGAGTTGGCCCCATATAAACTACCCAGATACCTCCCAATGAGGTTATTTTCTCTGGAGTACTGGAGGCAAATAATCAACACAGATGAGGTTCATTTTGTTAAAGCCAAAAAGAAGGCATAGCTCAGAATCAAAGATTAGCTAGGCCCCTTTATATGTAATAGAAGAGAAGACGGGAAGGAAGAAGAGGAAATCCTTAAGAGACTTAAACTAAAACAAAGCTTCATATCGAGATATGACCCCTGTGACTTCATTTGCAATAGAAGACAAAAAAAAATGGCTTCCTACATTCACCACCGAATCCCTGAGATAGAGAAATATGCAAATAAATTGGGATGGGTGGAGAATACCTTAGTGGATAGGGATAGCACTAAAGTAACAGTTGAAAATGCTCTAATTGATTTAGAGAAAATACTTGATGAAGGTTCTTTCCTACCGGTGCTAGGAGAATCTCAAGTCCAAGGGAAATCCTAGATCCAAGAAGAATCACAGGCGCAAGAAGAATCTCAGGCACCAAGTGAATCACATATAGAAGAAGAATCCCAGGTGCAAGAAGAGTCAGAGCAACCAGAACTGTCAAAGGAATTGAATCAAACAGGTATACATCAGCCCACAATGAGTACTTCCCCTAACTTGCAAACTCTTCTAAATGAGGAAAAGGCCACTACCTCAGGCAGAGCAACCAAATAGACATATGCAGAGACCAACCAGGTCAAAAGGCAATGGTTGAATCCTATCTCTGAACAGGAGTTTGCAAAAGAAATAGTAGGGACTACCAGCACAAAAAGAGAAAGAAGCAGGCCTGCCACTCCTTCTGGGGGCACACTAGAGCCTTCCACATCAAATACTCAGATGATGGAAAGGAAACATAGTGTTGAAGTGTCCTCCTTTAAGATGCCAGCTGACAGGGATTAAGACATCAGAGAAAGATACAAGGACATAAATGCCAGGAATGAGAGGATAAAAGCCCAAACTTATGCTCAGTACCTAAATATGGCACCTACAAGCTAGACAAGGCTTATGTTAGCCTATGATGTTAAAGAAGGCAAGATGCAGATGCCATTTTTCAAACATACCACTCAGCAACCTAGGACAGCAGTTGACTTCAAAAAGATATATTTCGAAGTGCTAGTAAAGGACATACATCCTAATGACCAAATTGAGCTACACAAGCAGACATGGGAGATGATATACTCCACCTTGACAGGGAAAGCCATTGCAGCTCACCAATTGCAAAATTCTCTAAATAATATACCAGCTCAATTCCAATTGGAAAAGGAATCTTCACAAGTAAAAGACACCAGAATCAAGTCCTTAGAGGACTTAATCATTGAGTTGGGACATGATACCAAAGATGTGAAGGCCACTAAAAGATTGATCAAGAAGAAAAATGATGACATAGCTGCTTTGAAGAAACAAATTAAGATTCCACGACTACATCACCCACAGACAAGAGAGGTCCTGGAGACCCAAAAAGGACAAGAAGAGCTTATGGACATGGTCCTAAAGATAAATCACCAGTTGAAAGAAGCAGAGAAAGAATTGGACACATTGTTTCAGTCCAAACAAAGTGAACTGGCCACCAGTTCTACAGCTGCGATTCCCACAGTAACAACTGCAATTCCCTCAACATTGGCACCAACAACTCCACCTGCCAGAGTTAGTGAAAGCCATGGAGGAAATTTCCATCCAGGAAACAGAACTTAAAAGGCTTAAAGAGAAAGTGGAAAGCTTAGAGACTGACTGCAAGCTTGCCCAGATACAGCAGAGGGAAGAAACATAGAAAGCCCTAAGGATGGGTGAGAAGATTAAGGTCCTAGAAAAAGATCTAACTCTACAAAAGCCACTATGACAGACTAAGGAGATGCTCTGGGCCAACATCATTGAATCTGTCAATGGTATTTGGCCATCAATTCAAGTAATATTTGAGCAAACAGAAATGGTGAATGTGGCCACCAAGGCTATTAAGAATGTAAAGGAAGATTTAGGAGACCAGCCTGAGGATGCTAATCGACTCATCCACTTCTTGAATAGCAAGAACAAAAATGAACTTAATGAGATGGATGTAGGAGACATAACTAAGGCTATCGTAGAAGTAAAAAAGGTTCTTTCTAAAAGAAACCTTATGCTTAGACTGGAGGAAAAATGTCATAGCGTGTAGGTGGGTATTGACAGATTCATGGCAAAGTTTCAAATTTTGAGGAATAAAGGCCTTCCAAATCTATGGTCATACATGAAAAGCTTATGACCCAATTGGACTATGTTGACAGATTAGGGAAGTTGGCCAAGGACCAAGCAAGCACTTTAGGTATCAAGGCCTTGCCTATAGGGAAAGTATTGTATGATACTCTAGAAGATCTATTCTTTCTGGAGCATGAGGTGAAACACTTGTTTGTCACAAAGCCTAATTTTTCGAAGTACACAGAGGCAGACGAGATCTATTGAAGAATGCTCAAAGTAAAGTTACCTGAGGATGAATGGTGTGAAAATATGACATATTTACTATAAGTTACCTTAGTAAATCTGAACGATAGCCAGATGAAACAGGTGAACAGGTTCAAAGAGTAGCAGGTTAAAGAGTATCAATAAAAGACTAAAGACAAAGATGATTCTAGCATATAGATATCAACCAGCTTAAAAGGGCTTAAGTTCAATTGCAACAGCCAGCACTACCACAATAAGAGGGATAGCACGATGTCATTTTCCATATGTCTCTATCTTCATGCTTGAAGATATTTTTATTTCCTTAATTAAATCTCAAATTGTTATGAGATATTTTGTAATATTTTTTGTATAAATACTTCAAATTTCGAAGTATTTAGGGTGGAGTCAAAGACATTTTTATAGACTTGTATCTAAAATCAAAGTGCTATTGTATCAAGACTAGATTGGCTTGCTGGATCATGGAATAAAGTTCAGACATTTTATAGGATTCTTGTGTAAAGCGAAAATCAAATAAGTATTCTCTCATGTGTATTATTGTTTTCCCTTATGTATATTAATAATCATATGTGTTTCTATGAAATCTAAATGGTAAACTCGAAAGCTATTTCAGAACTTTCTTTAATGCACTCTGTTTTGACTTTTTACATTCTTAATGTTTTCTACTAAACTATCTTAGTTAGGTAGTTCTCAAATGCACCCCTACTTCTGTAGTTTCACTTTATGGTATATGTAGAAAAGGATTCTTAATTGCTCTTTGTTGTGTAGAATTTTGTAGATTTTTTCCTACAAATAAGCTAGCTTTGATACCATGTAGAAATTTTTCTACAAATTAGCGAGCTCTGATACCATGTAGAAATTTCCCACCTGTAGATCACCTGGTAATGCAATGTACTAAAGCAAAACATTTGATCTACTTCTATAAACAATTTAGTGGAAGCTTAATCGAACATGAGCAACATCAATAAGAACACATATAGCTAATAAGAAGGAATCAATCATACATGGCATAGAAGAATTTACCTAGGGAAAGCCTCAGCTTAAAACCCCAACTCTGTATTATCATAAAAGTGGAAATATAGTCCGGATTACACAAAGCCTTAGCTTGGAAACTATCCAGCTCTCAGTACAATCCCTCTGCTACTCATAGATAGTCAAAGGCTTCTTGCAAACCTTCTCCTCTTCCCTCCAAGCCTCCTATTTCCTTGTGCAGTTTCCTTGGGGCCTAGTGCTGCGACCTCTGTGAATTGGCCTTTTCACACACTCACTAACCTCCGATCTAACTGCAAAAACTTGAAGGAGATAAATCCTCATCATGGATGAGCTTCCTTTATAGGAAAAATATTGATCCAACTAATAGTACACTACCCCTTCTCTGATCTCAATTGGGTCTCTGTCTGAACTTCCATTCATCAGTTATCCATTAGAGATACTTAGTTATCTGACAACAAATACTCACTTATCTCATTAATTTAACAACTTGTTAAATTGATCTAACTGAACTGGACTAAGTCAAACTAAGTCAATTGATCCTCTCAATATAAAACTCATCCTTAATTCCTCAATCAGTGGAGCAAATCATGGACACATTCCCTAATTAGTGGAGAAATTATTGCATGTTCTCACAAAGACTTCAAGTTTGATTTTCCTTAACTAATTCACTCATGGAGAATTAATTAATTAATATTCAAACTACTGGTAAGATCAAATTTGAATTTTACTTCCTATTTTAGACCAGGGACTATCAAAAAATAGGAATCCAACTTGAACTGCTAAAAATAGAACTTCTATTTTTAGAATTTCCAATTTTCATTCCCTATTGCCCAATCCAACACTGATGCCCAAACTGCTATTTTTAGCACTTTTATTTTTAGCAATTTCTTGTTGCCAATTTTCAACACTCCCTCTCAATAAGAAAGGCTTCCTCTTGAATCGAATCATGTACCTCTGGAATGTTCTGCATGCAACACATCTACCAAGTGTGGTTGCTCCAGCAACTCTCGAAACAAAAAACAAACTCCCAACTGACCACTCCGTTGGGCTAGAAACATACTCTGATGCTGAAGCCCTACCTTCTGCTCACAAGTGCTCCCTCTCTGACCTCTGTGCTACTACAACATCTCTATGCATCTCACACTGTTTCACCCTTCTTTGTGCTACCCTGCATAGTGCAACACACTTGTGCCTCTCGCATTGCTGCAGCCTGCATGATCTATGATGTCTTAGGATTCCCTACACTGTAGCTCTCTATTTCGATCCATCCACATCTGTCTCTACCCAATTAGTAAGTTCCTGCTACTCCACATCGGGGCTCCCATACCAAGGTCTCATTCAAGTAGTTGGGTACCTCAAGGATCCTGCCCCTCCTCCATGGGATGATCACTCCACATCGCCCCACCTCCTACCTGGAGGTATGGCTGCATGTGATCCCTCTGCCCACCTAGCTTGAAGTTTCCCCCTACTGGAGGTCTCTGTATGAGTAGATTTCTCTACTTGATCTCCTCTCAACTTCCCCTATTGTGTCTGCTGCACAACCTCCTGAAGCTGCTGCACCAATCTTGGCTCCTCCACAATTGTCCGAGACTTCTTTTGGCACTGCATGTTGAGAGGTAATATACTTTCCCTCTCAACCACCAAGTCTCTAACCTTTTCCTTGCTCCTCAAGGCTTTGCATGCATCTTGTACCTCAAGTGCATATAGGTTCTTGGCTAGCACACCAATCTGTTTCGACTTCTATTTCCCATCGTCATGAAATTTTCTAGAAAAAGAGCTGATTTTAAATCAGCAATATCTCCCTCATCTGAACTCCGATTCAACCATTTTTTATTTATTTTTATTTTGGGTATTTTTCCTCAAGAAATCCAGATCTGCTATTTATCTCTAAAAATTTTGTACACAAATTTTCATATATATTCTGAAAACTCTTGGTCCAAAACTCAAAACTTTGCAATCTCCTCTCAGTATATTGTTCTCTCCTTGATCACCTGTGCTATGATACCATGTAAAATTTTATAGAATTTTTCATACAAATCAACTAGCTTTGATACCATGTAGAACTTTTTCTACAAATTAGCTAGCTCTGATACCATGTAGAAATTTCGGACCTGTAGATCACCTGGTAATGCAATGAACTAAAGAAAAACACTTGATCTACTTTTACAAACAATTTAGCGGAAGCTTAATCGAACATGAACAACATCAGTAAGAACACATATAACTAATAAGAAGAAATCAATCACACATAAAAAAGAAGAATTTACCCAGGGAAAGCCTTAGCCTAAAACCCCAACTCTGTATTATCATACAAGTGGAAATATAGTCCGGATTACACAAAGCCTTAGCTGGGAAGCTATCCAGCTCTTAGTACAATCCCTCTACTACTCATAGATAGTCAAAGGCTTCTCACAAACCTTCCTCTCTGCCGTCCAAGCCTCCTATTTCCCTGTGCAGTTTCCTTGGGGTCTAGTGCTGCCACCTGTGTGAATTGGCCTCTTCACACACTCACTAACCTCTGATCTAACTGCACAAACTTGAAGGAGATAAATCATCATCATGGATGAGATTCCTTTATAGGAAAAATATTCATCCAACTGATAGTACATTGTCCCTTCTCTGATATCAGCTGGGTCTCTGTCTGAACTACCATGCATTAGTTATCCATGAGAGAATACTCAGTTATCTGAAAATAATAGTTGTCACATGCATGCAAGCATTAACAAACTGTATCTTATTAATTTGACAACTTGTTAAATTAAGCTAACTGAACTTGACTAAGTTAAACTAAGTCAGTTGATCCTTTCAATATATAACTCATCCTTAATTCCTCAATCAGTGGAGCAAATGAAGGACACATTCCCCAATCAATGGAGAAATTATTGCATGTTCTCACAAAGACCTCAAGTTTGATTTTCCTTAACTAATTAACTCATGGAGAATTAATTAATTAATATTCAAACTATTGGTAAGACCAAATTCGAATTTTACTACCTATTTTAGACCAGGGACTGTCTAAAAATAGGAATCCAACTTGAATTGCTAAAAATAGAACTTTTATTTTTAGCACTTCCATTTTTCATTCCCCGTTGCCCAATCCAGCACTGATGTCGAAACTGCTATTTTTAGCACTTCTATTTTTAGCAAATTCTTGTTGCCAATTTTCAACATGTTGATGATCACCCTCTGTACCTCATTCTGATCTCGGTCTAAGCATTCTTCATTGCCCTTTTACCCTGGTTAGAACAATTCCATTCATTAGCCCTTTGAAGATTTGCCTTTTGCTTTGCTAGTCTACCCTGTGAACAATCCCTTTAATGATCTGGTCCAGTTAAGATATCCTTTGATTGACCCCATAGCCCAATGGCTTGAAGACCTAGCTCTATCCATCTGGTCCAAGAATTCCACAACCCAACTTCTAATCAAAATTAAAATCCTCATGAGCATTAAGAACTATCCTAAAATCCCACCCAAACAAATTTAAATTATAAAAAGAAAGCCCTCTCTGGACTTTGGTTGGCTAGAACCTAAGTTTGAAGATTGGTTTGTGGTTACCTTAGATTATTCCTTCTTTGGGTAACTTCTAGGGGAGACTTTTGAGTGATAACACAACATCTAAATAGTTTAATTCAACCCCCTACAAATTGGAGCTAAATAAAGAAATTGGTGCTTCGGCTTTGTCATCGTTGACCTGTGTTAATATAGCTGCATATGATTTCTCGAAAGCAAATGTATATAAAATCAAATTATTGAAAATATTTGGGGTTGTTAGTGAGGGAGCATTCAAGATTTCTTGTTTAATTAGATCAAAGGCTTCATGCTCAATATGTCCCCATTTAAAAGGATAATGTCTCTTAATCATAGATTGGAGAGGTAAAACAATTCGTGAAAAGTTAGGGACAAATATTTTGACAAAATTTATCTAACCTATGAAAGATTGCATGGATTTCTTGTTATGAGGTAAAGGGATTCTAGAAATTTCTCTTATCCTATCAGGATCAATGTGAATTCCTTCTTTGGATACAATAAATCCAAGGAGCTTTCCTTCACTTAAAGCAAATAAATATTTCTTGGGGTTGAGAGAAATTACATACCTCTGACAATGCTCAAAGATTCGTTTTAAATATTTTAAATTATTACCCCACCTTTTTGAGTACATAATTATATCATATAAATAGATTACTATTGATTTATTCACCAAGCCTCTGAATGCTATGTCCGTGGCTCTCTAAAATGTGTTGCCAACATTGATTAACCCAAATTTCATGTTTTGATGGGCATAGGTGCCCCATATGGTTCGAAAGGTAGTCTTTAGCCAGTCATCTGGATGTACCAGAATCTGATTATAACCTAAGAATCCATCCAGAAAAGACATTAGTTCTGAGCCTGCAACTGATTGCAATATATGTTCCATAGGAGGTAATGGGAAATTGTACTCCTGAAAAGCTTTGTTGAGATTGTGAAAGTCTATACATATTCAAATATCACCATTCTTTTTTCTAACAAGGACAACGTTGGAAACCCACCTTGAATGTCTGACATGAAAAATAATTTTGGCTTTGAGTAGCTTATTTAATTCTGATTTAATATGATTTTCTAAATTCGGATGAATATTTCTTAGCTTTTGTTGCATGGGTTTTTCATCAGATATCATCGGGATGGTAGGATGAATTATGGAAGTGTCATATTTCTTAAGGTCTTCATAGTTCCAAGCAAAGACATTCTTGTATTTCTTCAACAAATGAATGAAGGTTGATTTTTCATATAATGTAATTCAAGGCTTAAAGTTAGTTCCAAGATTAACCAATTCAAACCTCAAAGTTGAACTTTGGAGTTTTGAGTTAGTGGGTTTTTTGAATCTATCCTTGAGATCATATAAGTCCTCCAGCTTAACCATAGACTTAGGTATGGACTTCATAGTCGTTTCTTGCTTATGCTAAGAGTCATGTTGATCTTCATCTATTATCTGGTCGTCATATGAGCCTTTAGATGTTAGAAAACTTATGATATCTAGATCATTATTAAAGACTTGCCAATTGGTGATATTGTTGGGAATATAAGGCCTAAAAATTAATTCAATAGAAAAGTGATCGGGGCTAGGATCTCCTCGTGGAATGAGCTTGGATTCCACATTAGCCAAAATATCAACACTTGAATTTTGGAGTCTTGGGATAGGGGAAATATTAAATGTTTTAAAGTGAGAAGTAAGGTCTTGGATTAATGATTGATAATGTTTCAAATGTCCAGAAAAATAGTGTACAATATTCATTACCTATTTTATCACAATTTCTAAATCCCCAAAAACTTGAAGATGTTTTATATTAAGGTCGATGGCCTTATAGAGCCCTTGAACCAATGCTTGATATTCGAAAGTGTTGTGCATGCATTCAAATTCAAGCCTGTATGCTGACATAGCTTTTTCCCCTTCTAGGCTAACTAATATGCATCCCGGTCTCGCTCCATCGTTAGATTTGGATCCATCAAAAAATAATTTCCAAAATAAAGAGCTAACTGTAGGTTTATCTACAAAATTTATACACTTAGAAGTATATGTTTGAGAAAAAATTCAACTTGCGATATAATAGAATTTCCCAAGAAGGGTGAAGTATTTTCCTTAACATTTCCTAGAAATGATTCAACTAAGTAGTTTCTGATGATATTGTTGTTATATGTGACTAGCTCATTCTCTCCTTCTAGTTCTATAACAATATAATTTTGATTTATTTTTTTCGGTCAACCCTTATTTGACTTGGATTTCCATTTTGGGGAAGCCACATGTGGGAACAGTCAGTTGAAAAATAGCCGTGAAGCTTTTCTTAGCAATCTCTGCTAACGATTAGATGGTATAACTCAGGGATATCATCCACAAGAATGTCAATGACTTGACACACTTTAGGGTTTGATGAGAGTATAATAGTGACTTGATTGAGGTCTCCTATAACTTCGACTTAGGATTGGTCTAACTGCATAATGCGCACAACAAATTTTTGGTGCTCAACATTTAATTTCGCACAAACTGTTCATGGTAGAATGTTAGATGAAGCTCTAGAATTGACTAAACAGTTATGTATATTCTTGTTGAAAAATTCAAAAGTAAAATTGAATGGAGGAGTATGGAATTTGGATCTTCCTCGTATTAGAGCAATATCGGTAGGATCGATTCTATTCGATGAGGTATTAGGAGGACTTCAAATTTCTTGGGCAGCTTGTGATATTACAATAGTGGGAAGCAGAGAAGTAGGGACTTCTTTTAGATATTTGAGCAATGGCCTCGGTTGATGTTTCAACTTGCTAAGCTCGTGAAAGGTAATGTTTTCCCTAGTCTTTTTCATATCTTCTACTATGTTGTATTCCATTTTATTAGAGACTAGCATGGTTTTAGATGAAGGTGAAGAATTTGTTTGAGAAGGAGAGATTTGAGTGGATTTAGACAAATATTTCTTACCTATTATTTTTTCTTTGGCAATCGGAGTTGATACCTTCTACTTTAGATTTGTTTGTGGCAAATCAACAGGGATTCTACTCCTGGTTGCAATAGGTAGTGCTTCTTGTGCTTCTTCGTTGGCAAGGATAAAATCCCACATTCCTTGTAACTTGACTACTTATTCATCATTTGTTTGCTCTTCAACTATTGAGACTTTATCTTCCCCCACATCTGATTCAACATTTGATATGGTTCTTGGAGGCTTAGTTTCAGAGGGGGGATTTCTTTTGTATGGTCTAATATATTTCTTTGGGGAAGTCTCTGCTACCTATTTCTTGATATCAACCATTTTATTGGACATTATTTTAAGGAATTTTTGTAGACCTTCAAGATCAAAAGGATCTTTAGGTGGTTTTTTCTTGGATTTGTCCCTAAAAGTTACTTTCTTGGACATTCGTTCTTCTAATGCATTTTTCTTATCTAAGGCTAGAATACGTTTTTATATGGCTATGGTTCTTTCATGTTTTCTGCCAAAGTTGGTTTGGCAGCGCTATCGACAAAAATAGTTGTCTTCGAGGGAAGGGAAGAAATTTACCTTTCATTTTGGACTTCATCATTGGGCTTAGATGTTGTTGGGATTTTATTCAATAACTTGTTAAAACGTGAATTGAAGTCCTTAAGCAGTTCTCTAGGTTTAGCTTTCACGTTGGAGAGATCATTGATAAGAGTAGTCATTGATCTATCATCTCCAAACTTGGTTAGGAACTGCTCCTGAAAGGCATCCCAACTATTAATTGAACCCAATGGTAATGAAAATGACCGTGACCCTGTTGATCCTTGTAAGGTATAAGGGAATAATCTTACAACTGCATCTTCTTCCATTGCTTCATTTAGATTTATGGAAAACATAAAATTGTTTATGTGTTCTTCGACTGGTAATCCATCATTAGGATTAAACTTTGGTAACCACCTTTTTGGATGAGATGGCAATGGATGTAAGGGTCCCGCCATCCGTACAGCTCCAAGATTTTTCCATGGCATTTGTGGTTTTTGAGCCATCCTAGGTATCTGTGTAGAGCAAGATGTTCATGTATTTGAAGGTGATTGGGTAGAGGAGGCTTGTGCTCCAGTACCAGTGTAAACCACGACCTGGAGTTGTGAGGTGGATGGTTGATTTTGTGATGTAGTGGATGGAATGAATGAGGACTTTTGAGGTGATGATGAGATAACCTCACTATGGGATTTAGATTATGTCTTCTTAGCTCTCTTACGATTTGGTAGAGGGAAGTCAAATGGGGGAATCCCAAACTTTTCACTCTATGCTATAGTTAACCTTTGAGATGAGGGGAACTGGGAAGAAACACTAGCTTGGGATAACTCAGATTCTTCTTGAGATATTGAAATCCCTTGTAGCTTATGGATCAAAGACTAGAATTCAGGGGTTTCTAAAGAAGAAGATTTATCTGACTTCTTTGAAATCACGGTAGTGGATTCTAAAGGGTTCTTTACAACTTCTCTCCTAGGATTTGGAGATTTTTAATGCGATCGAGAGATTCAAGGAGATGGTGAGGGAGTTTTACTCTTAGAATGGCCTATTGATTTGAATTTACTTGCCATTCATAGTTATGCCCTCCTTCTGTTGGGTTGTGTTATATTCTTTCCACATAGTTAACAGGGGGTTTGAAGGGCACCTGTAACCCCACTTTATGGGGTCTGGGGCAGTACCCCGAAAAATTTTGGTTTTGGACCCTATGTTAGGTTGGGCGGACCCACCTATGGTTTTGTGCATGATTTTCGGACATGTTTTTTAGACGCGATGGTTTTCGGTCCATGGTATTGGATGCGATGGTTTTTGGTCCATGGTATTGGATGCTTCGGCATGTATAAATATGTATTGTAACATTGAAGGGAACACAATGAAAAATCAAGCTGGTAGACCCGGTTTTGGGATACAGGGGAAAATCTTTGTGTATATGTGTTTTATGTGTTATGATATCGCATTGTTTATTTTGTGTTTTAGAATTCATATGCAGGTAATTCCTGTATGGTGTTAAAACCTACATTTGGTATCAGAGAAATTTTGACTTCAAGGGGACGCCTTTGTTGCTAAGGGATTTTGGTCGGGCCTGTGGTAGACCCTGTTCAGTGGGAGATTTGCGAGATTGATTCTGGTGGTGAAAGGAGATGGCGAGTAGTGGAAAGATAGAGATCGATAAATGGTCAGAGTTTTGAGTTGTGGAAACAGAAGATGGAGGATCTGTTGGTAAATAAAGACCAGTGGATCACGGTAGATCTGGGTACTAAACCAATGGGAGTTTTTGATGAAGAATGGAAGAAGTTGGATTGGAAGGCGAAGAGCACAATACGATTGTGTGTCTCAGATTCAGTATTGCTGAATGTATTAGGGGAAGCTACGATGAAGGCTTTGTGGGACAAGTTAGGGACTTTGTACCAATTTAAGTTTTTGGTGAATAAACTATTCCTATGGAAAAAGCTGTATAACCTAAGGATGAAAGATGGAGACTCGATGATAGAGCATCTGAATGCTTTTAATACTATGGTAACTCAGTTAGCATCTGTTGATATTAAAATTTCAGATGAAGATAAGTGCATCAGTTTGTTGTGTTCTCTACCAGATTCGTGGGATAGTCTGGCTATTGCAATAGGTAGCAATGCAATTGCCTTGCTTTTTGATGAAATAGTCTCATCCTTGCTAACGGAAGAGATGTGACGGAAAAATATGGAGAGCCAAAATGGTGATGCCTTGTCTGTACAAGGGCGGACCTAGAACAGAAACAAAAATAAGTCATGGAGTGGGAGATCTAAATCTAAAGGGAGATCTAAATCTCCAGGAAAACCTATAAAGGTGGTGTGCTGGAAATGTGGAAAGGAAGGGCACTACAAAACTATAAATCTAAAGCTCTTGACAAAGGAAATGGATCTGATGAGGCTCCTTCTGCAGAGGTGAAAACCACCTTAGATGAAGTTGGGGATATGTACTTGGCTTCTTCAAGTACACATGTAGATCATGAGGCATGGTTGATTGACTCAGGTGCATCCTTTCACTTCACTCCCCATAGAGAGTGGTTCTGCGAGTATGAGAAATATGATGGTGGTGATGTCTTCTTGGGGGATGACAAGAAGGCTAGAATCATTGGTCGTTGAAAAGTAAAGTTGAATTTTCAAGGTGGAAGGGTTAGAACACTTCCAGGTGTTCTACATATTCCTGCATTAGCCAGAAATATGATTTCTATTAGCAAGCTGGATGATGCAGGTGTAAAAACAGTGTTCGAGAAGGATACCTGCAAGATGGTTTGGGGAGCACTGGTATTGATGCGGGGAGTTCGGATTGGAACTCTGTACAAGCTACAAGGTAGCACTGTTATTGATGGGTGCAATAGTTTTGTAGTTCCTGAATGTGGAGCAGAAAATCTAGTGGTGTCTGGAGAGAAGACCATGCTGTGGCATCAAAGGCTTGGACATATTGGAGAAAACGGCCTTCAGACACTTCATGGTAAAGGTATGGTAGAAGGTATGAGTAATAGCTCTCTGGATTTTGATTTATGTGAAAATTGTGTATATGGGAAGTAGAATCGGGTGAGTTTCCCCTCTGGTAGTAAGAGGGTGAAACAAATATTAGAACTTGTATACAGTGATGTATTTGGACGTGTGAAGGTTCCATCACTGGGTAAGTCCATGTAGTATGTATCATTTATAGATGACTTCTCAAGGAATACATGGACATATTTCCTTAAGAAGAAATCTGAAGTCTTTGACATGTTTAAAGAATTTAAGGCTCTGGTGAAAAACTAAACAAAGAAGAAGATAAAGGTGCCGAGGACAAATAATGGTGGAGAGTTTTGCAGTAAGGAATTTGAAGAATTCTGTAAGAAGTGTGGTATAGCATGGAAGAAGACTACTCCATATACACCTCAACAAAATGGAGTTGTAGAAAGAATGAATAAGACGTTGATGGAAAGGGCAAGAACCATGCTCAGTGGTGCTGGGTTAGGATAGGAATTTTGGGTAGAGGCGGTGGATATTGCATGTTACCTGGTCAACAGGTCACCTTCATTAGCGTTGGAGGATAAGACTCCACAAGAGGTATGACTGCTAAGAAACCCTCTCTTTCACATCTGAGGGTATTTGGATGTGATGCATATGTACATGTTCCAAAGGAGAAACGAACCAAGTTGGACAGTAAATCTGAAAAGTACATCTTTATTAGGTATAAGGATGGTTTAAAGGGTTATAAGCTTTGGAACCCAGTCACATGGAAGGTTGTGTACAGCCAAGATGTGGTGTTTAGAGAGGTGAAAAGTGTTATTAAACATGAAGTTCAATGAAAGGAACCTGAGAAGATAGAGTTTGAGCTAAAGGAGGAAGAATCAAACTCTACAGCAGAGGAGGAATTACAAGATGAAGAGCCAAAAACTCTGGCTGTGAGAAGATTAGTTCGAGAAAGAAGGCAGCCTAAAAGGTATAGTCCATCTACTTTTTGTTCAAATTTTTCTTTCTCTATTACTGACAATGATCCCCGAACTGTGAAGGAAGCAGTAGACTCAGAGGATGGAAAACTCTGGAAAGAGGCCATGGTTGATGAAATGGCATCTTTGTACAAAAATGAGGCTTGGGATCTGGTGGAGTTGCCGGCTAGAAGGAAACCCATTGGTAGCAAATGGGTGTTCAAAAAGAAGACAAATGCAAAAGGAAAATTGGAGAAATACAAAGCTTAGTTGGTAGCAAAGGTTATTCCCAGGTGCCGGGAATTGATTTTGGTGATATTTTTTCTCTTGTTGCCAAGGTAACTTCTATTAGATTACTTTTATCTATTGCTGCTTCTTCTAAGTTTGAGGTAGAACAGATGGATGTGAAGACAACATTTCTTCACGAGGATCTGGAAGAGGAAATCTACATGAACCAACCTAAAGGCTTTCCAGCGAAGGGTAAGAAAGAACTGGTATGCAAGTTAAAGAAGTCTCTGTATGGGTTAAAATAGTCACCAAAGATGTGGTATTAGAAATTTGATACATTTATATGGGGACTTGGCTTCACCAAAAGCAAAGCAGATCACTGTGTGTATTTTAAATTAATTGATAACCATGTTATTTATCTGGTCTTGTATGTGGATGATATGTTGCTAGTTGGAAATGACAAGGAAATTATCCAGGATTTGAAGACCCAATTGTTCTCCAAATTCTACATGAAAGATCTTGGTGCTGCAAACTACATTTTGGGCATGGAAATTGAAAGTGATCAGGCAAAGAGGAAGATCTGGTTAAACCAGAGGAAGTATGTCGAGACATTACTGTAGAGGTTTAATATGCAGGATAGTAAACTGGTGAAGGTTCCTATTCTTGTAAGTGTGAGGTTATCTGCTGAACAATGTCCCAAGACACAAGAAGAGGAAGAGGAAATGTCCCGTGTTCCATATGCAAGTGCAGTCGGTAGCCTGATGTATGCAATGGTCTGTACTAGACCAAACATTGCACATGTAGTGGGAGTATTGAGTAGGTTTATGTCAAAATCAGGAAAGGAGCATTGGACAATAGTGAAGTGGGTTTTCAGGTATTTGTGTGGCACTAGTGGTTATGGTCTGTGCTACCAAGGAAGACTGGGATTGGACAGAGTGTTGGATATTTGTGGCTTTGTTGATGCAGACTGGGCTGGAGATCTGGATCAGAGAAAATCTACAAGTGGGTATGTGTTTAACCTATTTGGAGGTGCAGTCAGTTGGATGAGTAAGAAACAATCTGTAGTGGCAATATCAACTATAGAGGTAGAATACATGGCAGCCACTCATGCAAGCAAGGAAGCAGTTTGGTTGCAGAGATTGTGTTCAAGTATGGGGTTAGTACAGGAAGATATAAGGATAGACTGTGACAACCAAAGTGCAATTTTCTTGGCAAAGAACCCTGCATATCATTCAAAGACAAAGCTCATTGATGTTCAGTATCACTTTGTGAGGGATATGATAGAAGACAAAAGGGTGTTGCTGGTAAAGGTGGACACTTTGAAGAATATTGTAGACGCATTGACAAAATCTGCGAGCTCTGAGAAGTTCTCTTGGTGTAGGGAGACAATGGGCATTTCAGGGCTGGGAAAATGACTAAGCTCTCTTGTGGCCCCCTATGGAAAGAAAACAACAAGTGGGAGAATGTTGGGTTGTGTTATACTCTTTCCACGTAGTTAACAGGGGGTTTGAAGGGAACCCATAACCCCACTTTATGGGTAGACCCACCTACGGTTTTGTGCATGATTTCGCACATGTTTTTTGGATGCGATGGTTTTTGGTCCATGGTATTGGAGGCGATGGTTTTCGGTCCATGGTATTGGACGCGATGGTTTTCGGTCCATGGTATTGGATGCTTCGGCATGTATAAATATGCATTGTAACATTGAAAGGAACATAATGAAAAGTCAAGCTGGTAGTCGCAGTTTTGGGATCCAGGGGAAATTCTCTGTGTATATGTGTTTTATGTGTTATGATCTCGCATTGTTTATTTTCTGTGTTTTAGAATTCGTATGCAGGTAATTTCTGTATGGGGTTAAAACCTACACCTTCTAGCGCCAAAATGTTGAATCCTTGAAAGTCATTGCTACAACATGGGGGAAAACCATCCAGTCTGGACATTGGTTAGCAGCTCCTTTTCGATTTGATGTAGTGGCACCGACTAGGGATAATGGGACCAGCTTCCCAAAATAGATTTTGATAACATTGGTGTGGTGATATATGATGTATCAGGGGGGATGATTAAGCTAATCATAATCTAATATAAACTACTAAACACATGCATATATCATAGTTTAAACACTATTTAACTACAAATATACCCAAGAATTAAATAAAGTATGCAATCTATAATGATATCCTATAGCAATTTCTAATAAAGATCATTCAACTGCAATAAGAAGTTAAATCATTTAAGAATAATCGTTTTCGGTAAATAGTTAGACAAAACGATTGAGAAATATATATTGCATATGACATAATTCATGTATTCAGAATGGAATAGAATTTAACATCGTACAAATGTACAACAATGCTAAACTATAATTCAAACTTTCACACATAAAACAATTAAAAGAAGAATTATTTCTAGATACATAAATAAAACAAGATCATTTTTGGGTGTGGAGCATGATTATTTAGAGGTCTTTGTTTTAGCTGGATGTATACCCAAGGAATTTTGTACACCCCTACACGCAGGTCGGTGTGGGGGGACTTGTCCCCCCCACGGGGATTCGGGGTAGTAAAAGTATAGTAAAGCAGATGTAAAATTGCCTTGTAAAAGTATAGTAATTTCTAGTCAATCTGGGTCTTTCATTAGGTGGATGATTTGACGGTAGAACTTATGTTTAGTTTAGGGTTTTTTTCCCTAGAAACCAACCCCTCTCTTTGTATGAGGGCATTGTATTGAGGATGTGTAATAGATGTGTATTCTCTGAGCGAGAAATAGAGAGGTGAGACTGTAAGAGAAAACAGAGGACATTACAACGGATCTGTTGTAGGTTGTGTCTCTTCATTTTGATGGATAATAGAAAGGAAGGACTGGCTGTTTGGGGTGGACGAATCCCAATCCGGGTGAATTTCGTATATCTGTGTCTCTCTGGTTTTATGCGGTTTTTGTGTTTATATTTTTGAAATATTCTATGTGTTCCATTGCTCTGTAATATATAATTTTATAACAATTGGTATCAGAGCCGAAGGTCTATTTGGCTGAAAAACTCACAGGAGAGAAGGGTTCTTGGTTCGAGTGGGAGCAATGGTAGAAGATGGTAAGTTTAGGGTCGAGAAATTTAACAGCCAAAACTTCTCGCTGTGGAAGATGTAGATGGAAGATTATCTTTATCAGAAAGATCTGTACCTACCATTGAGCGGAAAAACAAAGAAGCCGACGACTATGCCAGATGAAGAATGGAACCTTCTCAATAGAAAGGCACTCGGAACAATACGGTTGTGCCTCAGAGTGTCAGTCACATTCAAAATTTCGAAGGAAACAACGACAAAGGGTTTGATTAAGGCGTTGGCAAAACTATATGAAAAGCCCTTGGCCTCAAACAAGGTATTTCTTATGAAACAATTATTTAATATGAAGATGTCGGAAGGTGGATCTGTTGCAGACCATTTAAATGGTTTTAATATAGTTATAAGTCAGTTAAGTTTTATAGGGGTAAACTTTGAAGATGAAGTTAGAGCTCTGTTATTCTTGTGCTCATTGCTAGAAAGTTGGAATGGCTTAGTAATGGCCATTAGTAACTCTGTTTCTGGATCTAGTACTTTAAAGTTTGATGATGTTGTCGGTGCTATCCTTAGCGAGGAAATGCGATGAAAAATCTCCGGTGAGACATCAGGCAATGCTTTGAGTGCAAAGTCTAGGGGAAGAAAAATTGAAAGAGGAAAGAGCTCAAGATATCACAGTAAATCAAGGAAAGGAAGATCCAAGTCTAGATTTAGAATAGTGTGCTGGAAATGCGGAAAGAAAGGACATCTAAAGAAAGATTGTAGATCTCGGAAGGGAAAAGAAGGAGATGCATAGCAAGAAAACAATCATGTAGCAAATGTGACAGGTGAGGTGTTACAAGATGCTTTGATTCTTTATTTTGAAAATATTAATGATTCCTGGGTGGTAGATTCAGAGGCCTCATTCCATGCCACACCTGATAAGAAATATTTTCATGACTATATTGAAGGAGATTTTGGAAAAGTCCATTTGGGTGATGATAAACCCTGTATAATTGTTGGAATGGGTAAGGTTCTTGTAAAATAGCAAAATGGAAACCAATGGCTACTAAAGGAGGTAAGGCATGCTCTAGATTTGAAGAAAAATCTAATTTCAATAGGGTAATTAGGCGGTGAAGGTTGTGTGAAAACTTTCACAGATAAAGCTTGGAAGGTCACCAAAGGAGCATTGGTAATAACAAAAGGCGAAAAGATTGGTACATTGTATTTATGCAATGGTATTTCTAACTATGTTAATGCTTTAACTTCCAAAGGATCAAATGTAGCATTATGGCATCATAGGCTCGGACACATGAGTGAGAAGGGGATGAAGATCCTTCACTCAAGGAATTTGTTTCCAGGTTTGAAGAATGCTGATTTGGACTTATGTGAGAATTGCATTTATGGAAAATAGAAGAGAGTCAAATTTCTCAGAGTTGGGAAAGAAAAGAAGAGCAAAAAATTAGAGCTTGTGCATACAGATGTATGGGGACCTGCTCAGGTATCATCTCTTAGTGGCTCTCGTTATTATGTTACTTTTATTGATGATGCAAGTAGAAAAACTTGGATTTATTGTATTCATAACAAATCTGATGCATTTGATACTTTCAAGAAATGGAAAGTACTGGCTGAGATTGAGATAGGAAAGAAATTGAAGTGTTTCAGATCAGACAATGGAGGTGAATATTGCAGCAGAGAGTTTGATAGGTACTGTTCAGAGCATGGAATTTGCAGAGAGAAGATAGTTCCAAGAACACCACAAGAAAATGGTGTGTAAGAAAGGATGAACAGAACAATCATGGAACGTGCAAGGTGCATGAGATTGCATGCAGGATTTCCTTTACAATTTTGGGTAGATGTTGTAGATACTACTGTTTATCTAATAAATAGAGGGCCTTCAAATTCCTTGGATGGTGGTGTTCCAGAGGAAGCATGGACAGGTAAAAAGGTAAACTACTCTTTTCTAAAGCCTTTTGGTTGTGAGGCTTTTGTCCATATTAATAAAGAGAATAGAACAAATCTTGAGGCAAAATCAAAGAAATGTACCTTTATTGGATATGGTGTTAATGATTTTGGTTATCGCTTATATGATTATGAAAATCAAAAAATCATTAGGAGTAGATATGTAATATTCAATGAAAAGGTCTTGTATAAGAACCAGTTGCAGGAAAAGAAACAGGAAAAAGAAAACAAGGAATACACAATTCTTGATGAGATCACTGAAAAAGTAAAGGTGCCTGAAAATAATAATAATCAACAACCACAATAACAACAACCACCACAACATCAACAGGCACCCGAAACACCTAAAAGTGGTGTTAGAATATCTACCAGGATAAGTATACCCCCTGAACGATACTCTCCTTCATTATATTATTTATTGTTGACTGATTCTGGTGAACCCAAATGTTATGAAGGAGCAATGCAGGTTGAAAGTAGGAAGAAGTGGGAGCTAGCCATGGAAGAGGAGATGGACTCCTTAATGCATAACCAGACTTGCGACTTAGTCAGGTTGCCTACAGGTAAAACTACATTGTAGAATAAATGGGTTTACAGGCTGAAAGGAAGAAGATGGAGGAAAACAAAGGTAAAAAGCTAGACTTGTGGTGAAGGGGTTTTCACAGAAGAAAGGTATTGATTTTAATGAAATATTTTTTCATGTTGTTAAAATGACTTCAATCAGAACTATTTTAAGTCTACTAGCAGTGGAAGATTTGCATCTTGAGTAGTTAGATGTAAACATAGCCTTTCTCCATGGGGATTTGGAGGAATAGATATATATGCAGCAACCACAAGCATATGAGGTGAAAGGGAAGGAGAAACTAGTGTGTAGGTTGAAGAAGAGCTTGTATGGCTTAAAACAGACTCCAAGGTAGTGGTATCTAAAATTTGACAAGTTTATGTCTAAACAAGGTTATACTAGATGTCACTCTGATCATTGTGTTTATCTGAAAAAGAAAAATGATGGCAGCTATATTATATTGTTATTATGTGTAGATGACATGCTTATTGCAGGGTCTAACATGCAATAAATAAATGTGCTCAAAAGAAAATTGGCAAATTCATTTGCTATGAAGGATTTGGGAGCTGCAAAACAAATCCTTGGTATGAGAATAACTAGAGATAGGAAAAATTGCAAATTAACATTGTCTCAAAATGAGTACATACAAAAGGTGTTGAAAAGATTTAATATGCACAATGCAAAACAAGTTAGTACACCTTTTGCTAGCCATTTCAAACTTAGTAAGGAAATGTGCCCAAAGACCCAAGAAGACATGGATTATATGTCTAAAGTTCCATATGCATCGGCAATTGCAAGCTTAATGTATGCAATGCTCTGCACAAGGCCTAATATTGCACATGCAGTGGGAGTTGTAAACAGGTACACGAACAATCCAGGAAAGGAACATTGGATGGCAGTGAAATGGATTCTCAGATATTTGAAAGGTACCACAAATCAAGAATTATGCTTTGGTGGTTCAAACATTTCTTTATAGGGATATGTTGATGCAGATATGGCAGGTGACAGAGATAACAGGAGGAGCACTATAGGATATGTAATTACTATAGGTGGAACAACTGTCAGTTGGGTTTCAAAGATCCAAAGTGTTGTTGCACTTTCAACAACAGAAGTAGAGTATGTTGCTGCTACAGACGCTAGTAAAAAAATGATTTGGTTATAAAGGTTTATGGGTGAATTTGGTAAGAAGCATGATATGGGCACATTATACAGTGATAGCCAAAGTGCCATTCATCTTGCAAATAACTCAGCATTTCATTCTAGGACAAAACACATGCAGCTCAAGTACCATTTCATACGATCAGTGTTGGAAGATGGAGAGTTGAAGCTGGAAAAGATACACGCTAGCTAGAATCCTACAGATATGCTAACAAAAGTTGTAACCAGGGAGAAACTGAGAATATGCTCAGTTTCAATTGGTCTTCAAGGATGACGATGAAGATGAGAAACAACCAGGTCCAAAGAGGAGTCATTGTCCAGCAATTGAAGTAGCGATGGAGTTGCTACAATCACTTTCCAAGTGGGAGATTGTTGGGTGTGGACCATGATTATTTAGAGGTCTTTGTTTTAGCCGGATGTATACCCCAGGAAATTTGTACACTCCTCCACGCGGGGGGTGCGGGGGGGACTTGTCCCCCCTACGGGGGTTCGGGGGGGTCGATCCATCCTAGCTAGGGGCTCCAGGGGATAGCGGTCCCCTGGCGAGGGTTTCGGGGGCAGCGCCCCTGAAGCTAAAAACAAATGTAAAATTGCCAGGTAAAAGTATAGTAATTTCTAGTCAATCTTGGCCGTTCATTAGGCAGATGAACTGACAGTAGAACTTATGTTTATTTTAGGGTCTTTTGCCCTAGAAGGCAACCCCTCTCTTTGCATGAGGGAATTATATTGACGTTGTGTAATAGATGTGTACTCTTCAAGCAAGAAATAGAGAGGTGAGACTGTGAGAGAAAACAGAGGATATTAAGTGGATCTGATGTAGGTTGTGTCTCTTCATTTTTCTGGATAATAGAAAGGAAGGACTGGCTGTTCAGGGTGGGTGTAGCCCAAACCAGATGAACCACATATATCTGTGTCTCTCTGGTTTTACGCAATTTTTTTGTTTATATTTCTGTAATATTCTATGTGTTCAATTGCTTTATAATATATAACTTTCTAACAATCATAAGATAAAATTACCATATATGACAAGTCCTGCTCATGTGCTTCAACAATTTGACCTAATTTAAATCAATCCAACACATACTACAAGTACAAAAGTGAATTTTAGTAGAGCATGCTAGATATTTAAGAGAAAATAGATCTTGTTCCATTCATTCCATCAGAACCTCCTCAAAAGTACAAAAATGCAATGTTTCAAAGAATGTTTCTGACAAAAATTTTGGACGCCTCTCTAAATGCATGAGAGGGGTTTAAATACTGAACTATAGGTCCTAAAATAGATTATTACAAAAAATTAGCTGAAGAGGTTTAAAGAACCTTCCTTAGATCATGCGAAAATAAAACTAAAATAAAAATAAACTAAGTGACTAACTCCTTTGCATTTGATCTTTCAGATTGCAAATATCTGTTATAGGCTTAAGGTGTGTCGGTTGGCCAATCTAAGATTTTAATTGCCCAAAAAATATAGAGTTTGTTAGTGTTGTCACCATTTTTTGTGTGGAGGTTTTTAAGCATCTCAAGGTCATCCACTTGTTGTATGATTTTACTAAGAACTGCCAGTATGCTTCTGAGTTTAGCCTCCTCATCTATCTGATTACCTCCTCCTTTTCCTTCACTGCCTTCCTCCACTGCTTCTCTAACTGTTTGATATTCAGAAGAAATCTTGGTATGCATTCTATAACCAGATTGGCATCATGAATATTTTCATTGATGGCTTCTATTATGTTGTTTGTTGTTGCTGCTGCGATCATTGTTGGCCTTTCCGCTTTCTTGAGATGAGAATCCCAATCTGTCAACAAGATGTCTTTATGTGATTCTTCCAACTTTGGCAGATCAACCTTTCTCCCATATTCTGATTCTTTGCAAGTGATAAAGTTAGAAATATTTTTATGGATTTTTTCATACTCAAGTCTCATTTCGATAACTTGGCTTGTTAGCTTATCACTGATTTCGCAATAAGCATTTATTTGTAAGACTTTCTGGCAAAGAACTTACATCTGCTGCATTGGTTGGGAGTTAAGTCTGAGTGCTTCCTTTATGAACTCCTCGATTTGCGGATTGATTTTATACTTATCTATCATAGCTTGTATCTGTGAATCTATTTCTGCTAGGCTGGCCTAATGTTATATTCATATCTGTTCAAATTCCTGCTGGAGCTTGGCTACTTGTAATTATGCTTGTTGATTAAATTTCTCCTAAGCTAATTGTTGTTCCAAAAACATAATTCTTTGTTCCTTTTCTTTAAGAAGAATTTGGACCTCCATCTCTTTGTCAATAGTTGTCGTAGCATAGGCTCCTACCAATTACAAAAATTTTGACAGGTTTTCATATGGGTCCATGGGCAAGTCCTTCCATACAATGTCCACTAGTTCACTATTAGGAGTCGTAACAACTACAACATCTAGGTTCCTCTTCTTCCTCTATCTCTTGATGACAACTTTGTGGGTAGGACTATAAAATACATCTAGTGGAGGAATTTCCTCAATTCCAAAAATAATTTCTGAGGTGGGGGTGGTAGGAATGAGCTCAACATCCTGAGTTCCTAAAGTTTTTTCTATTGTTGTTTCTTGAGTTGAATTGTGTTGTGTTTTCTTTGGAGTCTGTATCTCAAATGTTTGTTCATCTGTGTGAAGCTTCTTGTTATAATGTTCCCATTCCTTTTTCAAATCAATAACTGGGATTTTTTCTGATTGAGTGGACGTACAGTGAACTTCTTCCTATTTCTTTGCTGAGGTTTGCTTGACTGTTTCCTCTATAGTTCCCACTGTGTCCTTTTTCAACTATTTATTTTTATTTCTTCCCCCATTTTGAGACTGATGCATAGAGTGCTCTAACTCATCAGTAGATCTCTCTTGGGTTTCTTCTTTGGAATTCTCTTTAGAGCTGTCCTCAAGCTTACAGTGGGAGTTGGCACCATTATTAGTTCAATTTGGAGTTGGTGAAATGGGACCTTCAATAATATCTTTTTTCTATATACATGGAAGGATTTAACATCATCTGGGGTAAAAAGTAGTGATGCCATATGCGTCACTTTTGAAAATGTTTCTTTTTGTAGGAAGAGGTCATTGAAGGCGTCCTAATCGTGGGTGAATGGTTTTACTTTCACCATAGTAGTGAAGTCCTCAGTAGTGCCATTTGGGTCATATTGCCTTCCTAGGATCGTAGCTACTTTCAGAGACTTCATGATCTCTACTTATTTTCATGCATGTCCAAAATCATCTAGGCAAATGCACCACATTGCAACAGAAATGTAGGCCAAATGGCCTTCTTCTACTCTTTCAATCCTCTACTCAACCCACCTTCCCCTATCGTTTGGTAGGCTATCTCCTTGGCCATTAATTTGTCAGGGACATAATATGGGAGAACATGCGGTGAAGAAATTCTACCAAATACTCTGATATAGGTAAATGTCTCCTCCCCAAACCATATGGCTACAAGCAAGATATCGACTTTAGCTTCTTTTGAAAACCTAGGGGTGGTTGTGTTGTAGAATTTTTTATGGATGGGTAGCATAACTCCTTGACAAATCTTATAAAAATGGGGGTGAAACTGAGACTCCCACAAAATCTTATGGTACACATGGATAGGGAATGGGTCTTGCATGGTCCACTTCCATCCCATAATGGGAAATTTAGAACTAAAACATATTGCGTCCATTAAGAAACAACTCATGAAAACGGGGGATAAACCCTTATAGAGGGGCTTCTTTTTCTCCTATATTCCATAATTGATTTTTCCAAATTATCAGACAAAATTTGAGCCCAATTCATTATCATTGCATTCATAACTACATCAATTAATGGAAGCCATTATGGGGAAAATTTGGTGCTATCGTGTTTACCGAATAATCTACAAATCATGGATACTACAAAACTATAACTAGGAGAGATAGATGCCATAGAATACATACCCATCTTATCCCATTTGAGCTTGCCTTCTCTTGATGTCTAGACCCACGTGACGTCTTCTGGGCCTTCATTCTCTTTAGCAAATTTCTCGAGGAACTCTTTATTGTAGAGTTTCTGTGGCTTTGGTAAATGGTACATTAGGTGTAGTTTGTCTGCTGAAAAAAATCCCATAACCTCTTGCTTGTGATTCTTGAACTCTTTGTTCAAGACATCCACCACATCAATTATCTACTTGACTATATCTATGTATGGGATTATCTTCGGTCTTACGTCTATGTGGTGTAGGAATGAACATGATGTCTCCAAGTAGGAGTCGTTAGAGGAATCATGAGCATCGGCCATGGCATTTGCTACGAGCGGCCTTGGTTTTTCCTCTTCTAACAAATCATACATGGCTTCCCATGTTGAATTCATCTATCTCTGATGCATGTAGTATCAGAGAAAAGAGGTATCATTTCTGACTTTTCAGATGCAACTCACTTCCCCTCTTTGCCATTGCTTCTAACAACTCTTCTTGTAGATTTTTCTTGAAATGGAGCAAAACGGAGGCTATCAGATAAACATAATCAAGAACGAAAATGAGAATGAGTGATACAGATAACCTTGAAAAGGTGACCAAAAAGGAGTTTTAATTAAACGCATATGAAAAGATATTGTATCATGTCAAGCCGCTTTTCAAACATAAATTCCATTAACCCATACTAAATACCCACTAATGGTTCCTTGTCTCTACCTTTATTGCTCATTAATGTTCTGCATTGTAAGACAGGAAAGAAAACTTTTAACAAGGTGAGCTTTAGTTGTGAGAATGCTGATTTTGCGATTGCAATGCAATATTGCAAATCACATTATCACATATTTGATTGTGCAATTTCTTAAAGTTCCTTAGGTTCCTATGGGGTGCGAGATGCAGGATAAGCAATGTGTTATTTATTGTTTAAATCGTAGCTTGTTTGATGGAATTTTTACCTTATAAAGTGTTTTTTACTACATGACAGACTTAAGTGCCACTTTATGACATGGGCTTCAATTGGGTCCGAGCTTTTATCGCATTTTGCAACATCGCACAGTTCATAAGATTTCAGACCATTCTTAAGTGTTTCCAACACGATGCGATAAGGTTGATCGTCTTATCGCAATATCACATTTCACATGTTTCAACATACTTCATGAGGGTGCTCCCTTTGTGAATGACGATATGCGATACATGATTTATTTTAAGAGGAAATGCCTTAGGCCCTAGTTTTAAATGAAAAATCCTAATGATATCTAGGTTGAGCGTGGTGATTCATGTTGATTTCTTTTCACGAGTTTTTCTTGTTAATAAGGCTTTTGAGACACTTGGTCTAGTAAGGGCATGTATTGCTAGGTTTCAAAGGGTTTTGACTTGATATTTTTATTTATTCCAAAATTTTAAAAGAAAGTGTCAAAATGATAAATTTGTTTTTTGAAGTATTTTATTAAGCGTCTTTATTTATTAATAGAATATTAGCTATATATTAATAAATGGGGAGGTTGTTGAATAACACGACAATTGGCGATTTTATGGAAGAACTAGTTATCTCTGACAGTTTTTTAAAATTTCTAAAAACTTGCAAGATAAAGGTAGTTCAGAAAATAAAATTACATGAAATATAAGATAAGTAACATTTATCTGAATAAAAAAAACAAAATATACTTAGCTATTATCCATTTGATTATCCTCTTCAATATGAAAATTGCTTTGTCTACATCATTCATTACTCGGTTTTTAAAGATAAAAACAGGGGACTCTCAAAAATTAGCTTTTAGATGTACTCAGTTGTCATAGGTAGAGCTTCTTTTTCTAGCAGTCGTTCATAGCCTCGATAAGGTTACCTTTGAACCAACAATGATTCAGTATCCCATCTAGGTAAGAATGTGATTTTTAAAGATAAATTCAGATTCATATACTTACTTTCTTCCTCATTTTTTTTTCTAAACAATTCCTTTTTCTTAAAATTTTCATTTTCTTCTTAAAGGTCATTATCTTGGTTTGGTGGCCAAAATTGACAATGCCATTCACTGGTTGTAATTTTAACTGAACAAGTTGTCTCGTGAGAGACCCCTTGTCTTTTGATTAACATAATCTCAAGGCATTACCCTATTTTGGTATGCATAATTGGTAATTTTAGTTTGTTACTTCCCTATGATCATGGTAAGTCGGCTCTTGATGAGACTTGTTATCTTGTTTAACCATATTTTAGAATTACACTCTAAAAAGTGAAAGATCACAAGATGGGGAGAATCACTGACTCCTTAAGAGTTTTTGGATGACATTTATATAGTTAAAGATGCTTCTATGTAGAGAGTCCTTGATTTGTTATAAATACTTTTCTTAACTGATGGTAGAACAAAGGTTCTTTTAAAAAGTTGAGTTTTACCAAAGGGAAACTAATTTTGGTAGAGGACAAGCAATTTCAGAGAGTTAAAACTTAGCTTATGTTTTAGATGTAAAAATAATCTTCTTAACAATCTCTACTTATACAAGTGAAAAGTCAAAATATAAAAGAGACTATTATCATAAACACCAGAAGTAAATGCTACTCAACTTTTATTTTCTAAAAAAGTAAAAACAATAATATACAATGAATAGAAGAGGTTATCTTTTATAAAAAAAAATTCTTTAGAATCTGCCCATTAACAGGAATTGAATCTCTCTTGCTTAGTAAATATTCCAATAAAAAGGTTGATGGGCCTATTTGTTCCACAATATGAAACAGTCCAAGCCACATTCTTTGGAATTTTGTATGCTTACCTTTTTCATCGTGTTCTTTATCCCATTTCAATAGCGAGTCTCTGAGCTGAAATGATTTTCAACTTATAGAATTTGCATCAAATGAAGACTTGAATAACTAATGTGCATGTGTGATTTTGGCCTTTTCCCTTTCTTCTTTGAGCTTAAGGATTTGTGATTGTCTTACTTGCATAGAAGATGAAGGGGTTTCTTCAATAAATTGAACCAGGGCTAGAGAGGGAATATATACATTTGTAGGGATGAAAAATTCTTTCCCATAGACCAAGTTAAAAGGAGAAGTTCTTATTGAAGCCTTCTGTGTTATGTGATCTTCCCATAGAGAAAATATTAAAGATTTGTGCCAATTTTTCTGACTTTGATCAACAATCTATTTCATAATTATTATGAGATTTTTGTTTGTAGATTTGGTCAAGCCATTTCCTTGAGGATAATAGTTAGCAGAGTATTTATGTTTGAAACCTCTTTTAAGAGCAAATTTTGACATAGCATTGCCTATAAAATAAGATGCATTATCAAACATGAGGGTAGATGGCAGACCAAATCTAGTAATAATAAACTGATCAGTAAATTCAATTATGTTTTCAGAATTGGCTACCTTAAATGGAATTTCTTCCATCCACTTTGTGAAGTAATCAGTTATTGTAAGGATATATTTATGCTGCTTTGAAGAGTGAGGAATGATCTCACCTATTTTTTCGAGTCCCCATTATTCAAATGGTTGTTCAATTTTGACTTGATGCAATGGTAATTCAGGTTTCTTCTATCTCCCAGCAACTGTTTGACAAAATTTACATTTACTTACATAATTGTGTGCATCTTTAAATAAGGTTGGCCAATAATAGCCAGCGTGTAGGATTTTATGTGTGGTTGTGTCCCCTCCAAAATGTCCACAAGCTAGTCCATCATTGAGTTCCTGCAAAACCTTTTCTACCTCAGATTTTTCAAGATATCTAAGAAAAACTTAATCATAATTTATTATAAACAACACATTATTGATCACTGAGCTTCTAGCAGCCAAATACCTCATCCATTTTGCCTTGAACAAACAGTGTTTGAACCTACAACTATTTGGTGACTCAAAAATAGTATGCAATTGGTTAAACAAGAAAACTTAATGCAATTCTTATACATTAAGGCATATTTTGGATGAAGCTCTCAGACTCATCACAAATTTTGACTCCTTTATTTGTCAACACATTTACAGGGAACACAACTCAGCTGCCGACCACCTATCCAAGGAAGCAGTGCTCAGGGATGATGATACTTGGTTGATACAAGAGGAAAGGGATGGTATTATATACCAGCACTATCATAGGTCGTTCATAGATCCAGGAGCTTAATGCAGGTGCAACATGAACATTTTTTACATAATGACCATATGTAAATATTTATATATACTTTCACTTGTTTTATCACAAAACTAGTCTCTCTGCGAAGAGATTATAAGTTTATTTTTTCTTTTTTGAATAGTTTCTCCCCTGTGTGGAGTACTCAAGAACCACATTTATTTTTTGACAGGACTAGCCTCACCATATGTATATGCTCAACATTTACAAAATGTAATTTTCTTATTTAATAAAGGAAATTATGAATTTTTCCACATGAAAAAAAACACATTATTGATGATTTGGTATTGTCTAGAGTTTAACCTCAAAGGCATTTTTCTTTTGTAACTTAGTTGTGTAGGGGCATATCCATTTTTCAAATAAAAGAGGATATCAATATATTTGGACTCAACGTCATTGAGGCTTACCTCATATACTTGTATATCATTACCTGAATATTGTAGTGCTCGTAAGTTGGATGCTCTTGCTAACATTCTGCAAAAACCTTGACGTTTTACAATTTTCGCTAATCTGATCTCAATTTCATATTCTTGTACTGTTGCTACCCAATTTTCCCTTTTCTCACCTAAATATCTTTGTATTAATAGATTTCCCACTGCTGAGAATGGGACTACTACCTTGGTGTGGGTTTTGAGGAGAAAGGGTCTGAAATGTTTTATTGATTTGGAAACAATGAAAATCTTATTTTTCAAGATCTGAATATTTTAATTCAGCCCGCTGCAAATTGAATCTAAAGAAAGAAATTGGTGCTTCGACTTTGTCATCGTTGACTTGTGTTAATATAGTTGCGTATGATTTCTCAGAAGAAAAGGTATATAAAATGAAATGATTAGAAAAATTCAGGGTTTCTACTGAGGGAGCATTCAACATTGCTTGTTTAATCAGATAAAAGGCTTCATGCTCAATATGTCCCCATTTAAAATGAGAATTTTCTTAATCATATATTGGAGAGTTAAAATAATTCGTGAAAATTCAGGGACAAAAATTCAGACAAAATTTATTTGGCCTAGGAAAGATTGCATGGATCTCTTGTTATGAGATAGAGGGATTCCATAAATTTCTCTTATCCTACCAAGATCAATGTGAATTCCTTGTTTGGATACAATAAATCTAAGGATCTTTCCTTCACTTAAAGCAAAGAAATATTTTTTGGGATCGAGAGAAATTCCATACCTCTAACAACCCTCAAGGATTTGTTTTAAATATTTTAAATGATTACTGAGACTTTTTGAGTACATAGTTATATCATATAAATAAATTACTACTAATTTATTCACCAAGCCTCTGAAAGTTGTGTCCATGGCTCTATGAAATGCGGCAGTGGCATTGGTTAACCCAATTGTCATGTTTTGATAAGCATAGGTACCCTATTTGGTTCGAAAGGTAGTCTTTAAATGGTCATCTGGATGTACCAGAATCTAATTATAACCTGAAATTCCATCGAGAAAAGACATTAGTTCTGAGGTTGCAAATGATTATAGTATCTTTTCTATAGGAGGTATTGGGAAATTCACCTTCTAGCAAGATTTTTTGAGATTGTGAAAGTCTATACATATTCGAATATCACCATTCTTTTTTCTAACTAGGACAAGGTTGTATACCCACCTTGAATGTCTCACAGGAAATATACTTTTGGCTCTGAGCATCTTATTCAATTAAGATTTAATTTGATTTTCTAAATTTGGATGGATCTTTATTAGCTTTTGTTGCATGGTTTTTTCATCAAATATCATGGGGATGGTATGTTGAATTATGGAAGTATCATATATCTTTAGTTATTCATAGTTCCAGGCAAACAAATTCTTGTATTTCTTCAACAAATGATTGAAGGCAAATTTTTCATCTAGTGTAAGACCAAGTCCAAGATTGATACTCTGAGGCTTAAAGTCAATTCCAAGATTAACCAATTCAACTCGAAGTTGAACTTTGGAGTTTTGAGTTATTTGGTTTCTTGAATCTTTCCTTGATATCATATAAGTCCTCCAGCTCAACCACAGACTTAGGTATGGAATTCGTATTCATTTTTTGATGTTGGGAATTGGTCCCCTAGGGTTAATTTTGGGGTGAAGAGCCCAAAGTTTGGGGCAAAAAGCCCAAATTTTGTACAAAGGAATGTAAAGTCTCCACATTTTGTAGTCGTGGAGCATGAAGGTGTAAAGGGTTACTAAGGTTTTTTCCGCCCTTCTTTTGTATATGTCAGCTTTAGAGATCTACCCTTCATCCACAGACCATGGGATTGTATAAAAAGAAGTCTTAGAAGAGTCTAAGACAGTTCAGTCAAGCTTTAGTAGGTGGTACATAGTGGGAGTCATTGATGAGTCTATGAAGAGCTAAGAGTGAAAGTCTTAGCATAAGCGAGAGGCTCTGTAGTTGTGTGCGCAGAGGCCTAGGGTAGAAGTCCACAGCTGAGTGTGCAGACCCCTGTAGATGAGTGCACAGACCCCTGCACCTATGTGCGCATGGTAGTTAGAGTTTGTACTAGATATCTGAATCATCAATAACGAGAAGTATTCTAAAATTACTATGTATTTTACTCCTATCAATTGCATACGATTATGTTATGTTAAGCAATGGGTTTATGTTTTTTGGATAATTTGATGCGCGGATATATATTTTTTCCTCTGTTATATGAACATAAGTAGAGATATATGTTTACATGAAGATCATCTTAATTGTATGGTAGAGTTGGCCAACACTTAATATAATTCGGGAGATTATATAGTAAAGTAGTTACAAGGGCGCATAAGTTCCTAAATCACTTGTTAGGGTTATGCGAAGGACAATCGCAGACCTTCACGGAGGTTCTGGAAGACGAATAAAGAAGTAAATCAATAAGGCCTGTTTTCGTTCATCACAAAGGTTGCATGGGAAGCTCATCGTATCACAAATGATCAAACGAAGAAAGCTATGTTGGTTAGTGTTTTACAAGACCACACATTGACATGGTACATTAAGTACTACATTGATAACCCAACATCTAGGTTAGCAGATATCCAGACTGCGGTGAATAAGGAATTTAGTAGATCTAAGTCTGAAGCACAATCCATTGTGTGGTTCAAGGAGATTATGATGAAGCCTAGTGAGACCCCTGGGGAGTTGGACCAAATATTGAAGTGCAAGATCCGCGAAGCTAGCATGAATCTGACAGAGGGGCAGCACCGCGAATGCTTTGTGGTTGCACTCATGCCTCATCTAAGGGTTGCACTATCATAACAGAAGATTGGGACTCAGGTAGAAGCCCTGGAGATTGAAATTAGATTGCAAGAAACATCGACGCCAGATGCTAATCTGGGGGTTCAACAGATTCATGCACAGCAGTAGAACCTTTGCCTAGAGATGCAGAGTCTAAAGAATAACAGGACAGTTCGGCCTGAGGTACACGAAGATATTTGGTGCCTAAAATGCAAAGGTTAGGGGCATGACAAACATCATTATCCAGTCTTTGCGAATTATGTCGCACCAGGGGACCAATGCCTCTGAGGCCGGAGGCTGCAACAGGACCAAGTATAGGGCCCACGCTATGGTGTGCTATCTACCAGGTAGCTGGGAAACATGAGACAAACAATTGTCGTTTGCTGCAGAAATTCATAATAACACCATAAAATCTATTCTGCAATTTTTGTCAATCAGTAGGTCATGACGAGCGTAATTCTTGTAGTTACGAATTAATGATGGATAGGACACTTGCATAAAGGGTGCAGACTAAAACACGGCCTCCAGACCAAGGCGCTGGGGGAGAACGAGGTGAGTATCGAGGGCGCGGATGAGGCTGAGGTGGAGGACGACCTAGTAGAGGTTGAGGGAAGCTTATTTGTTACAATTGTGGAGGACCATGACACTATGAGAGAGACTGCCCGAATCCGACACGTCTTTCATGCCGCTATTGTACTCAGTTGACCATGCAATAGAGGATTACCGAATATTGTTGGCTAAGATTCGCGAAAAGGGGGCGGATCCTCTGCAGCCGACTCAGAACCTACAGATGAGGAGGACTGAGCCTCACGAGGAAGACCCTAAGGTAAATATTATGTTGCGAAGTGGAACGATGACTGGTGAGGATAAGGGGAAGAAGCTTGAGGAATATGAGTGGGTCTGCAAAGCACCAGAAAAGGAGACCAGGTTTGATCTGGAATGCACAAAAGAAACATTTATGGAAGTGACGAAAAGTTTCACTGAGACCTCTGTGGAGTACTAAAGAAGGTATGTTTTTGATGATTATTTCAGTGTCTTTTCATTGAAACTTACAAACCTTTTGCACCATGAACTAGGAAAATGATAAAGAATTATAATATACCATGTGAGATTAATATGCAAGATGAAAACGCTAACAATTGTCATTTCCTTATGCAGAAAGGAGGAAAACCGAGAAGTTGTTGTTCCAAAGGAAAGGACAAGGATGGGTTAACCGCTGTCCCTTTAACGGGAGACCGAATGCAAACAAGGCAAAGCAAATCAAAGCGAATCAGCCCGGGAAAGGAGGTGGAGATATCAGCTTGGCGCAGGAGAGAAAAGAAATGACTGAGGACTAACGGTTTGGCGAATCCCTCAGGATCCTTGATCCAGAGGGATCGATGTTTTAGCTATTTCTGCACTTAGATATCTCCACCGTCACCCTTATAAAAGGGGTAGCACTGTTAGCTCGAGAGAGAGTTAGAAATGGCTATGCTTTTATGTAATTTCCTTTAAGATCAAAGCTTTGATCATCGAGTCTCGCTAAGAACTGGTTTTTCGTAATTTTTTTCTATGCATTAATACAAACTTGGTTATTATTTCATCTCTGAGTTTGGAATAACTTCAAGCGGTGTACCCCTGGGGGCTAAGGGCCCGGCCCTGAGGACACTTGCTCCTGTATTGTCACGTTTGGTTTATGCGTGGTTTGCTTATCGACATCATTTGGTAATATGGTGTGTTTTGTAAGTTTACATCACATGCTCTGTTATGTTTAATTCATTAAGGCTTCTACAGACAGAACGATTGTATTGACTCTATATCATATTGCTGTTCTTTTAGGAGTTGATCTAATACTCCTAGTCTTTACGGAATACTGTTACTGTTCAATTGCAGAGCCTTTGTGCTATATACTTGTTCATTAACGTTACGAAATTCATTTTGGAAGTTATGTTCTTTTCGACTGATGGATTTATGAACATTGTTGTTCTATTTTGAATTGCAATCGTATTCTTTCTAACTGAGATCGATACTTGGATCAGATTACTATTTAAGTGTGCTGTGTGCGTATATTGTTTTCAAGCGACGTTCCATAATTTATCAGTAATCAATGTTGTTCCATTGGTGTGTGTTATTCTTAAGAGTGAAATATCGTCATTTGATTCCTGTAGATTACGATTAATGCATTTGATCTGATAGACTAAGATTGTTACTGCTTGTGAGACTAGTTGTTGTTCTATTTCTTAGCTGTTGTTCCATTTCGGATTTGCTGTTCCATTTTAGATTTGTTGTTCGATTTCTTAATTGTTGTTCCATTTCTTATCTGCCATTCCATTTATTAGTGTAGAGAATGATCTTAGGCTGTAGTGAGCATTAGCATCTACTGTCTGGCCCCCAGATCCACGATCTGTTCTCTGATTTTCTTTTCCATCAGTTTCCAAAGGGATGGGTTATTGCTACCGAACCCTTGACTGATAAGTTTCTTAGTCTTTTGCATGTATGATTTAATCTTTTGAAGTGGTTAAGCTGTAGAAAATCATCCATTTACTCTTGTATTTCTGAACACTATACTACTAGCATTACTCTGACAAATGATAGCCTCAGACTGAGATACTCTTTGAAATAATAAAACGTTCCCGAATTGACATATTAATGTGAGGTAATTAGAGGTGAAAGAGACCCTTTTTATAGCTCTACATTTTGGCACCATTGTCGGGGAAAGAGTGTAGCCATTTGTTCTTTTTTTCAGAGTAGTGTACGAACCCGCTAGAGAAGAATTGGGTTTTAAAAACGGAAGGTAAGAACCTACGTGTGGAGCATGTAAAATCCTTGCTCCTCTGCCCGCTTTCCTACATATTTGTTGTTGTGTTGATCGAGTAGAATTTAGTAGTTAATTTGAGTGCATGACTAAGCAGAAAAAGCCAGAAAAAAATTCCAAACCTCTACCCAAGCCGAAAAATGCTAAGGGGCCGGTGGCCCTTGGCCGAACAACCTTCATAGACGAGATCTACAAGAAAGCAAAATCTCAGCCCTCAGTAGGACCCAGGAAAGTCATTTCTAAACAGCCAACTAGTTCCCTTCAGGCCACAGGATCACCATCTATAGCCTTTACTGAGGTGCATAGTGAAACTGAAGAGCAGGACTTTCAAGAAAGTGAAAATTCTACTCCATAACTATTGCAGGAAGGGAATCTCAGTAATCTTTGTGAAGGGAAGGAGAAATAGGGGAAACTGAGGAACCAAGGTCTCCTATTGGAACAACTCAGCCATTAAACAACGCAAACAAGGGAAGTGCTGCAAAAATCATTGTTGAAGAAACTCAATCTCCTCGGACATCAGGCACTCTCATTATCCCAGATAGAGGAAGTGCTATTAAAACTATTCCTGTTAAAGCCATTCCCTCTCAACCTAGAAATACCCTCCTAGATATCCCAGAAGGTTATTGGCATATATTCAACCCAATGGCTCAAAACCAGCCAAACACCCAAACCTCTACATTACAATACCCCATAGTGGATTCTACAGCAAATGCACCTATGAAAGCAATCCCTCTTCAACATATCCCTACATTCCACGATCTTACATCAGAATATCTGGATGCATTTTTATTTGAATTTGATGTACTGTACAGGGGATATGATTACACCATCGATCCCCAAAAACTGAAACTATTTCCCTCTACCTTAAAAGGGGCAACTTTAAGATGGTTTATGGGGTTAGGTGGCAGGGTCATAAATAACCGGGATCAAATGAAAGAATCTTTTCTAAAAAATAATCAGGACTATTGTAGGTCTAGAGAACTGAAGGATGAAATATTCTAGATGACAGCTAGACCTAATGAAACATTAGAGGAGTATGTGGAATGCTTTCAGTATAATCTTCAAAGATCTCCTTATGCATCACTACCTTTACCTGATAATGTGTTAAAAACAACATTAATAACGGGCATGAAGGAACAATGGATTGAAACATTAAACATTATGGGAAAAGGAGATATTTATCAAGAAAATTTTGATGACATTATTGATTTATGTATCAGGAGCTCAAGAGGCAGCACAAGAGTAAAATTGGCAGAACATGATCGGTTTGTAAGAGATAATAAAATTTCGACAGAAGGAGTAACACGTGTAGAAATTGGAAATTTATTGGAAAATTTTAAAACTTATATACTAGGGACACTAACTACACAACTTGATATTATGTAGGCCAAACATAAGCAAATGGAGGCAGAATAGAATTTGGCAATCTTTTGTCCTCGATGCAAGAAAAAGCATAGCCATAAGGAGTGTCCACAAGATGCAGTCCAAACATGCACCATCTATACAAAAGATCACTTGACGAAGAGCTGTCCCTCACTCCCTGGATTGAAAGCAGTATATAAGGAAGTAGAAGAAGAGCCAGAATCAGTGTATTTGCTCAACCAACGCCGGCAGTGGCAGCCGAGACAATCTGGTATGTTTCCAGACCCAACTTCTTCTTTTCAACCTCCGCAGTATAATGCTCAATAATACAATATGTGGCAAAGTCAATCCCAATCCCCATTTCCAAATTGGTCACCGCAGTCGTTTCCTTCCTCAAACTTGTGGCTGAGTCAGGCAAGCCAATCTGGTTGGCCGAATCTTCCTTATACCCCACCATATTGGCAAAGTAACTCATATCCACCACAATGGACTCCCTCTACTTCAAAAAGTTCAGCTTGGCAGACAAACTGGCAGAGGCCGATGCATCAGCCAGTAGGAACCATTCCGCTCCCTCAACATACACGGCCAACCTTACAACAAAATCCCCAGTCTAATCTGAGACCAAAACTCCCAACCCAACCCAACCCTAATACAAAAAACAGACCGGTCCAATCTATCCAAATCATAGAAACACCAGAAATACGAGCCGATCTGAGGGAGTGTAATGATCTTCAGTTAAGATCTGGGCGTATTATTGAAACCGAGGGAGATAAGACAGTTTATGTTGAAAATCAGTTACCCAGGGAACATCTGCCACAACAAGAGGATGTGAATAAACAACAAACTCATAATCAAGCAACCACATCCTCTCCCCCATTCCCAGAACGATTAGTCATACCTCAACCTATACAATATCCTGATTTTGACATTCTAGGAGAATTACAAAATCTGTACATAAAAATTCCATTCCTCCAAGCCATTCAATACATCCTGATATATGCAAAAACTATCAAAGAATTGTGCATAAAGAAACCAAGGAGGAATATAAAAAATAATCCAAGAGTCCAAGTCGTCAGCACTCTATCTGACTTACTATCAGGAAAAGAAACACCCATTAAATATGAAGACCTAGGAAATCCAATTGTAACTGTCCAAATTTATGGTCAGACCCTGTCCAATGCCTTAGTTGATCTAGGAGCTGCAATTAATATCTTAACAACCACTACTCGCCAAAAGCTAGGCATTACATCTGTAGAACCCACCTCTACCCTGCTAGAATTGGCTGACCGATCTGTGGTTAGGCCAGAGGGTACACTGCATGATGTCATGGTCTCTATTGATTCCTAGGAATATCCAACCGATTTCCTGATAATAAATCCCAAAAACCGACTTGATGGACATGCATTTATTTTAGGTAGACCTTGGCTTGCCATTGTCGATGCTTATATTGGCTACCGACAAGGAAATATGACCGTAACCAGAGGACCAAATATCAAGAACTTAGTTCTATAACCTCCAGCGTAGCCAAGTGTCATAATAATAAAAACTAATAAGCACCCTGTATCATACCTTACTGATAACATTATATCTCCATTAACTATACAAGAGGCATTTGATTTCAAAGACCAAACAGAAGAAGATGAAATTAATAATTTCATTAGTCAAACTGAATCCAGATCTTGCACACAGTGTCATGTGATAGAAGCAGCATTTGATAATGAATTAGAAGAAGATCCTCTGAAAGATACGCATGATCAAACAATACCTGTTACTTCTATTGCAAATAGTAAAATTGTGGAAATTGAACCGGGTAAAACCTTAAATATTAATGCCAACCTCACACCCGAGCAGGAAATGAAGCTCATCCATTTGTTAAGGAAATATAAAGAAGCATTTGCATGGGACTACCCTGATATGAAAGGAATTGACCCCCAATTATGTACACACCACATTTATATAGGAAAATATGCAAGACCTGTTCATCAACCTTATAGGAGACTAAATCTTCATCTAAAAGATGTGGTAAAAGCTGAACTTCAAAAAATTTTAGATGTTAATTTTATCTACCCTATCTCTGATAGTAAATGGGTCTCTCCGCCTGTGGTGGTACCAAAAAAGAATGGGAAATGGAGAATCTATGTGGACTACAGAGAGTTAAATAAAGCAACACAAAAAGACCACTTCCCAGCCAAAATCCAAATAATTTTTCTTATTCCCACTCCTACTACTCAAACGGAGGTACGCAATTTTCTTGGATTTTCTGTTTATTATAGGAGATTTATAGAACATTATTCGCACATTACTACACCTCTATATGCACTAACTGGTAACGTTGATTTTATTTGGACAGAAAAATGTGAATGTGCTTTCAAGGATATGAAGAAGCTTGTGTCCACAGCCCCAGTCCTTCGAGGACCAAATTGGGATTTGCCATTTCATTGGAGCAGTCCTTGGGTAGGAAGAGAATAAAAAACCATATGCAATTTATTACATCAGCAAAAATTTATCCCCTGCTGAATTAAACTATATTGTTACTGAAAAAGAATTTCTAGTTGTAATACATGCTATCAATAAGTTTAGACATTACATTACTGGATATCTTGTTATTTTGTATACAGATCATTCTACCATAAAATATCCAGCAAATAAGCCTATCACAAATGGCAGAATAACTAGATGGTTGATTTTATTACAGGAATTTGACACTACAATCAACGGTCGACCTGGAAAATAAAATCCTGTAGCCAATTTTCTCTCAAGAATTCCAAAGCCAATCGATGCAGCAGTAGGTTAAGACCAATTTCCAGATGAGCATCTGTTTGCTGTGGCTGTTCAAACACTCTCGTATGCTGATGTTTCCAATTATCTAGCAGTGGGTAAATTACCGAAGCATCTAACCCCTAATGAGCGGAAACAGATTGTTCAGCGGAGTGCTCGATTTTCTTGGATTGGGGGCTATTTGGTCCATACAGGGGCAGACATGCATATCAGGAGATGTGTTCGAGAAGATGAAATCTTTGACATTTTAAAAGCCTGCCATGACGGACCATGTGGTGGACATTTTTCTGTTCACAGAATTGGACATAAAGTGCTGCAGACAGGGTATTATTGGCCCACGATTTTCAAAGATGCAAAGAAATTTGTCCAAGCCTGTGACAGTTCCCAGAGAGTAGGACGCCCTGGTCAGTCTGATGAAATGCCTCTAAAACCACAACTAGTCATCGAACCATTCGAGCGATGGGCTCTTGATTTTGTTCGACCAATTAACCCATCATCAAACCAGAAAACATATATTTTGGTGGCAACAGAATATGTCACCAAGTGGGTTGAAGCATAGGCATTGCCAAGAGCTACAGAGGACTCTGTCATACAGTTCCTGTTTCATCTATTTGTATGTTATGACCTTCCAAGAGAAATAATTACAGACGATGGACCACAGTTTGCTAGGAACAGAATAGCTGCAACACTCAAAAACTATCATGTCCAGCATAAAATCACTACTCCATACCACCCACACGCAAATGGGCAAGTAGAAAGTAGTAATAAAACAATAGAAGCAATCATAATAAAAACCATTGCGTCACATAGACGTGATTGGGTTGCCATACTACCTGAAGCACTGTGGGCTTACAGAACAACATGGAGAAGCACCACTGGTTACTCACCTTATCAATTAGTGTTTGGAAAACAACCCATTTTCCCCATAGAATTCGAAATCCGAACATTACGAACAACATAGGAAGTTGGCTTAGATTTAACCGAGGCACAGATTAATTGATTGCAACAGATCAATGAGCTAGACAAAATTAGGCTCTCTGCACTTCAAAACATTGCCCTGATCCAACATCAACGAACTAAATGGCATGATGCTCTCATTAAAAATAAAGTCTTCCACAAAGGAGACTGGGCTCTTTTGTAAGACTCGAGGTTTCAGGACTTGCCCGGGAAACTCCAGACTTGATGGTTGGGACCATACGAAATCCAGAAGGTACATGACAATGGGACCCTTACTCTAATCACGATTGACGGTTTTGGATATGCCTTCAAGGCAAATGGCCACCGAGTTCGTCTCTATCGCAAACCACTTACTCGGGAGTCCTTCTGCCAACAGCTACGTCGAGACTCTGATATGGATATTTTGGGGGAGGAAGAGAAGTCTTCCTCACCTGTAAATCATTAAGGAATTTTTTTTTATATAGTTTGTACATAATTCCTTTTCTTGAATAATTTCTGTACATATTTTTGAATCAACGTTTTCCTGCTATTATTTTTGCTGTTCCTTTTTTTCAAAAGAACAACTTTTTCTTCTAGCCATTCCTTTTTCAAAAGAGCAACCCCCTTTGGATCAGCCATCCTTTTGTTGTAATTTGGTTTTTATCTTTGTGTTTTGAAGGAACAACATTTTTGATTTCTGTTGTTCCTTTTCCAAAGGAACGACATTTTTGCTTGCTTTGCTGTTCCTTTTGGAAAAAGAACAACATTTTTTATTTTTGTTGTTCCTTTTCCAAAGGAACAAAATTTTTTCTTGTTATGTTGTTCCTTTTACAAAGGAACATCATTTTTTATTTATGTTGTTCCTTTTCCAAAGGAACGACATTTTTTTTTGTTTTGTTGTTCCTTTTCCAAAGGAACAACATTTTTTATTTCTGCTGTTCCTTTTCCAAAAGAACGGCATTTTTGCTTGTCTTGTTGTTCCTTTTCCAAAGGAACAACATTTTCGATTTTTTCTGTTCCTTTTCCAAAGGAACAACATTTTTTATTTCGGTTGTTTCTTTTCCAAAGGAATGGCATTTTTGCTTGTTTTGCTATTCCTTTTCCAAAGGAACAACATTTTCGACTTCTGCTATTCCTTTTTCAAAGGAACGGCATTTCTGTGTGTTTCTGTTGTTCCTTTTCCCAAAGGAAAAACATTTTTGATTTCTATTGTTCTTTTTCCAAAGGAACGGCACCTGTGTGTTCTGCTGTTCCTTTTCCAAAGGAATATCGCTTTCCATCTTTGTTGTTCCTTTTTCAAAGGAATGACATTTGGATTTTCTGACGTTCCTTTTCCAAAGGAACAACATTTGTGGTCTTTTGTTGTCCCTTGCATGCTTTTGCTCTCCTTGAGAAACAACTTGTTCCTTTTGTTGTTCTAAATTGAGGATGCTTATTGCTCGTGTTCTTTCAAGTCTTCTAGAATACAGCTATGCACTTGTCCAATGGATACAAAATCACAACATACTGGAATCAATCAATCATAAATCACTATCTTCATAAGAAATTTCTCTGAATTGGTAAGAGGACAGAAGGAAGGACATGCTTATTTATCATCTTTTGCTGCCATTGTTCTACTAATTCTGCTATGATTGGTTATCTTTATCATGATGATCCCTTTTAATCCTCTTTGAAAATTATTTAGGAATAAGAGCAAAGGGTTTGTATCTTCCTATTGAGATGTTAAGATTTCTTCCACCATTCCTACTCTTAAGGAGTGTTGAACCACCCTTTGTGTATAAATAAGGGAAAGTACTTTATGAAAAACAAAGGAAAAAGGAGCAAACATGACTTATAAGTTGTCAAATGCAGGATAGGGGGTCTCATCAAGAGCCAGCCTACCATGATCATGAGGACGAAAGCGAAGTGGCATTCCCACTATGGCCACCACACCAGGGATATGGTCCAAAAGGTATATAAAATAAACAACCATTGGAACAGGAGGTCTCATCACGAGCCGGCCTGCCCACTTTTTGCTCCTTCCTCGTGAATGGCATTATGGTTAACTGGTCACCAAGCCAGCATAATGGCCTACATTTTGACATCACACAACATTTCCTAAGCATACACAAAGGATCATGGTTCCATGGGTGAAATAAACAACTCTTCCAAGGTTATGGACACCTGTCGGTAGCAGGGCATTGTTAATGGTATTGAAGTCACATTATTTGCACCAATAGGTAAGTTACTAGCACCCTTCTATTTCTTATACCTTATTAATTAATCATATATTATTTCGTGAATCATATAACGCATGTAAATATATTATCACCAATCATGGCAGAGTAGTTGACAATGACTGCATCAGACTTGGAACGTACATCAGATGTCCTATCCTCCCAGCCTCGCATCATATCACAGCAGGCTCTTACGTATTAAGTGATCCAACTCCATGCCTCAATTTCGGTAATTTTCTTCTTTTGTAAACACGACATATTTCCATACGCTGTTCCTTTATGACTCTGCTTCATAACGGGTGCTGCTCCTTTATTTGATGGCTGGGAGAGCCTATCACATTAGGGGGGGGGGGGGAGGTTAACCTCATCATTCCCTGGGTTACGTGTCAGCCCACTATTCAGGAAGTTGTGTAGTAGGGTATGGCATGACTCAACGGCATACTATTTTTATTTTTTCTGCATGACTTGTTGTTCATAAGCCATTTCTATTGTATACTCTGCAGCATTAGATTTTGAACAAGTCTTACGTCTGTTAGCCTCTCTGTGTTTCAACAGCACGAACAACTGTCGTTCCATTAAGAGTTTACAGTGAAACCATGGGAGGAAGATCGATTCGGAGAGAACCGCAGGTGTTAACAGTCTCTGCTGCTGCTCGGTAAATCCTGGCAAGAGCAGGGTGGTTGACTTATCTCAACCGCTTGCAGGAGTTTAAAGAGACTGTGGCAATTGAATTCCTGTAGAATTTGCAAGAGGATTACTCCACAGTGAGGGGGAGACACATAACAGTCAATGATGACATAATCACAGAAGTCTCGGAACTACCAGCCACTGGACCTGTATGGATGTTAAAAAAGGAAAGATTGCATAAGGTTATAGAAATCTTCTAGGACGAAGGCCAGAGCCTGTCAATTAGAGGAAAGGGAGTTCTGCTAGCAGCATTAGGAGAGTCGTGGGTAGAATTGGCAAAGACCGTTCAAAGCTACATCACCTGTGAAGGCAGAAAAGATGTTGTAAGACCATGACATCTTAAACTCTTAGCTATACTAAAGCAAAAATGCTCTGTAAATTTACCTCCATTTTTGAATTTGTTACTTCATGAAGTTGCACAGAGCATAAAAGAGGCATAACATGTAGAGTCAGTTGTTAGTCATCATGGTTTTGATTCGGTTAATTATCAGCCATAGCCTCACCCAGCAACAGAGCAGCTGGGAAGAGCTAATTGCCATGATAAATGGGGGATTGACCGCACCATCCCAAAAATGTAAACATGCCACCAGTACACTCGAGCGTCGAGAAAAACGTATGGAATTGGCAACGCGTAAACATGCCACTGGTACACCCGAGCATCCAGAAAAACGCAGGGAATTGGAAAAGTGTAAACATTCCATCGGTACACCCGAACGGCCAGAAAAACGCAAGAAATTGGTCTGGCTAGCACAACTACGAGGGAGGCTAGAGAAGCCCCAGGAAAACACCAGCCAGCTGGTAGAAATTGAAGATGAGAAACCCTCATGGCCAGAAGGGGAGGACCATGAAAAAGGAGTGCAAGAAGAAAAAGAAGAAGAGGCTGAGAAATATGAAGAGGAATAAGAAAAAGAAGAAGAGGCCGAGCAATCTGGAGAAGAAGAAGAAAACGACGAAGAAGTCGAACAATCTGAAGAAGAAGGAGAAAAAGAAACTGAAACTGAAGAAGATAAGGAAGAAGAAGTCGAGCAGTTCGAGAAGGAGGAGGAAATGGAACAGCAGGAAGGTAGCCCAATGCAGGACCTAGTGGGAGAAGACGAATTGGCTAAAGTTTTGGCCAATATGGTCAAATATGGCCAACCTTCCTGTTACACTAACATTTGTCACCATGACTATTTGTAGTCAGTATGGCTCCATCAACTGTCATACTGTCCTCCTTGGCAAGTCTTATACCTCTGCTCCTCATGTCAAACTCCAAGAAAGAGAGAAAGTCCTTAAAAATCAATATAACTCTAGTTACGCAGTTTCTCTTACCCTTACCTGCGTGTACGCACCTCAAGTTCATAATACCTGCGTACTGGTACACTCTGTCTGTAAAGGGATGGGTGCGTACTCTTGTAAAGGTCAAAAGGTGCAAGTTTTACTTCAAAAAAGTTACTTGTGGTTGAATCTAGAGCATTCTAGAAGATGGTTTGACGTGGATTGAGCGCCTCCGGATGGTTCATGCATCCCAAAGAAAGAGGAACTCATCCCATCAATAGGGGAGCTATCCCATTGAAAGAGGGGCTTATCCCATTGATGGTGGACCTGATTAACTTCCTCCAAAGCATTATAAATACAGGCATTGGGCCAGAGGGAGGGGAGGTTGAAAGCTGAACATTCCTAAGGGTAGATGCTGCTGAAATTAAGACTCCCTTATAGAGCTTGAGTGGAGAGATTCCCATCCTTTCTTAGCTTCATTTGGAAGTGGGTGAGCTGATCAAAGTAAAGGAGAACTCTTGCTAGACCCTGGGAGGGACCTGCACAACACCAAGTCACTGGTTGTAATGATTTCTTTTGTTTCCAATTAATACAATTAAGTTCATTTTTCTCAACAAGTTGTTATATATAATTTGTTTCATATACTCCTTGGTCTTTATGATGAATATGTTTTATTATATGAGTTATTCAGGTGCTATGTAATCGTTTGCTTGTTAGTGATTGCAGGCTTCAAGGAGAAAGAGGATCTCATCTGGATCGGAGAGGCTTGGCTGCTACAAACAGCGTTGGACTAAAGGTATGCTTTAAACACCTGGTTACTTGTATTTTAAATGCATATTTAGGGAAAGATAGTGCTTTATTATTTTGTTTGTCACTAGAAAGCCTTAGCTTCTAGGGAGGTCGGTTTTGTCTGCAAAATTGACTCCTTCCACATGACAAAATGGCGACTCCACTGGGGAATCCATGGATTTGATTGATTTCTCTTTTGATTGATACTTTGATTTGAGAAAAGTCGATTTCTTTCTGGTTTTTGACTGATTGACTGTGAATTTGGGTGGAATAGCTTAGGGTTAAGTTAGTTTTTATTTTTCTTGGTTTTGAGAGCAGTACACACCCTCTGCGTTAAGCACAGTGCATACCTGTACACACTTCTGCTTTGTACACAGAGCGTGGCCGCACCTGTGCAAACAGACTGCCTGCATACCCCTGTCAAAAGTTTAGAAAATTCCATTTTTTCTTTTTTACCCATTAGATTTTGTTTATAGTTTGTTTTTGCTGCCCAGACCCATTGGTTATCTGTCAGAAGTCTTCATCTAAGCTTGTTTCATTAACATGAAGGGTTTTAGTGAAGTTCATAGAAGTTCTAGCCCTAGGTTTGATTTTTGTATTGGTCCTGTAGTGACTTTGGCTTTAGAAGTTGTAAAAACCTTGGATATCCCTGGTCTTTTCAGTCTTCTTAGGAGTCAGACCTTTCATAAAATCCACCTTTGTGTGAAACCTACCTTTGTGTTGTCTCTTTGCAGAATTTCGAGAAGGCTTGTTGGTTAAGCTGTGAATTTCATTCTTAAGAAAAAGAACAAAAGATTTTCATTTTTGTTTTTGACTGGTTTATGATTCTGCATGAACTACTCCTTGGTTGAATTGTAACTGAGTAAAACATCCTGGAATTATATTTTGTAAGCTTTTACCTCATTAGATTTGGTTTTAGGTAAATTTCTCTTAGATTTGCTTTTAGGTAAAATTGATTTGATTTTCATAGATTTTTTAAAAGTTTATTTTTGTTAGGTAGTTTTACATGCTTTGTTAAAATAGGGAAAAATACAAAAATCTCTTTCGATGAAAGTTTGTTTTAGTAGCGTTTGAAGTCTTTGAAAAGAGAAAGGAAGTTTTCGTGAAATAACTAGTGGTCATGTGTTGTATGCTTTGGAAAAGATAAAGAGATTGTTTCTTTGATTTTCATTGCCAAGAAAGTTGTCTTTATAAATTTTGCATTCTCCAACTCTCTTAGCTAGGGAATTCATTGAAAAGGAAAGATAGTTTAAAACATCTTAGGTGCATCTTTTTAGTGGATTTGAGTCGAGTCTACACACCATCAGTTTCATCTCCACTACCTTTTGTCCTAAAGAAAAGCCATAAAAATTAACGCTTAAAGTAAAATTAACTTAGTAACTTTTTATTTACTAGGGTTCTGAAACACCAATATAGATCAGGCTAGTGTCTTGGAGTAGGAGAGTAATTAACTCTCCAAGATAGCAAAACCAAACAAGTAGCTCATCTTGTGGTTGGATAAATCCAATAGTTACATTTATGCTCTGGGAAAGCTCCTCATAAAGGAGAAGCACGAGATCGTGTCCGAACCAGTGAGGGGATCAATCCTCCTTCATTGGGAACGACGCCAGATACGCACGTACTACAAACGGTAAACCTTGGATTAACCATTGTCGAGGAGCCTGGGGTCACTTGTCGGTAAACCTTGGATTATTGTCAAGGAGCCGACAAGGGGATTGAGCTTGATACTCTGCCCTTGTGTGCTATCGGATTGTAGACTGTTCCCCCAGGTATATTTGTTGTTGTTGGTAACCTCAGTGACCATTATCTTTAGGGTTCTACCCAAGGTGACAGTGGAGGGAAGATCCCACTGTACCTGGAGCAGACGTCGGCTAGACTCACTTGGATTTTCCGGGGGTTTCACTTCACTCGAGACGGTTAAAGTGGAGGAACTTGTGCCGGTCTATTCATTAAGTAGGTTGCCGGGGTAACTGTTCCACCCGCCACTTCTGTACTAAATTTGGCGATGTTGGATTTCATCACCAACTAGTGTTTTCGGTCCGAAAGGTTACTGTTTGTGTATGGTTTGACGCCCTAGATTCTTTAGGCGTGTGATTCGAATTTGTTTGGTTCTTTAGAGATTTTAGGCGGTTTTCTTTGAAAATTTACTTTGTTTGCGTGTGCAGTAGTTAAAAGTTTTAACTGTGGTTGAATTACCGAGACAGTCCCGTAGACTTCGGGGCCAGTCTCGTGAGGTTGTAACCGTGGCCAATTTGTTGAGGAAGTCCCGTAGTCTTCGGGGCCAACCTCCTGAAGGCGTCCCGGGTCATTACGAAGGTTTGAAAGTCCTCGTAACTCCTAGTGGTAGTCAAGTAGGTTCACCTAAAGAAGGAGAGTCTTCGTTGGTAGTTCATCCTGATTACCAAACTCTAGAAACAGGTTATAATCTTGAAGCTATTGTAGTTTCCGAGCTTGCTGGTAGTTTTTCATCTACTAGTGATATAGGCGAAGAACCTGAGATATCTGAACCTGTTACTCCAACCTCGGGGTTAGTCTCTCCAACTTCTAGTGCTCCTGATTCACCTAGGGTAGAAAGAGTCATCACCGAAAATCTTCCTTCTGGTTTGATAGCTATTGAAGAACTTGCTCCAGAAGAAGAAATAGGCATCCCTATCCCTGAAAATAAACCTACTATTTATCTAAGGGAGCGTGAATCCATTTTTTACAGTCCACCTAGAAGTACTACTTGGTATCTTTCTTTAACTAATTATTTGGACAACCCAGGGTTACGTTTTTCTCCACCTCGTGCTCCTTATCCACCTGGAGGTATTTATACTCTTGTAAATATGTCTTGTCAGTCATCCATGTTTACTCAATCACCTGAATCCTTTTTGTACGGCGGTCCTTCTGTTCCCTCTGGGTATCAGTCACTTTCTGGTACTTTTGCGGGAGCATCTCCTCAACCCATTGAACATGGGTTATTAACTGGAAACAATGGTAATAAACCGTTGAGCGTAGGAGACATTTACATGATGTCAGGTTCAATTCCCAATTCTCAACCTCAAGGTGGCCAGTTACCGCCTGGGGGGCAGCCTCAATTAACGCCTGGGGGGCAACCTCAAGGTACAGAAATTGTGTCTGGGGGGCAACCTCAAGGACACTATGTACCCATGGTGCAGTACATTCCTCAAGGTCAACCCCAACCTCAATACGTACCCCAAGGTCAACCTCAGTATCAATTTATACCTCAAGGTCAACCCTAGTATCAGTACATGCCTCAAGGGTATCTACCCCAAGGTCAGTACTCGAGTCAAGGTTACCAACCACCCCAAGGTCAATATTATGTTCAAGGTATGGGAAATGTACCTTTTAATTATCAATCCTACCCTCAATCCAGTTATGGATCTCAATATCCTCAACCTATTATGGGTCAATACTCCGGAATGAACATAGTGTGGGATCCATCGCAAGTTCAACAGGTGTTGCAGCCAAGTGTACAGTTGTCATCTCAAACTGGACAACCCTTAGTTTCTGGTTCACCCCAGCAACCAGTCCAGTCTAATATTCAAACTTCTGTACCTTCGGTAGTTTCTCAGTCTGGGCCTATTGCACCTAGTACTCCATCTCAAACGACTGCTGCAACTACCGCAACATCTGTTCAATCTACCCCCTTACTTCTAGAGTATCGACAACTCTAGTTTCTACTGTCTCTATATCTACTCCTCGGACATCTTTACCATCATTTGGATCCACGATTCAAACTACAGTTCAGATGCCTGTAGGACAACCTGGTTTAAGTACAGTTGTCACTAGTCAACCACAATTCACTTATCAACCGTACCAGGGACAGTACCAATTCGATCCTGCTGTCCAACAGCCAGTTTACCAGTATCAACCGTATCCTGGGTACACTTATCAACAATCACAACAACCCCAGTATGGTCCGGTTAATCCTGGTTTTCCGAGAGGATACAATATCCCGAATGCGATCCCCATTCCAAGTTATCCTGGATATCCTCCTCCTGTGACTGGTCTCGTGACCCAGAGTTTTAGGGATCCTAATCGGCAGTTACCGTTTATCGCAACTTTGGATTTACCAGACTTGTCACACCTAACGAACGATCCAATAAATTATCTTCCATTTTGGCCGCCAATGCCAAGTAAGTTACCCAGTGACATTCCCAAGTTCGAAGGTAAGTCTGGAGAGGACCCGTCAAATCATGTGATGACTTACCACCTCTGGTGTGCCTCTAATTCCCTCTTGGATGATTTGATCCGCTTACGTCTTTTCCAGCGTACTCTGATTGGTCTCGCGGCCAAGTGGTACATTGAGTTACCACGGGCCTATTTTTATAATTTTATCCAGTTAGCTACCTCGTTTTTAACTCATTTTCAGTTTCCGGTCAGATATGATAATGGCACGGAGTTACTAACTTCATTAAAACAATCGACGTCCACATATATTTCCGATCATATTCATGAATGGAGACGTCGAAGACGGTTAGTGAAAGTTTTTATCCCAGACCAAATCTTAGCTGAATGGTTTGTTAAATCATTGTTACCGAAGATTACTGAAGACGTAGCTAAGGCCGAGTAGTTACTAAGGAGCAAGTGATTGCTCAAGCGCAGTACCTTGACTTAGTTTACACTCAGTCAGGTACGTTACATGAAAAGATCCCAGATCTTCCTAAGTCAAATCAAATCGCTGCTGCTCCTTCGGGATCTCATGCTGCTGATGGCATGATTGGTACCGTGAACACTAAAAGTAAGAAGAAGTCTTCAAATAATTCTTCTCCTATTATAACCTTACCAGACTCCCCGACAGGAGATTCTTCTGCTGAAGTTTCTGCTGATATTCACGTTGTAGAGTCATCTACAGCTAAATCAAAATCCAGTGGGAAAAAGAAAGGCAAGAAGAAGAATAAAGCAGACAAAACTCCAAAGGAGAAAACTGAAAAGTCGGAAACCAATGACGAAAAATGCAAACCTCGATATCCTTGTCTTATTTGTGAAGAAGATCATTTTACAAGAGATTGCCCTCATCGGGCAGAGGTTGTGAAAATCGTCAAAGGTTCCCCAACTCCTGTTGTTTTCAAAGATCCATTTCCAAAGCAGGAGAGTAAGATGATAGGTTCTTCCTTAACTGCCAGTGAAGAACCCATATTGATGTTGTCTCATGTAAGGATTGCGACTCGATTGCAAGATTATGGTAGTAAAAGTCCTGTTGATGGCAAAGAAGCAGAATCTTCTCATTCTAATCCATTAACCTCAGCTCCTGGTTCCGATCCACTACAGATCGAGAAACCTAACCCAGACTTAGTAATCAAACCGCCCGCCAAGGGTATACTTCGAAAGTCTGCTTTCAATCCACATGCGAGAGCGGCCCAGAATTATAACATTGTTGAGGACTTAGCTGTTTCTCCCTCAGCAATGTCGGCTTTGGAAGTGCTGCAATCATGCCCAGCACAGCGCAAATTACTTTTGTCGGCTATAGGAGCTGTTGACGTTCAAGACCCGAACCTAATAATCTTTGATTTAGAAAATAGTACACCGCATTTGCCCCATTGTTGTTGGGAAAAGTATCTATTCAGAACGCCCCTATCCCACTCTAAGGTGTGATAGTGCCTTAGCAACAAACAAGGAAAACTACTTGAGTATTCTTCTTTACGAAATGTAAATGAGGAGAAAGGATGTAACTAACCTGTGTCTTTCGCTAGTTTGTTGATCCAATCGATCCTTTCTTCAATAGCTCCTAGCTCCTTGCTCCCTTACCGGCCCAGCTTCACCGAATTCCTGCAAGATCACAAGAGAGAGAAACTACACGAAGATATAGACATACATTCATAAAAAGCTCAAGATCAGATTAAGCAAAACATGCAAATATAACAAAACATCATTGATACATAGCATGTAGGAGAAACTCAAATAATTTTATTGATATGATAAGAAAGTCCAAGAGGAGATACAACCAAGTGAGTTCCGATCCAGCATCTACCTCCCAGCAAAGGAATCACTTCCTCTCCTCCAACAAAGCATAAATCACCCAATGTACTAATCTCAATCTCAAACCAACAGCAATTCTCTGCAAAGTACAAAATTCTAGCCTCTGGATCTCTGGGATGAGGGATCCATATATAGATGTAAGAAGAGAGGATGAGTCAGCTTATGTTTTGACTTGTGGCTTCTCTCTGTCAGTTATTTCTTCCACTTGGAGACTGAGAGCCTCTTACTCATCACTTGGTCGAATTCAGTGAGGCAAGTGTCATTGGAGAAGATTCTGGAAGCTTCCATGGTCTTTCCACCTCGTTGAATGACTCTGCCACTTGTCCTTTCCCGCTCAACGCACCTGGGTAGTGCATTCAAGTGCGTTGCAACGCACCTAGACAGTGTACTGGGGTGCTTTGCAATGCAGGCAGCTAGTGGAGCACTTGAATTGATCCTGAATTGACTGTTTCTGAGTGGTTTTTGGTGGAGAACTTCTGGGAGGAGCTGTCATTGGTTGACCTTGTTCCTTTAGGAGCTGTAACAACATCTTTAGGGACTTTAGATCGCTTGGATTATGGACATTTCATGCTCAAAGCTGTAAGGCACAAAAATGTCTATAACAGTTGCCCCCTAAAGTATGAGGCCGTTTATCGGGTGAAATGCTTTATTAGGAGGATCCGAAGTTCATTCAATGCTGGGAGGAGACCTGTAATAAGATACAATACAATACATTATTTTTCATACTGTTTTCATGATCTAGCTGAGGCGGGCATTCCCATGCTCAGCTTTATAAATTCATTTTTATGTACATAGGACAGACAATCGTCTGATGGTAGACTGATGATTCGGATGAAATCATCATCCTTTTGGTAGGATGATTATCTGTTCTGCAATGCTGTACATGTCAATGTCTTTATTTTTCCTGAATATATATCGTAGCCCAGATGGATGAAACTAGATCCAGGGTCTTCAATCTCGTCCGATCTTCACTCTAAGTACAAGTCGATCCATGTGAGAAATGTTTTGAAGTCGAACATGGAAAGACATCGCTTGATTACCAGTCAATGATGTAAATTGTTAACAAGCGCGAGAGGAATCACCGATAATGATAATGACCCTCAAGGTACTACAGTACAATTCATGTGGTGTGAATAAAGGACTTGGCGTCGAACACCACGCAAAATCTTTCGGTCAAAGGTCATTGATGTATACCTGTCGCCGGAAGTGAGAAACTTGCCATTGAGGCATGCAAGCTTCAAAGTACTGAAGGGGGTGTTCCTAGATCAACTTCTTGGATAATGAGCTGATGTCGACAAGAAGTGATCCATCAAAGGAGGGCCTTGATGTATCCCACATCAGTGACACAGAATGGAGCAAATGATTTTGATGGAGGTGAAAACGATCTGATGATATATGGTTCAGGGTGGCGGTCATGAAAGAATGAAGTATAATGTATGGTAGTGGATGGGACACGGTTGAATTCTCTGGATGACTTCTCTTGAACATATCGGCGACACTTATATGATGGATTGGTAACATTTACCCCAAAGGTGGATGGTATGGCGAGACCATGGTGATGTGACCGGTGAATGAAACAACCCAACCCGACTCAGGCACGGAGTGGAAGTGTCATGTTCAAGAGCGACTTGCTACCAATAAAGGTTCTTTGAGTTTCTTCCCAATTTTTCCCCAGTCATTGCTGACCAGTACCTCTTTATTTTCGTCAAGCTTGAGGAGGATAACATATGCTTGTTCTATAATTTTCCCTTCGGGCAAACCCATCGCTATGTTTTAACGAACCTAGCGATAGTGAAACTCGTTCTCGTCTAAAGACAAGTTTGTCGCTATTAATGTTTTTAACGAGTCTAACGACAAAGATAACTCGGTCCTTTTCATTTTTAGAGAGTCTGAAAAGGTACGTAAAGTTAACTCCAAAGTTCCTTTTTCGTCATCTAATCCCTTAAGTCCGAAAAAGTATAAAACCATACAGAAGGGATGAATTTTCGATAGTTTTAACGAGCCGAACAAAACAAGTGCTCGATCGTTTTGTGCAATAATCCCTCAGGTCCAAAAAGATTAAAATCTAGAGGAGGGATAGCTCTTCCGGTCGCTTTAACGAGCTCGAAGGCCAAAACTCGGCAATCTTTTCACATTTTACGAGTCAAATGAAAAGAGCTTAAAGAAGACTCGTCTTTTGAGGAACGCGTGATAAAATGGGTAGCAGCTGATTCCAGGTAAGGGTTGGAATTTTCCAAGCATGGCAGTGTCACAAGGATGGCTAGTGAAATCACTCTTCGCAGCTATTCCTCAAAATGGGCAAACAATCATATGGAGGTGAATGATCGGCCAATGGAAAAGTGGAGGTGACGGTGCAAACACGACCAAGGCTTTAATGGCTGATAATGTTGTTGGAAATAATACTGAGAGGGGGGGGGTGAATCAGTATTATTTAATTCTTTTAATAAATCTTCCTTATTTGTTCTTTGAATTATTTTTGCATGTCAGTATCATAAAATAATGAGCATGAACAAAGAAAAACAGATAGTCACACCAAAGAACACAAGATGTAAGGTGGAAACCCAATGTGGGTGAAAACCACCTGCTGCAATATGTCTCTATCTTCTTTCAACTTAGAAACTTCTTTTACAATGGTTTTGTACTGGTGCAGTCCTTTACCAGTATGCAGGCTGCAACCTGCAGAGAGCTACAACTCTATCTCTCTCGTTTTCCAGTCCCTCCTGGAAGGGAGCTACAACCCCCTACTTCTTTTCATAAAGCATCAAATGATCATCAAGTACATAAAAGTTACAGTCCACTACAGTTATCAGATTAGCAATAACAGAACTAACCCAGAACACCTTATCAACAGAAAATTTCAGTCAACAGAACATTTTAATACAGATACGCAGTTTTCCCTTCTGTGGCCTGCGTCGCGACGCAGTCCACCTTCTGCTTTCCTGCGTATACCCGCAGGAATCCTTCTGCAAAATTGCATGCCCACGCATTGTACCTTGAACCGCGCTGCGTATTATTCCTGCAGGGATGCACCCCAAAATACTATCGCGCCGCGTACGGACGCACCTGGAAATACTATCGCGCCGCGTACTTTTACTGCACGGACGCACCTGAACCTTAGTCGCTCTGCGTACCCACGCAGGTCTCCTTCTTCTGCTCTGCGTACCGACGCAGGTCTCCTGTTTCTGCTCTGCGTACCGACGCAGGTCTCCTGTTTCTGCTCTGCGTACCGACGCAGGTCTCCTGTTTCTGCTCTGCGTACCGACGCAGGTCTCCTGTTTCTGCTCTGCGTACCGACGCAGGTCTCCTGTTTCTGCTCTGCGTCCCCACGCAGATCTCCTGTTTCTGCACTGCGTACCCACGCAGCTCTTCTATTAAACACCTGTGTCCTTCTGATTAGGGCCGAATAGGCAGTCCACCAGAGTGGCACAGTTGCTCAGATCTGATCATGCGCTCGAGAGATCACCCTTCACAGATTCGCCTTCAACCTCCCTTTCATATAGATCAAGCTTTTAAGACCATAACCCAATATTTCAGATCTAAAGATATTCGATTTGCAAAAGATGCTTAGCCAAGTGATCTCCTTTGCTTTATGTAGGCAATCTCCTCCTAAAATCATGGAACAATACCACGAGCCGACACCATAATAACCCAATACCGTCGGCTAAATACCAAGAGTAAAACATAAGAAATCCCACGTGTGCTTTTCTCTGCCTTGAAATGTGTGCACTGGGGGGACGCACCTCCTGAACGGCTGGCCTGCGTATCTGGACGCGGTCCCTGCATGGTGTACCTGCGGGTACGCACCTTCTGAACTGATTTCCCGCGTCCTTCTTAATTTTCAACAAATTGAGAGCCTTGGCATCAAGTACAACATCTGTAACATATAGCCATACCAGAAACATAATGCCAACAATCTCCCCCTTTGGACTTGATGGCAACCTCACAATCTTCAGTCTTCAGCTTCATTCTCGCCCTTTGACATCAAGGGCAAAGGGGTATGCTCCCCCTGAATATGAACCCGATCTGCAACAAAGAACCATAATCCACCATGAAAGAGATAGAGACATATTGCAGCTATTTCCAAGATCTCCTTCTGACCATCCTCCATAATGCCAAAAATGCATTATATGCTCCCCCTGAACCTATACCATCAATCAAAAAAGGTTCAACAATAAGATGATGCATCAACAACCCCCAGCTTTTGCCTGAGGTATTCAAAAGTGTCCCTGGGCAAGGGTTTGGTGAGAATATCAGCAACTTGTTCCTTAGAAGGAACATACTCCAACTTGACCTTCTGTTCAAGCACTTGTTCCCGGAGAAAATGATACTTGATTGGTATGTGCTTGGTTTTTGAATGCATAACAGGATTTTTTGAGATGCTGATTGCACTTGTGTTATCACATAAGATGGGGATAGGTGGTGTACAAGTGATTTGAAAATCCTGCAAAGTCTGCATCATCCAAAGGAGTTGAGTGCAACAAGATGCAGCAGCAACATATTCCGCTTCAGCTGTAGACAAGGCAATCGAACTCTGTTTCTTGCTGAACCAAGATACCAATCTGGAACCCATAAAGAACGCACCACCACTTGTGCTTTTCCTGTCATCCACGCTTCCGGCCCAATCTGCATCTGTATAAGCATGAAGTGTAAGATCTGTATCTCTAGGATACCATAAGCCATAATTTTGAGTCCCTTGAAGATATTTGAAAATTCTCTTCACTGCCTGAAGATGAGTCTCCTTCGGATTTGCCTGAAATCTTCCAACTATTCCAACTGCATGCATGATGTCCGGTCGGGTACCTGTCAAATAAAGTAAACTTCCAATCATAGATCTGTAGGTTGGTTGATGTACTGCTGCAGATTCATCATTTGCACTGAGGCTACATCCTGTGACCATGGGTGTACATACTGGTTTTGCATCTTCCATACCATATTTCTTCAAAATCTGTTTGAGATACTTGGTTTGAGATAAAAAGATTCCTCCTTCTTTTTGTTGGATTTGCAAACCAAGGAAATATGTCAGTTCTTCTAGCAAAGACATTTCAAATTCTTTCTGCATGATCGAGGCAAAGCTTTGACTCATAGCTTCTTCATTGCTCCCAAAAATAATGTCATCTACATACACAACAAGTATTAGCAATTTGTCATTTTCAACTTTTATATAAAGATTGCTATCTGCTGATCCTTTTGAAAAACCTTGTTGATGAAGATATTTGTCCAAACGGTAGTACCAAGCCCTTGGAGCTTGTTTGAGACCATAGAGAGCCTTTTTCAATCTGCATACAAGATTTGGATCATTTCCAAGAATGAACCCATCTGGCTGTTCAATGTATACTTCTTCTTCCAGGTCTCCATTCAAAAGGCTGATTTCACGTCCATTTGAAATACTTTGAAATTTTGAAAACTTGAGAGAGCAAGAAACATTCGGATGGCCTCAAGTATTGCAACAGGAGCAAAGGTTTCTTCAAAGTCTATTCCTTCTTGCTGTGCATACCCTTTACAAACAAGTCTGGCTTTGTTTCTAATTACTTCTCCATTTTCATTCAATTTGTTTTTGAAGACCCATTTTGTTCCGATAACATTCTTATCCTTTGGTCTAGGAACCAGTTCCCAAGTGTTGTTCTTTTCGATTTGCTCAAGTTCTTCATCCATTGATTTCACCCAACATTCATCTTTGCATGCCTCTTTCACACTTTGTGGTTCAGTAGAGGAGAGTAATGCCAAATAGCTTGAAGCTTCTGCAACTGTTCTTCTTGTTTGTACACCTGCTTCTTTCTGCCCCATAATCTGAGATTCTGGATGATTCTTCTGAACATATCTGGATGGAGTCTTTTCTTCTATTCTTTTCTCCTCCTTTGGTTCTTCTTGAGGTTCTTCTTGAGGTTCTTCTTCTTCATCATTCTGTCTTTGAGGGTAGCCTTCATCTTCTTCGATGTCTTCATGATGTACTTGCCTAGGAATGTATCCCTTCTCATCAACCACTACATCAATGCTGTCAACAATTCTGCCAAGTCTTTTATTGTAGCATTTGTATGCTTTGCTATGTGGAGAGTAACCAAGAAGAATGCCTTCATCTGCTCTAGGTTCAAGTTTGCCAAGCTGCTCATCAGTATTCTTGATATAGCATTTGCTCCCAAAGATTTTGAAGTGCTTTACCGAAGGAGTCTTACCACTCCAGAGCTCGTGAGGAGTTTGAGTGCTGTTCACCCGGACATTTGTTTTGTTGAGAATAACAACCGCAGCATGTGCAGCTTCACCCTAGAAAGTTGCGGGAGTTCCTGATTCATCAAGCATAGCACGAGCCATTTGTTGGACTGTTCTGTTCATTCTTTCCACAACTCCATTTTGCTGAGGAGTTCTAGCTGTAGAGAATTCTCTTCTTATCCCATGTTCTTCACAGAAATCGAAAAATTCATTTGAGGTAAACTCCCCACCTCTGTCGGATCTGAGGCACTTAATTTTGTGACCTGATTCATTTTCAACCAAGGCTTTGAAGGATTTGAATTTTTCGAATGCTTCATCTTTGTGCTTCATAAGTCCTAGCCAGACAAACCTGGAGAAATCGTCAATGAATAATATCAGGTATTCTTCTCCTCTAGGTGTTGTTTTCCTGAATGGACCGCATGTATCTGTATGAACTAGCTCAAGAGGCATGCTAGCTGATCCTTCCTTCTCTGGAAAGTTAGTTCTGGTTTGTTTTCCAAACTGACATGATTTTCATATGGTGTTGTCAGGAATTTTGATATCTGGAAGATCACGAACTGCCTGATATTTTCATGCTTTCCTTATTTGTGAAAAGCTTAGATACCCCAGCCTCCGATGCCATAACCAGTGCTCATCATCCTTGCTCAGATAGCATTGTTGTTGTCCTTCTTCAAATATGTACAGATTATTTGGAGTTCTTTTGCCTTTGATTACTGTTTTACCTGTATCAAGATCACGAACAAGACATCCATTTGATCTGAATATAACCTCGGTTCTTTGATCACACATCTGGCTGACACTTAGAAGATTATGCTTCAATCCATCAACATACAAAGCATTTCCAGCCTTGACCTTTTCTTTTAACTGAGCAATGCCCTTTCCTTTTATAGTTGCAGGAGTATCATTTCCAAAAGAGACTTTCTTTCCCTTTTCTAGAGCAGAATAAGACTCGAGTTTTTCTTTATCACTTGTCATATGCTTCGAACATCCACTGTCAATGTACCATACATTTTCCTGTCCCTCTGCATAAAATGCTATCCCACATCTTTCTGTTTGAGGTTCCTTTATTCTCCATGTTTTGGTGTTTGAGGCTTGTTCCTTTTTCTGCTGAAACCTGCTCCTGCATTCAGAGTCTTCATGACCAAAGTTATTGCAAATAGAACATTCAACTTCATTTTCAAGAGCCGAAAAGTTGTTATAGGTCCTTTTTGTAATCCCTGTCATACTTCTTTGTTTTTGAGCTTCCCTAGTCATGATCGTTTTATATGCAACACAATGAGCTACTTTGTGACCAAAGTTATGGCAAGAAAAGCATTGTCCATTGAAGAAACTTCTGCGGTTATTGAATCTACCAGCCAACTGATTGTAATTTCTATTTTCATCTATTCTTGAACCAAATTGAGAAGATTTTACCTGTGGCTGGTTGTAGCTTTTGTTCACCCTTAAGATGGATTGCCCTTGATAGTTTCTGTTTGTAATTCGTTCCTGCTTTACCTGTTGATCTTCATTGTTCTTTTTCTCATTTCTTCTTGCTGCATCAAGATAACTTTTTGAGGTGGATGCTTGAGAAGTTTCTCCATTATAGCCTAGACCTGTCTTGTTTAGAGGAGACCACTGCACATTGATAATCTCATCCAAAGTTTCAGATCCTTTGACAAACTTGAGATTAATAGCTTTTGTTTTCTCAATCTCTTTTCTAAGACCAACAATTTCACCTTCTAATTTTTCAAGATGTTTTTCCTTTTCATCAATTTGGAATTGTAGAGTATCAATGATCATGTTCTTTTCTTCTATACATCTCTTGAGTCTAGTAATTTCATTATAAAGGTTATCCACATCTACAGCATCCATATAATCATCATCTTCAAATGCCATTAACAACTTATATTCATTACCTTGTTCATCTTCATCACTGTTTGATAGACCATCACTATCTTCATGAGTGTAGTAGCTTTTCTTGTTTGCGTTCTGTTTCTTGTTCCATCTAGCAGGTTCCTTTCCTTTATCCTTATAAGGACATTTTGCAGCATAATTACCTACTCTTCCACAAGCAAAGCATTTAAAAGGTAACTTACCTCTGAACCTTCCAGAACCCCTTTGAAGATTTCTGACAAAATTTGATTCTTCTTCCTCTTCTTCTGGGACGTGGCTTGCTTCATAATAATCTCCTTTGCCTGATGCCTTGAAAGCAGCTTCTCTTCTGTCTGATGGACCTCCCTTTCTCATTTCATAAGCAGTTAGAATTCCATGTAGCTGAGACATAGTAAGAATTCGTAGATTTTCCTTTTCTTCTATTGCAGATACTTTAGATTCAAACTTGGGGGACAATGATCTTAGGACCTTTTCAACCACAATAGCCTCTTTTATTTCTTCACCCAAATTTTTCATACAGTTAACAACCTCATCTACCCGAAGAAAATAGTTAGCCACACTTTCATCATTATACATTTTGAGAGTCTCATACTGAATTCTGAGAGTTTGAAGTTTAGCACGCTTTACCTGTTCATCTCCTTCATAGCTCGTGACAATTGTGTTCCATATCTCTTTTGCAGATTTATAGTGCATTACCTTCATGAATTCTGATTGAGATATACATCCTAATAGAGTACTGACTGCTTTCGCATTTGTTTCATACTTCTTTTTCTCGGTTGCATCTGTAGGAGTAGCTGAAGGAAAAGCATAGCCTGTCTCTACGATGTCCCAAACTTCTGTACCAAGAGATTGAAGATAGGCAGTAACTCTTACCTTCCAATAATTGAAGTTTGTCCCATCAAAAACCGGTGGCCTGATTGATGCTTCTCTCTCGTAGTTGCTCATGATGAACGATCTACCTTCAAGCGATCAAGCTTCTCTGAAGGACCTGCTCTGATACCAATTGTTGGAAATAATACTGAGAGGGGGGGTGAATCAGTATTATCTAATTCTTTTAATAAATCTTCCTTATTTGTTCTTTGAATTATTTTTGCATGTCAGTATCATAAAATAATGAGCATGAACAAAGAAAAACAGATAGTCACACCAAAGAACACAAGATGTAAGGTGGAAACCCAATGTGGGTGAAAACCACCTGCTGCAATATGTCTCTATCTTCTTTCAACTTAGAAACTTCTTTTACAATGGTTTTGTACTGGTGCAGTCCTTTACCAGTACGCAGGCTGCAACCTGCAGAGAGCTACAACTCTCTCTCTCTCGTTTTCCAGTCTCTCCTGGAAGGGAGCTACAACCCCCTACTTCTTTTCATAAAGCATCAAATGATCATCAAGTAGATAAAAGTTACAGTCCACTACAGTTATCAGATCAGCAATAACAGAACTAACCCAGAACACCTTATCAACAGAAAATTTCAGTCAACAGAACATTTTAATACAGATACGCAGTTTTCCCTTCTGTGGCCTGCGTCGCGACGCAGTCCACCTTCTGCTTTCCTGCGTATACCCGGAGGAATCCTTCTGCCGAACTGCGTGCCCACGCACTGTACCTTGAACCGCGCTGCGTATTATTCCTGCAGGGACGCAACCCAAAATACTATCGCGCCGCGTACTTTTACTGCACGGACGCACCTGAACCTTAGTCGCTCTGCGTACCCACGCAGGTCTCCTTCTTCTGCTCTGCGTACCGATGCAGGTCTCCTGTTTCTACTCTGCGTACCGATGCAGGTCTCCTGTTTCTGCTCTGCGTACCGACGCAGGTCTCCTGTTTCTGCTCTGCGTACCGACGCAGGTCTCTTGTTTCTGCTCTGTGTCCCCACGCAGATCTCCTGTTTCTGCACTGCGTACCCACACAACTCTTCTGTTAAACACCTGCGTCCTTCTGATTAGGGCCGAATAGGCAGTCCACCAGAGTGGCACAGTTGCTCAGATCTGATCATGCGCTCGAGAGATCACCCTTCACAGATTTGCCTTCAACCTCCCTTTCATATCGATCAAGCTTTTAAGACCATAACCCAATATTTCAGATCTATAGATATTCAATTTGAAAAATATGCTTAGCCAAGTGATCTCCTTTGCTTTATATAGGCAAGCTCCTCCTAAAATCATGGAACAATACCACGAGCCAACACCATAATAACCCAATACCGTCGGCTAAATACCAAGAGTAAAACATAAGAAACCCCACGTGTGCTTTTCTCTGCCTTGAAATGTGTGCACTGGGGGGACGCACCTCCTGAACGGCTGGCCTGCGTATCTGGACGCAGTCCCTGCATGGTGTACCTGCGGGCACGCACCTTCTGAACTGATTTCCTGCGTCCTTAATTTTCAACAAATTGAGAGCCTTGCCACGGGAGTTGCCATCAAGTACAACATCTGTAACATATAGGCATACCAGAAACATAATGCCAACAAATGTTACATTCACGGTGGTTATTTACCGGAGGGTAGTTCGTTTTTTAACGAGCTTAAACACGGGTTGAAACACTTGCTCGATCTTATGTTTATTTTTTAACGAGCATGAACTATGTGCTAAAACTGCTCGATAATCCAGTCATATGATAAGAATGTCTCATGTAAGATGCCATTTTTTATGGAGCTTGCGCCTTACAAAGCTATGCCCCGCATCCTTTCGTTATGCAAGTTTGGAAACGACTAATCCTACGAGTTTAAAGGGTTAGAGGTCCTAAAAATTTAAAAAATAAATAGCCGCCCCTTGCTTGCACTCCAAAAGGTTTGCATGCCCCCAGGTATAAAATAGAGTTTCAAGGTTACCCCTCAATTTGCAGGAAAAACATTTGTTTAACCGGGAGAGGCCTACCTCTTTCAGGTTACCAAAGACTGTTCTATTAATCTTTCAAACAAAACACTTCTTCAGCGATGTCTACCGAGATAGACAAAGGTGAGTGACAACGAGCGCCAAACACATAACTTTGACAAAAGAATCTTATTCTAGAACAACCCCTCTTCCAATCACGGACGGGGTACGGACTAGTCATATTCTCCCGCGAAAACCTACCTTATACCCAAAGTTTTCCTGCCGAAGCAGACCAGGATGCATTCCCCCTGGGTTCCAGTCATATCCCTCTGAATCACTCGCGCTCATCGGGAGGACGGACCGTGGGTTGAGACATTTCTTGTGTGAAGAGACCATTTAGGGACGGTATATGACTATTTGCGATGCGTGATCCGGGAAATGAAAGCTGGTCCACGAGCTTGACCACTCTTCCTTCGTGCGGAAAACACATTACTCTAAAGAGTGAGGAGACGATGGCTCCCATGCAATATATATAGTCTCCTCCAAGGAGTAGGTTATAATCCAAGGGTCCTTGAATGACCATCACGTTCATTTGAACAGTCTTCCCTTTCAATGTTATGGGCACATTGGGGAGGATCCCTAAAGGTCGACTGGTTCCTCTATAAAAGCCTGTCAGATTTCTCATTTCAGGCAAAAGCGATGGCGAACCAAGCACTTTCCAAGAAATAGAGGAAAAGATACTCACAGATGCCCCCTCATTAATGATGGTGCCAGCCATGACCATTTTGTATATTTGGACGATAATTCTGAATGGTATGCTTGCTGGCAAACAGGGTCTGCCTAGTTGATTCCAGTCGAAGGAGACAACTAGGTTGCTTGGTGGTGGGACCGAGTAGACGGTCGGGTATCGCTCTGACGAACTTCCTTCCTGCGATAAAGGAATGGGGGGATTGCCCCCGTGCTCATCGGAGTCTGTGTCGATGAAGAGAATTTGGATGGTGTCATCTTTATCCTCTTCAGTGACTGTATCATTCGAAGATAAAACCTCTGAAGGCAAGACCAGGTCAAGTGCCGCCTCGACCTTTTGACTTTCGTCGGGTATGGATTCAGCTGGTTCATCTTCAATGACCGGTGCTTCAGCTGACCACTTGAGCGGTCCAGCTGGATTTTCAACTAACGAAGGACTTGGCAAGAGTTTCTTATATCCAGGAGGGAGTCGTAACAGTGAAACCGGACGATCATCCAAAACTCTTTTAGCTTCGTCTAAGAAGGGACAACGGTGGATGGCGTGACTGCCTTCGCACAGTTTACAGGGAGATCTAGCTCTCCCTTTTTGTCCTGGGACTTCACTTTCGCTAGTTGACGGTGTGCTTTCAACATGGCTATCAGAGGTTGACGCCACCGGATTGTGCAAACAGGGAGACCAGTCCCTTAGTATCTGAGGGATGCAGGGACAATCTCTGTGAAAGTGGTCTCCCTTGCAAATGACACATGGCGGTTTAGGCCTGGTCAGTGTAGTGTGTGGATTTTCGTTAGACGACACTCGTTTGCCCCCAGTCACTTTTGGCTCCTTCTTCTTCTTCTCTTTCTTCTTCTTTTCCTTCTTCTCCTTAGGAACTTGACTTTTGGCTTTGCCAGCCCCATCAAACAAAGAGGAAGGAGGAGAGGAAGAAATAGAGGAAGTAGAAGGCTGGTGGGTAACTCTAGACTGGTCTAACTGCTGATTCAACTGTTCAGGAATAGTGGTGTTCTGAACGACATTGGTTGAGAAGAGCCAGACCGGCAAGCCAATTGTCAGTCCTGGAAGCGACAATGTGGCCATATGGGGCGCACCAACATCTCCCCAAGAGGAGAAGGGACTAGGATTTCCACCAAGGGGACTTCCTTGGTTGGTAGGCTCCATTTTCTCAACCTAAAGATCAACGCAGGAACAAGGGTATGAATATTCCGTTTAAAATAAATTCTAACGACGCTTGGACACAACTTGCTTTTTCAGTTTTTAAGAGTCGAGAAAAAGCAAAAGATGACTCTATTCTCCTTCAATTTTTAATGAGCCTGAAGTGATAAGTGCTCAGATGGACCTTTTCCGTTAAGGAGTCTGAAAAGGAACGAAAGGGACTGCTCTGGAGTTCTAGGTAGAGGGTGTGCCAAACCAATCGCAAAACCGCAGAATACTTTTTAAGGTACGGGCGGTCAATCTTCTCGAATGTTGTGTTCAGTGCATTGCGATCAGTAGGGCGGCTGACACAGCTTCCTATGGATAAAGGTTTTATGCCTATAGGGGTCTGCCAATATATACTCGATGGTACGTGGGAGCACAATCCGTACTGGCGCTTATCGTCTCTCAGGAGGAATCACCCAACCATCAGTGAGGCTGACAGTCACCAGGTTTTACGACGCCGGAACACATCTCTAGCCTAGACCTCTATGTTGTGCGTTAAGTTACAAAGTGTTGTTAAGTTCATTCAATTTATTTTAGGTTGATCTTTCTTAGAAGTTTGCCTTTTTGGATCAAAATGAGATGTATATACAATTCCTAAATGCAGTCTAAAGATGATAAGCAAGCTTTTATCTCTTTTCAACAATGAAAATCCTAGCTACAAGGGGAAAAGAAAGACACAATATTTTCTCAAAGAGCATAGAGCACACTGTAAATGAACTTTTTCTAAATCAAACCATACAAACTATCAATATGCAAATGCACAAATGCATGTATTTGTTTTCACTTTCTTAATATTGATGCCTAAAAAGAAAGCTGTTGTACAAATTTGAATTCGATTTCAAGTGAAAACACAAACAAGTTTCTTTTTGAAATCAAAAAGACGATTACGACACTTTTGAAGTAAATAATTGTTTCAACACTTGAAATTCACAAATTCAAACCAAAAGACAAAAGTAAAAGTGCAATCAACTGTCAACAGCAAACAAACTTACTCCTAAGATCAAAACGACACTTACGACAGGTCTAGATCTAAGGGCGACAATATGACTAGTTTACTTTTGTAATGGGAAACTACAAATGATGTAACAAATACACAAAAACAAATACAGTTTCTTTTATACAACTGAGGTGGAATTAAGGCAGAGAAAAGGGGTTTTCAGATAGGTACACACACTGGTAACAGGCTGCAAAAAACAGAGATAAAACTTACCACAAGGATGCAAAGAACCACAGCTGCACATGGCAAAGGTTGATCAGCGCACCTGTTGCACAGAGAAACTGAATTGCAGCGCAGGTAGCCCTCTCGGGACCTGTCTTGAAATGCAGAGTCTCTTCACAGAGCCTGCGCTGAAGCAGAAACGAGAATTGTCTCTGGGTTCTGGGTCACGGTTTGTAGTTTGATCTGAGGTTTTTGGCCGGATAAAAGCTATCAATAAGGTACAATTAGGAGGATGATTTAAAGGAGGACTAAGAGCTATCACAAAGGGAAGTTAGAGCTTTTGTGGATCAGCTTGTTTAGATCATAAACAGGCCCAGTGAGTGGACTAGAGTGGCAGATCTCTACTTTGCATTTGTAAATGGCAAATGCAGTTCGATTCTCCACTCCTAAGTTTATGAGAAGAACAATAATAGAAACACAAATAAACTAACTAGATACGGTCCCCAGTGGAGTCGCCAATTTGTTGTTGGGAAAAGTATCTATTCAGAATGCCCCTATCCCACTCTAAGGTGTGATAGTGCCTTAGCAACAAACAAGGAAAACTACTTGAGTATTCTTCTTTACGAAATGTAAATGAGGAGAAAGGATGTAACTAACCTGTGTCTTTCGCTAGTTTGTTGATCCAATCGCTCCTTTCTTCAATAGCTCCTAGCTCCTTGCTCCCTTACTAGCCCGGCTTCACCGAATTCCTGCAAGATCACAAGAGAGAGAAACTACACGAAGATATAGACATACATTCATAAAAAGCTCAAGATCAGATTAAGCTAAACATGCAAATATAACAAAACATCATTGATACATAGCATGTAGGAGAAACTCAAATAATTTTATTGATATGATAAGAAAGTCCAAGAGGAGATACAACCAAGTGAGTTCCGATCCAGCATCTACCTCCCAGCAAAGGAATCCCTTCCTCTCCTCCAACAAAGCATAATCACCCAATGTACTAATCTCAATCTCAAACCAACAACAATTCTCTTCAAAGTACAAAATTCCAGCCTCTGGATCTCTGGGATGAGGGATCCATATATAGATGTAAGCAGAGAGGATGAGTCAGCTTATGTTTTGACTTGTGGCTTCTCTCTGTAAGTTCTTGTTTCCACTTGGAGACTGAGAGCCTCTTACTCATCACTTGGTCAAATTCAGTGAGGCAAGTGTCATTGGAGAAGATTCTGGAAGCTTCCATGGTCTTTCCACCTCGTTGAATGACTCTGCCACTTGTCCTTTCCCACTCAACGCACCTGGGTAGTGCATTCAAGTGCGTTGCAACACACCTAGACAGTGTACTGGGGTGCTCTGCAATGCAGGCAGCTAGTGGAGCACTTGAATTGATCCTGAATTGACTGTTTCTGAGTGGTTTTTGGTGGAGAACTTCTGGGAGGAGCTGTCATTGGTTGACCTTGTTCCTTTAGGAGCTGTAACAACATCTTTAGGGAATTTGGATCCCTTGGGTTATGGACATTTCATGCTCAAAGCTGTAAGGCACAAAAATGTCTATAACACCCATCAAATGGTTTTCCAGATCTCGGTGATAGTAAAAAACAGACCTATTCATCGGACTGTAATTGACGAGGGAGCTTCCACGTGTATTATGTCGATACAGTGTTGGATATTGCTTGGTTCTCCTTCACTAAATCAATCCCCGACAATTCTTAAGGCCTTTAATGGTCGTGGGTTCCATCCTTTTGGCATTCTACAGGATTTGCCTATAGGGGTTGAAGGAAAAACTGTTAGTCTGGATGTGGAGGTGGTTGATGCCCCTCTAGCCTACAACCTTCTCTTGGGTCGAAGTTGGTCTTACGCTATGACAGCGGTCGTTTCATTGGTCCTTTAAGTAATAAAGTTTCCACATAATGGCAAGATCGTGACCATAGACCAGCTGGCTTACTTTTCATCCGACCCATCCTCTTCAGAGAGTATTCAGCATGTCGGTAAAACGACTATCCCATACAAGGATGTTGGAGTAGGATTAGTTAAAGATGCCGGTTTACTCTGAACTTTTCCTTTTCCTCCAATCAATGCATTGTCTTCGTTTGCATCCGTTCATATGATTACATCAGACACCATTGTTTCTGACGATCCTTGGATTGTTCCTTCTGAATCTGAGATAGACTCATTTGGAAATGCTATGCCTTTGAGTCCATATGAAATTGCTTATGAAGCCATGCAGTCTTTTACCGACCCGCGTTCAACCAGACTCGACCAAATGAATGTGGTCTGTGAGGAATCACTTTTCACATCAACCTCGGAGTTAATAGCGTTTCCCAAAGTTGTATCATCTGACGAGCAACTTCGTGAAGTCCTGTGTGTAGACGATTTACCATGGGAAGATCTCCATCACAGATCTTCGTTTTTACCTGAGGATGATCGTTTTGAAAATGATTTCTCATCAATCTTTACAGCTGAATATGTCAAAGAAGCTCAGAATCCAATGAAACATCCCGATTCAGAGCCGAATTTGGGAAACATTTCTCGAACTATTCCCATTGACATTTCAGTTAAGGCTGGAATTGTTGAGAACATTCATATAGGTGCCTCGTGTACGGATGACGAAATTCAGACATACAAGGCCCTATTTCAAGAATTCTGCGACGTGTTTGCCTAGTCCTATGAGGAAATGCCAGGAATTGATCCCGCAATTGTTGTCCATGAGATCAAGACTTACCCGGATGCTAAACCCGTCCGGCAACGTTTGCGTCAGATTCACCCACGAAAAGCGGCTGCAATTAAAGCAGAAGTTGAGAAGCTGTTGAAAGCAAGTGTCATTTATCCGATCCCGTTAACGGATTGGGTATCGAATATTCTTCCAGTTAACAAAAAACAGGGAACAATAAGAATATGCATCGATTATAGGGACATTAATCGAGCTTGTCCAAAGGACAACTACCCAACACCCTATATCGATCAAATAATTGATGATTGTGCAGCAGTGAAATATTTTCCTTTATGGACGGTTTTTCCGGTTACAATCAAATCAGTATTCTACCTGCCGATCAACCAAAAACGGCTTTCATTTGTCCATGGGGGACATTTTCTTCTTGCAAATTACCTTTTGGGCTCAAGAATGTCGGAGCAACTTTTCAAAGGGCGATGTCTTATGCGTTTCATGACATCAAACAAATTGTGCAACCGTATCTCGATGATTTTCCCGCTCATTCATTACATCGAGCTGATCACCTTGTCCATTTACGAGCAATCTTTATGAGGTGTAGGAATTATCGTATCCAGTTGAACCCACACAAATGTGTCTTCTGTATTGAAGTGGGTCGATTACTGGGATTTGTAGTTTCGAAAGCCGGCATTCGCGTTGATCCCTCGAAGGTCGAAGCTATCATCAAATTGCCTGCTCCTTTGGGGTCTTCGCCAACTCTAATGTTTGCAGGGGAAAGAAAACCTTTTACACCGATTTATTCCTAACTACGCCGAGGTTACAAAGGGTTTTACACGGTTGTTGAAACAGAACACTCAATTCTCTTGGGATGAGATAGCTCAGAAATCTTTTGATGCACTCAAGCACGCGTTGACCCATGCACCGTTGCTGCATCCTCCCAACTACAACCATGATTACTTTTTGTATCTCTCCACCTCCCATTCCACCATTAGAATGGTCTTAGTTCAGGAAGACAAATTCAGAACGGAAGATGTGATATATTACCTTAGTCGGACGTTAAACCCAACTGAGCTAAAATATTCACATGTGGAGAAATTGGCATTGGTAGCTGTTCAAGATGTCCAACGTTTCCGTCACTACATTCTACTCCGTAAAACTACAGTCATTTCAGATTGCAACCCTATGATGTACATTTTGACTAAACAATTGTTAGGGGGCAAGTACTCCAAATGGATTGTTATCCTGTAGGAGTTCGACTTGGAGTTTGAGAAATCTAAGTCTAAGAAATCTTTAGTTTTTGCAGAGTTAATGTGTGACTTCCCGCGTGCTGACACGAAAACTGTGGCAGAGGAGCCCATTGCGGATGAATCTTTGTTTCTAATCAGCACTTTAGATCCGTGGTATGGGGATATCATCGTCTATCTCCAGACTCAATCCTTTCGGCCCGAAGTTTCAAAGTCGGAACGTTGGAAAATTCGATTCTAGTCCCAACAATATAAAATTATTGGAGATACTCTTTATCGCCGTAGGTGTGGACTCTATTTTTCGCCGTTGCTTAACACATGAAGAAGCTGAAAGAGTTCTGAATGACTGTCACTCTGGAGCGTGTGGCGGTCATATGTCTGGGTATGCCACATCCCAAAAGATATTGCGCGCTGGCTACTTCTGGCCGTCCTTGTTTAAAGATTGTATTATTGCGGTCCGAAAATGCCACAACTGTCAAGTGTTTGATTGAAAGATGCGCGCTCCACCTGCTCCTCTCCACCCTATAATTGTCGTTAGTCCTTTTGCCAAATGGGGTATCGATTTTATTACATGTAACCCGCACTTGGCCGGGGGGCATGCGTATATCATCCTTGCGGTAGATTATTTTACTAAGTGGGCCGAGGCGATGCCTACATTTGAGGCAGACCGCAAGACAGCTGCAATTTTCGTGTTCAATCACATTATTGCTAGGTTTGGTGTCCCACAAGCGATAATCACTGACCATGGTCTCCATTTTCGAAACGTTATGATGACAAAACTTACAGGCCAGCTTGGTTTGCGTCACGATAGTTCAACTCCCTATTATCCACAAGCGAACGGTCTGGTTGAGTCCATCAACAAAGTTTTAGTTATCATGATCCAACGAATCATTGGTATTCATCGGTCGAATTGGCACAACATGTTATTTTCAGCACTTTGGGCGTACCGAACCTCAGTGAAAACATCAACAGGGTTCACTCCTTTCCAACTAGTTTATGGTTTGGAAGCCGTGCTACCCATTGAATGCAAAATCCCGTCACTGCAAATGGCCATCGAATTACTTCCAGCTACTTCCGAAGAGGATAAGCGTTTATTATACTTAGCTCAATTAGATGAGACTCGACATGATGCTGCATTGGCGATCGAGACTCATTCAAAACGTATGAAAGCTCAGTATGATCGAAATGTGACCCCTCGAAATTTTTCGGAAGGAGACCTAGTGCTATTATATGATCAAGCTAATGATAAATTAGGTGCTGGAAAATTCGTTCCTATGTGGCATGGGCCCTATATTGTTAAGCGAAAGCTAGCAAAAGGGGCCTATGAGCTGGTAGACTTTGACGGAGACTCTTTGGGTAAACCCAGAAATGGACTTTACCTAAAGAGGTATTATGCTTAAATGATGGGTATGGAGATTTTTATTTAGGTTAGGTTTTTCTTTCTAGCTGGTGTGTTTGTTAGTTTAGACAGTGTGCTTAGCGTAGAGAGTGTGTTTTCGTCGTTATTCTAGCTTATCTTGGTTTTACTCTTGATATTGCAGATGTCGATGCCTCTCTAAACATACATTGGATTCGCTGATGGTGCTTGTCGTAGTACACGGAATATCTCTTCCGCAGCTTGGGTTATCTATTCGCCCTCTGACGAGTTAGTTTCTATGCATGGGGTGAGCCTCGGTCAAACAACAAACAACATTGCTGAGTACAATGCAGTGATTGAGTTATTGTCTGAATCTATTTCATTTGGGATTCGAAGTTTGATAGTGAGGTTGGATTCTAAACTCGTTGTATTACAGCTTAATAGAGTGTATGCCATTAGAAATCCAGTGTTATTAAGGTTATTTTTGAGAGTGCGTCTCTTGGAACATGAATTTGATTAGATTGAATATCAGCATATTCCAAGGTCTTTAAATACATTAGCAGATGCAATTGCTTTTCGAATGTTAAAAAGACATTTGCAATAATCATACATGTAAATTTAAAAACATTTCATCACACATGTTCAACAGATAAGCCGGTAATAATGATATATATAGATAGGAGTGTGTCAAAAAATACATCGTCTTTGATCATAGGTTGAAAAACACCTTATGATCGGCAAAAATGATAAGTACAAAAACCAAAATGTCACATGTGTCTACAAAACGACCATCCAATCACTGGTGATGATCTCTATATGATACCACTGGACGGGCCACCCTACACAAGAACCTCCTAAAAGGTCCTGGGACCCCGACTACATAGCGCTGAAGCCTGATAGGAATATCATCTATAGTAGTCTCTGGTATATCTATTGTAAGACGCTTTAGGTCTTGTTCCAACTCAGCTAAAGTCTCTGTGGCCTCGTCCTGTGGAGCCGGAGCTGCTGCAACTGGTAGTCTCCTCTCGAAAGGCCGGAGATTGGCTGGACGACGTGGGCCTACATCTGCATTTTGAAAATTATTACTATTAGTTTTGAGACGATATAAAAACAAACAAAAAATATAGATAATTTAAAAAAATTGTGAAAATGAAATACCTGTATCATCCCATTGTTCTCCCGGTGGAAGAACCATGTCCGGATCTCCACGAAAATCAACTCTGGCATAAGGAAAATCCTATATAGAAAAGACCTGGTCCTCTAACTAGTGAAAGTACTCTGGAGTAAATCGGACAACCTTCGTGCCCTCATCAGGATGATGGGCCATAACCGCAATCCATCGCATCAATTTGGGCTCTCGGGGAAGCCCAGCCTCAACAGTGAGCTACTGTGGGATCAGCATTAGAACCCTCTCTAAGCCAAAACTCACAACTAAAGGCCCATAACCAAAAGTCTTTAGCTGTCCGTTTTTGGCTCTAGTCAGTCGGCTCTTTAAATTGGCCAACACAGCATCACACCAGTTGAAAATGGTGCCCCGATAGCAATCAATCGCCATCCGCATCTGGGATCCAGTGGCAATGTGTAAAGCGGCAGCCCCGCAAAGTCTGGTAACTGTAAAAGAAATCACCATAAGTTTAGGACGAGATATAGTTTTGATCTCTATCCCCTTCTCCTGAGACTGAGTGTTACACCACTCTAGTCGGAGACTAGCGATGGACTGGCCACCCGGCCTAGTCCCAAACAGAGTCAAGTGTTCACCTCTCTTGGGCAAACCAGTGAGAAAGTAGATATCTGCAAGCTCTATCTCGAGCTGGTGCCCTCCAATATAAAAGCACTGGTCCTGAACATTCCATCTTTCTACCAGCCACTCTAGAAAGCGCACTTGGGCCCTCATGCCAGGTATGGCCCAGTATTTGTAAAGGCCACATGCCTTCAAAGCATCAATGGATGGTTGATGATTAATGGCGGCCAAATCAACATCTTCGTGCTCTCTCTCACGCCAATCAAGCATGGTGAACAATCTACACACCAGAAAACATCCATTAGAATCCATGAAATCAAAAATGTTTGGTCCAATTTGGAGAATTTGGGGTTTGTAAACCCTTTGCGCGGAGTATGCACCCCGCCTTTAGGAACAGAGCATGGGTACGTGGGTTCCCTTGAGGCAAGGTGCGTACGCCCGACATTTTCCCAATTGAGAAAATGTCGGGGTACGCAGGTCCCTAGGGTGGCACCTGCGTACCCCGAAAGGCGGATCTTGAAACCCCAAAGCCTCCAAAAAATGAAATCTAGGGCCTAAAAACAAATTCTAAACGGATGAAAATGAAGAGGAGGATGTTGTAGAATACCTGAAAGAGACGGCGTTCGATTTCGACGGTCGGATTCTCCACAATGTCCATGGGAAGTTTCTTTCCAAAAGCCCTTTTTCTCTCCTCAACAGTGAAATGGTAAAAATGAATTGCTAAAAGCCCTTTTTATAGGTTTTTTGGGTAAATAAATGGTAAATTTGTTTATTTTTCACCATGAAAAGGTATTTTTCGAAGTATTTTTATCTATATTTAAACATGTATGAGTAATGTGTTGGTGTTTGTGCAGGATAAAGGATTTTCAGGGAAAATTGTCATTTTTCACAAACAAAAACATCAGAGTCATCTTTAAGCCCTTTTCTGACTCCTAAAACATGAAAAGATTGCCGAGCGTTTCTTTTACACTCGTTAAAACGGAATTAAAAGATGGTCCTCTTATAGCCCTTTTCTGACCGTAAAAACATGAAAAGGTTGCCGGATTTTTGTCGTTTCAAATTCGATATTGGAAATAAAACGACGTGTCCTTGATCACTTTTTACTTTTAAGGTCAGAGACACTAATTATGAAAGTACTCCTTGGTCGTAAAGATCAAGCGATTCTCTCAAGTATTATTTTATACCTTTTCGGGCTTGGGAGACACAAATTTACGAAAAAGGTCAACCCTGGAGTCTTCTTAAGTTTTTTCAGACTCTCTAAAATTGAAAAATGTCGAGTTTCTCCTATAATGGACTCGTTAAAATTTCACAGTAAAGGACTTGTTCGATTACAAACAGGAACGGACCACTCCGTCTTAGGGTTCGAATCTAAACTAAGTTGGACTCATCCTAAGGATGAGCTTATAATCAAGCATATGTTATCCTCCTCAAGCTTGTAAAAAATAAAGAGGTACTTGCCAGAAATGGTGCGGGAAAAGAGAGAAAAATGAGCCTATTTGTTATCCTTCGTCTCAGAAAAACCTTATCACCACTCTTGAACACGACACTTTTCATTCACTTGGGTTGGGAAATCCTTTGCCTTAAAGTTGATCAAACCACATTGAAAACCTTCAGCCGGTTTCTGGGTATTAACTTTGGGTCACTCGTCACCAAGCCATCTGTTGTGTCATTATGTGTTCAAGAGGTCACTGCAAATAAACCATTCATCTGCAAAATACCTGTCATCCATCTTGACCATCCCTGAGTCAGTCCTTACAGCAACATTTCTTCAACTTGATTTATGATTTCGTGTTGTGGGCTTGCCTGCAACGGATCGCTTTCTATCGACATCAGCACATTATCTAGAAAGATGATCTAGGAATCGTCAGTGCCTTGAAATCTGCATGCCTCAATGGCAGGTTTCTTGCCTTTGACGACAGTTTACATCATTGACTTTCGATCGAAGGATTCCGTGATATGTTCGACATCAACACATTCATTCACATATCATGGATTGTACTGGGTACTTTGAGAACCATTGACATCACTGGTGGTCTCTCTCACACTTGTTAACAGTTTACATCAACAATTGGTAATCAAGTGGTTTCTACCATGTTCGACATCAACTCATTTATTCGCATGGATAGAATCGTACTATTTCGGGAAGTAGAAATGAAGACCCTGGATCTAGTTTCCACCATCCAGGCTGCAAGGAGTTTTGTATTCATTATACAGTAGACTAATAATAAACAAATAGCTGCGTCGATACTGTGTCTACATGAGTCTATGATTATGATGTACTGCGAAATCATTCCTGTATCAGAGCAGTAGTTAGTTTGTTAGTTAAAGTTTTCAATCTTAGTATGGGAATGCCTACCTCAGCGATGATATGATCTTATATATGTATTTTGTGTTAAATATTTGTAGGTCCCGACTGGGCTCTCCACAAGATAATCCTTGAAATGATAAAGTACTTCACCCTTCCTAGATGATATGAAACCCTAATCTACTACAGGCTTCGCACTTTAGGGGGCATAAATTTTACACTAAAATTTGTCACCATGACTATTTGTAGTCAGTATGGCTCCATCAACTGTCATACTGTCCTCCTTGGCAAGTCTTATACCTCTGCTCCTCATGTCAAACTCCAAGAAAGAGAGAAAGTCCTTAAAAATCAATATAACTCTAGTTACGCAGTTTCTCTTACCCTTACCTGCGTGTATGCACCTCAAGTTCATAATACCTGTGTACTGGTACACTCTGTCTGTAAAGGGATGGGTGCGTACTCCTGTAAAGGTCAAAAGGCGCAAGTTTTACTTCAAAAAAGTTACTTGTGGTTGAATCTAGAGCATTCTAGAAGATGGTTTGACGTGGATTGAGCGCCTCCAGATGGTTCATGCATCCCAAAGAAAGAGGAACTCATCCCATCAAGAGGGGAGCTATCCCATTGAAAGAGGGGCTTATCCCATTAATGGTGGACCTGATTAACTTCCTCCAAAGAATTATAAATACAGGCATTGGGCCAGAGGGAGGGGAGGTTGAAAGCTGAACATTCCTAAGGGTAGATGCTGCTGAAATTAGGACTCCCTTATAGAGCTTGAGAGGAGAGATTCCCATCCTTTCTTAGCTTCATTTGGAAGTGGGTGAGCTGATCAAAGAAAAGGAGAACTCTTGCTGGACCCTGGGAGGGACCTGCACAACACCAAGACACTGGTTGTAATGGTTTCTTTTGTTTCCAATTAATACAATTAAGTTCATTTTTCTCAACAAGTTGTTATATATAATTTGTTTCATATACTCCTTGGTCTTTATGATGAATATGTTTTATTATATGAGTTATTCAGGTGCTATGTAATCGTTTGCTTGTTAGTGAATGCAGGCTTCAAGGAGAAGGAGGAGATCATTTGGATCGGAGAGGCTTGGCTGCTACAAACAGCGTTGGACTAAAGGTATGCTTTAAACACCTGGTTACTTGTATTTTAAATGCATATTTAAGGAAAGATAGTGCTTGATTGTTTTGTTTGTCACTAGAAAGCCTTAGCTTCTAGGGAGGTCGGTTTTGTCCGCAAAATTGACTCTTTCCGCACGACACTTCCAGTCCATCAGACCTTCATGCCGAAAAGAAACCCAAGGAGAAAAATGCACCTAAAGAATCACATGCAAAGGAGGTAGAAGAAGAAAACCTGTCTGTTCATGATGAAAAGATGATAGGAGATGCTGAACAGGAACAATATGTTCCTAACCAAAAGACACCAGAAGAAATTCTGGAGGAAACAGAGGCAGAAAGAGAAGTCACCCAAGATATGGAGAACAAGTTAGGGTTCTTGCCCTGGAATAGCCAAAGTAGAACAACGAAGAAACACCCCAGAAGGAAAATCTGAATATTAGTCACAGTCCAGGCCGCAGTGAATAGCCTGCTGTTCCTTCTAAGGAAATTTTGGAAATTAAAGAATTGCGAAAGGAACAACAAAGATTATTGAATATAATAGTTCAGCTCCACCAGCGGATTAGGATTTGCAAAGGGTAAAAAGGACTTCGGGAAGGAAAAATGTGACCACTCCAGTGAAACCCCTCAAGGCAAAGGGGCGGAGGACCAGAATCCATCCTGCTATTCAAAACCTTGTCGAAAACCAGGCTGCTCTTCCAAATGATGCTGAGAAATGGATTGTTGTTCCACTAGAAAAGGAACAGCAATGGACTGATATCCACGTTAAGATAGAAATGGATGAGATGATGACCCGTGATAAGGAAATTTAGATGGAGGCACCACTTTTGGGAGTGATAAGGGTTATGAACCCAAAGCAACGTAATATGAAAGTTCAGGTAAAACTCCTGGCCTCCACTGCCACATGGAGAAGAGATCAAAAAATAGTAAGCCTACGAAAGGGTTTGAAGAAAGCTCAGCAAGAAGCAGAAAAGCTTAGGGAGCAAACGGTCCCTCACAAAAAGTATGAAGAGCTACAGCAGCAGCTTAGAAACGTCAATGTATCTGAAAGCTAGGCCTTTGAAGGGTGGCGAAGGGAACAAGAGAAAATCACGAAGGTAACTCATATGTTAGATATAGTTATCAAGCAGATGGATACCTTGTGTTCTTTATACAATGACGTCTTAGCATGTAGAGCCCCTACTAAGAATTAACACTGTCAACGATTTTATAAACTGCTGTAAGCACTATGGGGTAAAAGTCCAGAGACTACTGTGTGAGTTCTATTTACATAACCTTGTATTAGACCAGGAGATCGAGCTGAACCCTGGCCCTTTTTTTGGGGATATCCAATTGCAGGCGTTCATTTCATTTGGGGTTAATCAAATTAAATGGCTTAAAGCCTATAATACTTTCCAAAGGCAAGAAAACGGATTAGATTTGTGGGTAAGGGCTGAGCCTAGGGACCCAGTATAGTTGTGGAGAGCACATAGAAACCTCGTGAAGACTCCAGATGTAATTGAAGAATTAGGACCCATGCATGAGGCTCTCATTCGACAAGGATTAGAATACTTTTTCTCTATCAAAGACCTTGCCACTGATGTAGCTAAATTTCGGTATCAAATCTCTAATCCGAATATCCAGCTCAGGGAACCATTTAGGTATGAGAATTTTAAATTAGCTGCTAACCACTTGCACCTCTATGGCGAAATCGTTTTGAGGGCAGGGCCATCCTGGTTAGGATATAGGTTCCGGAGTCCAATTATTTGGCACCCTGCAACCGGATACCAAGCCCTGTATGAGATGCCTAAGGGTGAGACAGGCCATTTCTTTCACTACCTAGTTACTCATCATGGTTGTAGGCCTCCACATGAGATTCCATCTCCAGCCTATTCTCTCACTGCCTTACATGTCAACTACAATGTTTTCATGAGGGCATGATACAGGGTAAGCAAGGGGGTGTGTGGAGTACTAAAAAAGGCATGTTTTTGATGATTATTTCAGTGTCTTTTCATTGAAACTTACAAACCTTTTTCATCATGAACTACAAAAATGATAAAGAATTATAATAGACCATGTGAGATTAATATGCAAGACGAAAACACTGGCAATTTTCATTTCCTTATGCAGAAAGGAGGAAAAACGAGAAGTTTCCGTTCCAAAGGAAAGGACAAGGATGGGTTAACCGCTGTCCCTTTGACGGGAGACTGAATGCAAACAAGGCAAAGAAAATCAAAGTGAATCAGCCTGGGAAAGGAGGTGGAGATATCAGCTCGGCGCAGGAGAGAAAAGAAATGACTAAGGACTAACAGTTTCGCGAATCCCTCAGGATCCTTGATCCTGAGGAATTGTTTTTTTATCTATTTCTGCACTTAGATATCTCCACCGTCACCCTTATAAAGGGGGCAGCACTGTTAGCTCGGGAGAGAGTTAGAAACGGTTATGCTTTTATGTAATTTCCTTTAAGATCAAAAATTTGATCATCGAGTCTCGCTAAGAACTGGTTTTTTGTAATTCTGTTCTACGCATTAATAAAAACTTGGTTATTATTTCATCTCTGAGTCTGGAATAACTTCAAGTGGTGTACCCCTAGAGGCTAAGGGCCCGGCCCTGGAGGACACTTGCTCCTGTGTTATTACATTTGGTTTAGGCGTGGTTTTCCTATCGACGTCATTTGGTAATCTGGTGTGTTTTATAAGTTTACATCACATGCTATGTTATGTTTAATTCATTAAGGCTTCTACAGACAGAACAATTGTATTGACTCTATATCATATTGCTGTTCTTTTAGGAGTTGATCTAATACTGCTAGTCTTTACAGAATACTGTTATCGTTCAATTACAGAGCCTTTGTGTTGTATACTTGTTCATTAACATTACAGAATTCATTTTGGAAGTTATGTTCTTTGCGACTGATGGATTTATGAACAATGCTGTTCTATTTTGAATTGCAGTCGTATTCTTTCTAACTGAGATCGATACTTGGATCAGATTACTATTTAAGTGTGTTGTGTGCATATATGGTTTTCAAGCGTTGTTCCATAATTTATCAGTAATCAGTGTTGTTCCATTGGTGTGTGTTATTCTTAAGAGTGAAAGATCGTCGTTTGATTCCTGTAGATTATGATTAATGCATTTGATCTGATAGACTAAGATTGTTACTGCTTGTGAGACTAGTTGCTGTTCTATTTCTTAGCTGCTGTTCCATTTCGGATTTGCTATTCCATTTTAGATTTATTGTTCAATTTATTAATTGTTGTTCCATTTCTTATCTGTCGTTCCATTTATTTGTGTGAAGAATGATCTTAGGCTATAGTGAGAATTGGCATCTACTGGCCGGCCCCCAGATCCACGATCTGTTCTCTGATTTTCTTTTCCATCAGTTTCCAAAGGGATGGGTTATTGCTACCGAACCCTTTACTGATAAGTTGCTTAGTCTTTTGAATGTATGATTTAATCTTTTAAAGTGGTTAAGCTGTAGACAATCATCCATTTACTCTTGTATTTCTGAACACTGTACTACTAGCATTACTCTAACAAATGATAGCCTCAGACTGAGACACTCTTTGAAATAACAAAATGTTCCCGAATTGACATATTAGTGTGAGGTAATTAGAGGTGAAAGAGACCCTTTTTATAGCTCTACAACCTCTACCTCAAGAATTCAAGAGAAGCGAACGAAGGAAATGGACCCATCCATGACTACCACATTCTTAGAGACCTGCATGAAACTGCTACACGATAACAAGGTGGTGAAGGCACTGCAAGAACTGATCAATAGGTGTGCTGGCAAGGAAACCACTACTGATGAACTACACGTAGTTATAAAGATTGGTAAGCATAAGTCAAGGACTAGACGTGAGATGAGACTCACTACGCAGATAGGGAATACGAAATGGACCAAGTTATCTTGGATCTGGGGTCCAACACAAATGATTTACCTAAACAGACATGGAAGCGAATGGGGAGACCTGTGCTGCAGTGATCTTCGATTATTTTAGGAATGGGAAATAAAAAAAAGATCATCCCAATGGGTAGATTGCAGGGAGTAAGTGTGGATATTGAAGGCGCGATCATGATGGCGGATTTTGAAGTGATAGAGATTGTGAATGACAACAATCCCTACCCCGCAATTCTATAGATCAATTGGGCCACTGACATTAATGGGGTGACCAATATGAAGAAGTGAAAGATGATATTTGAGAATAAATCACTCCGCGTAGTGGTGCCACTGGGCCCTATGGAAGGACCGCGCTATACTAAGTCAGTTCACAATTATGAAAGTGATGAATATTTAGACCATATCTATAAGATAATGGTGTGTGATCAGGATTGGGTGAATCCGAGAGTAGATGGATGTATTTCATGGGACCGCTAGAGCTCCTGCACATTAGATTTGGATGAAGAACTGGAGCACTGGTAGAATCGACTGCATGAAGTATTTATGATGTGCTACAATATGATGACCAAGTCATTGTGTTGTGTATCATCAGAGGTAATAAATTTGCCTCACTATGATAGGTTAACTAACGTTGAAAACTTTTTTGATGCATTCAAGAGGGAAGTGCCCGAGAAGCATCACTTCCAGGCATTGAATTGGATACTGCACTCTACACCTGGAAGATGGTGGGGCATGCACAAGGACAATTTTGATGAATGGAACGAATATAGAAGGATTATGAAGATATGCTTTGGCCACCCGAAGGTATGACTAACAGAAAAGTATGATGGGAGAAATGATCTACATGATCATTTGGCCAAATGGATGAAAGTGTATAAAGTGAAGCCTCAGCCTGAGTGGGTCCATCTATTTTGTCATACCTTGGATGTTATACCAATGAATTGGTACTTGGAGATAGAACTCCATCATGGCACCGAAGAATGGGATGTTTTGCACCAAGGATTTTTTATGATGCTCATTTTTGAGGATGGATTTGAATCTATCGATGAAGTGTTGCAAGAGGTTAAAACAACCATCTTTAGGATACCGCATGATCCTCTAGATATGATTCAACCCGATTGGATTACCCAGCTAAGCCATGTACATTAGTGTTAAAATAACAGCGGAAGAAGAAGACAAAGACCTAAGGAGGATTAATATCCCAAAGACTAAAGGTCACCGCGGAGTTGAAGGACCACAACTAGAGAACCCTAACATAACAGAGATGCTCAAAACTAGACAGACGAACATTGGCATTGAGGAAAAGCCTAAGTTTGCAAAGATTGGGGACTATTGGGATGACACAACAGTAGATAAGATCGCTAAATTGCTCTGCGAATATCAGGATTTGTTCCCCACAATTGTCATGAATATCACCCTAAAACCAGATGCAAAACTAGTGAAAAAAATACCTTACCGCCTCAATAAAGAGAATTATTTTGCAAATTCTATGTATTTATTGATGTTAACACATCTTGTTATATTGTATATGGATTTCATTTAGAATTCCTATGTGATGCGCGAATGTATGTGATTATATTGGCTAAAGGAACACAATTAAGAATATCAGATTGTGTGGCACTAACTGTGATTGTTTAGTAGGATAAGTAAAATAGTTAAGATAACCTGGAAACCTATATGATATACTATCATAGTAGCATGAAAGTACCTAGACCACAGATTAGGGCTGTGTGAAGGTCGATCGTACTCCTTTGTGGAGGTACTGAATGGCAAAATAAGGGGCTAGACTGACAGAGCCCTAGAACTTAACGACCTACACGAAAGTAGGAACAAAGGGTATAAACCGACATCATGACCATCTTAGGGTGCGGAAACTTGGTTCCAACATCCCCCCTACTGCTTCAGGTGATACTTCAGTCTGCACTCCAGTGGTTGATGCCGAAATGGTGAGTAGTGTATGGATTTGTTTGGCTAACTAACGTTGAACCTCTGTCAGGCCCCATGCAGCCAACAAATGGTTCCATTTCCGGGACGAGAATCTGCATAAAAGATATGTAATTTTGTATCACTCGAATCCAACTAAGAAAGAGATCAAAGATTGGCTAGACACGAAGATCCACGAATTCGCGGTGTAGGAGAACAGAAATCCACTGCTAACAAAGGAATAGTGATTGGACATGTACCTATATACAGAAATCCATGAGATCTTTTTCTGTTCCTTTCAAGATTAGTTATACAAGTGGATCGTGAAGCTAGTAGATATCCAAGGATGGTGGAGACTTGATGGTCATATTGTCTAGACCCCAAAGTTAGTATAGATACTGGAAGCCTCTGAGGATAAGATCGCCTGTGTTGTTGATCATTGGCTCGATCACATCATAGGAGGATTTGTGACTGAATTCGTTGTTGATACCTCAGTTAGTTACAACGAGGCGGAGCAACATTTTTTCAATGGTCCGCGAGGTAAGTACTTGAAGTCTTTGAATACCTAGATTAAGATGTTATTGTGTTAAAAATGGGTTATGCAGCTACCCTGATGTTTGGAGCTACACAAAGTGGAAAGACCTACAGTGATGAAGGAAGAAAGGGTCCTAAATATAGACCACTGATTTCACCTCCATTAGGTGATGAAGAGGGAGTAGCACATGCTTCTCCACAAAGTGCAATTCAATTAATAATATAGGGATTCTTGTGACTTCCACCTCCACTCACACCACCTCCAACGTCACCACCATCACCTACGACTTCACCTATACCACCACCACCTCCACCATAGTGCAACATGGAAACTTCAATGAAGTTATCTTTGTTTAAAGGCTTGCGAAATGAAGACCTGGACCAGTTTTAGTTTGTCATGAAAGCTGTATGGGAAGCTCAGGGTGTTACAGATGATCACATGAAGAAGGTGACATTGGTTAGCGCTTTGGAAATCACGTGCTAACCTAGTACATCAAGTACTCTAATCATAACCCAAATTTTGAGGTGGTGAACATCCAGAATGCATTGGATAAAGAGTTTAGTAGGCCTAAATCCAAGACACAATCGATTGTTGGGTTCAAGGAAATCACAATGAAACTAGGCGAGACACCTTGGGAACTGGATCAAAGGTTAAAGTGTAAAATCCAAGAAGCTAATATCAACTTAATAGATAGACATCACCGCGATTGGTTCATGGCTTCGCTCTTGCCACACCTAAGGGTTGGACTGTCACAATAGAAGATTACGACTCAGGAAAAGTCCTTGGAGATTGGAATAAGACTGCATGAAACATCGATGTAAGATCATAATCTGGGGGTTCAGCAGATCCATGCACAGTTGCAAAATCTTTTACTAGAAATGAAAAATTTGAATTAGGATAGAACATTTCAACTAAGGTGCGCGAAAGAGTATGGTGCCTGAAATGTGAAGGTGAGGGGCATGACAAAGACCATTGCCTGCTCTTTGTGAACTATATTATAGGGGGAGGACTAATTCCTTTGAGGTCAGAAGCTAAAGCAGGACCAAGCACGGGGCCTGCGTTGTGGTGTGCTATATGTTAGGTAGTAGGAAAACATACGATGGATCACTGTCATTTGCTGCAGAAGTTTGTACAGACACTGCAACAACTATTCTGCAACTTCTGCATGTCGGTAGGGCATGATGAGCACAACTACAGAAGTTATGCATTGATGATTGATATAACTCCCACCTATAGGGTTCATGCAGAAACGTGGCCCCCTGACCAGAGCGCAGGGATGGCGCGAATAGGCTTTCAGGGGTGCAGACGACGTCGAAGCAGAGGAGGCGCTAGTAGAGGTCGGGGATAGCTAATCTGCTACAATGGTGGAGGACTAGGAAAAATGCCCACAAGTGCACTAACCTGACGTGACCATTGTGCAAATATTGTACTCTCTTTGATCATGAGATAGAGGACTTTCCTACACTAATAGCAGGAATATGTGACAAAGGGGTGATGCCATTGCAAACGACTTAGAACCTGCCGATGATGAGGTCTGAGCCTCGCGAAGAAGATCCAAACGTGAATATAGTGCTCCAAAGTGGAATGGAAATAGGGGATGATGAGGGGAAAAAACTCGAAGACAACACATGGGTTTGCAAATCTCTGGCGAAAGAGGTTGATTTTGACTTAGAGTGTGCATGCGAAATGTTCATGGAAGCAAAGAAGAGATTCGCTGAGGTCTCTACCTCAGGGAGCAAGGATGAGCCTGATCAAGAAATGGACCCTTCTATGCTAACAAACTTTCTAGAAACCTGCATGAAGATGTTGCGTGATAAGAAGGATGTGAAACGGTTATTGGAGCTTATAAATAGATCCATCGAAAACACTCCGAGTGAATTGTGCATGGTAGAAAGGATTGGTAAGCACAAAGCAAGGACAAGATGAGATATGAGAGCGATCACGTGGATAGGAGAATATGAAAAGGATTAGGTTATTTTGGACCTGGGGTTAGACGCGAATGTCCTATCAAAGTAGACTTGGGAGTGGATGGGAAGACCCACACTCTAGTGGTCTTCGATTCAGTTAAGGATGGAAAATCAACATAAGATCATCCCCATGGCATGACTACAAGGATTGACTGCAAATATTGAAGGCGTTAGGTTGTCAGCTGACTTTGAAGTAATAGAAATTGTGGATGACAACAACCCCTACCCTGTGATCCTTGGCATTTATTGGGCTACTGATATGAACAGGGTAATCAACCTAAAGAAGTGAAAGATGATTTTTGAGATGAAATCGCTTCGTGTAATAGTAACCCTAGATCCTGCTGAAGGATTGTGCTATACTGAACCAATCCATGATTATGAAGAGCGATGAGGATTTGGACTGCATATATAAGATAACCGCATGAGACCAATATTGGGTGAATCCAACAATGGATGGACAAATTACATGGGATCGTGAGAGCTCCTGCACCTTAGACTCTAATGAAGAATTAGGGCGCTGACAGAATTAGCTACATGAAGTAACCGCGCGAAGATGTAACATGATGACCTGGTCGTTGTGCTGTGTGTCATCGGAGGTAAGAAATTTTTCCACTTATGATGGCCTTAATGATTTAGATGTGTTTTTGAATGCATTTGAGAGGGAGGTGCTAGAAAAGTAGCATTTCCAGGCTTTGGACTGGGACTGTGCTCTACGCCTGCAAGGTGGTGGGGTACGCATAGGGGTAGCTTTGATGACAAGCGTGAGTGTAGGAGGATGATGAGAACACGCTTTGGGAAACCGAAGGTACAAATGATAGAAAAATATGATGAGAAGGATGATCCACATGCACACTTATAGAAATGGGCTCAGTCTTATGTAGCAAAGCCCCAACCGGAATGGGTGCACTTGTTCTATCATACCTTGGATGTCATCCCGATGAACTGCTACTTGGAAATAGAGCTCTGCCATGGTATAGGTGAATGGGATATTCTACGCGAAGGATTCATAATGATGTTCAACTTTGAGGACAGGTTTGACTGTATTGATGGAGCGCTACAAGAAGTGAAAGAATGCATCTTTAGGATACCACAGGATCCTTTGGATCTGATTCCAACCCGATTAGACTACTCAGTTGAGCCACATGCTAGAGTGCTATAACGTAACTACTAAAGAAGAAGATGAGGATCCGCGAAAGAATAGCATCCCTGAAATAGAGGGTCACCGAGAGGTTGAGGGTCTACAGATTGAGAATCTTGATATAACCATGGCACTGGAAATGAAATAGGTAAACATTGGTATGGAGGCAGAGCCCAAATTTGGAAATATTGGAGATTATTGGGATGACGCGACAGTGGATAAGGTCGCTGAATTTCTCCACGAATAGTAGGATTTGTTCCCTGCCAAGTTTACGGAGCTAAAAGGGATTGTAGGAGATCTGGGTGTTATGAGGATCACGTTAAAATCTGACGCGAAGCTAGTTAAGTAAAGACCCTACCATCTCAATTCGAAGTATAAGGAGAAAGTCTGCTTAGAGCTAGACAAGATGCTTGCGGTAGGCATCATTGAGCCCATAGAAGAAACTGATTGGCTAAGCCCAATGGTGGTACAAGAAAATAAGTAGAAGGATGAAATAAGGATATGCATAGATCTCATGAAGTTGAATGATGCTTGCGTACATGATCCTTTCCCGATTTCATTCACTAATCAGGTATTGGATAATGTAGGTGGCCAGGAAGCATATTCCTTCTCTGATGGGTTCTTTGGGTACTATTAGATCAAAATTATGTTGGAGGATAGAAGCAAGACGACGTTCGTGACTGAGTGGGGATGTTCTTAGTACATGGTAATGCCTTTCGGATTGAAGAATGCCCCTATGATTCTTTCACGTGTAGTCATTGCTGGATTCAAGGAATTTCTTCATAAGTTCCTAGAAGTGTACCTTGATGACTGGACTATGTTTGGGTTGGTCAAATTCCATGTGGCAAGTTTGCGCTTGATGCTAGAAACTTGTCGAAGGACCAAAATCACGCTTAATTTGAAGAAATTCCTATTTTGTGTTCCTTTTGGGACCCTGCTGGGTCATGTGGTTTGTAGGCAGGGAATGATGCTAGATCCCATGAAGATCGTGGTGATACTTAACTTGGAGGCATCGAGGAGTGTGAAACAGTTGCGTGCAACCTTAGGGCTTACTTGGTATTACAGGAACTTTATCAAGGGCTATGCCCAGATCACCACGCCTATGGAGAAGTTGTTGAAAAATGATTTCACATATACTCGAACAAGGAATGTAAGAGAAGCTTGGATGTATTGAAATAAAATATGGTCACTGCGCCAATTTTAGTCTCCCAAGCTTGGAAAAAGGAGTTTCATGTACATGTTGATGCGTCATGTATAGCGCTGGGAGTAGTAATGGCACAAGCTGGCGGAGGAGGATTGGACCATCCTATAGCGTTCACAAGCAGAAGGTTATCCAAGGCTGAGAAGAACTATTCCACCACTAAGTTCAAAGGGTTACCCATGGTATACGTGCTCCAAAAATTTAGAAACTATCTGTTGGGTGGAAATTTTAAGATGTACACAGATCATTCTGCATTGAAATACCTGGTCAATAAGCTTGTGTTAGGGGGGAGAATCTGTAGATGGTTTTTATTGTTCAAGGAGTATGATTTTGAAGTTATTGTGAAGCCTGGACAACTGAATGTGGGACTAGACCATCTATCACGCATCGAAATAGGGGAAGAGCCAACTAATTATGAGGAAGGATTGTCTGATGCGCAGCTATTTGCAGTGTGCGTCGTGGATGTGTAGTTTGAAGATATCATACACTTCCTAACAAAAGGAACTACCTAGGAAGGTTACACCATCCAGAGTTAGTGGTGCATGCGACAGACTTTTCTGTCATTGCCAAGGATTTGTAAAAAATTGGATTTGATGAAATATTGTGAGAATATGTACTGGAGTTTGAAAGGAGTAGTATCCTCGTGGACACTCATGGGGGTGTCGCGCGAGGTCATTATGTAGAGAGAGTGACCGCGCAAAAGATTCTACACGTAGGATTATGGTGGCCAACCCTCCATAAGAATTCAAAAGCTTATTGCAAGGCATGCGATGTGTGTCAAAGGACTGGCAGACCATCATGAAGGGATGAGATGTCTCTAAATCCACAGATGACATTACATCTGTTTGAGAAATGGGCAATAGATTTTGTGGGATCCATTCAGCCCCAACGAAAGAAGATGGAAGCATGTACATTATCACCGCGATAGAGTATTTGACTCGATGGGCGGAGGCACAACCTGTGAAGGATTGCACAGGGGTAATTGCTATGAAGTTCCTCTTTGAGTATGTGTTGATGCAATTTGGTTGGCTAAATATTTTGATGAGTGATCATGGTATGCACTTTCTGAATGAGACGACCAGTGCGCTGGCGGAGGAATTTCAAGTATATCATCAGAAGAGCACACCTTCTCACCCACAGGCTAATGAGATGGCGAAAGCATTCAATAAAGTGTTGGAGAATGTGCTGACCAAGGTTTTCAATGCTCGACAAAGTGATTGGAACCTACACATACCCATAGTACTATGGGCCTATCAGATGACAAGCAAGAATTTGACTAGATAGACACCCTTTAGGCTTGTATATGGCATTGAAGCAGTGATGCCCATAGAATACATTGTGCCTAGTCTACGCATAGCGACACTAACAGGTATGAAAGATTGCAGAGCCCTTGAAGAGAGGCTTGCACAACTCACTGCACTTGAGGAAGAGAGATTTCTAGTTGGATTCCACCAACAGGTCCAAATGAAGCGCACAAAAGCATAGCATGATTGACACATTAAGCTACACACATTTAAGGTAAATGACCTAGTTTTGTTATATGATAGCAAGTTTGATAAATTTCCAAGGATGTTCAGAATGCATTGGTTAGGGCCCTATGTCATTAAGGAGATTATCGATGGTGGAGTAGTTTAGTTGGTTAAATTGAATGGAGATCCCTTCCCAGGAAAGGTGAATGGTAGCCGATTGAAGCCATACACTCGTGGTCCGTCCATGTGACTATATGAGGGTAGAAAATCCTTAGTGATCTAGGCAGCTGAAAGGATGTGTGGGACTATAAACTACACTACTCGGGTTGGGGAGCTATGTGATTGGAGGATTGTGTGAAGCAAGAAAGTGTCATAGGGTTCATGACAACATGAAAGGATCTGCGCTACCCAGGGTGAAATCATGCAGGTCATCCAGAAAGTGACTGTTAAAGTTGTTGTTCATGATTTGACGGTAGTAATGTAGCCAAATGGAGCAGGCAACCTACATGTAAGATGAAATTTATTGGTCAGATCCTTGAAAATCTATCGTCAATCTCTCATTAATGAAGCAAATGCAGGGGGGACTGTCAGATTTGAATTCAAAATGCCCTATAAATTATATGTGGTTTCCTAGTGAAAAGCACTTGGAATTTTGAGAATTGAATTGTTGAGCTCTCAGGCACACATGAACCGCAAGAACTTCAAAGCTTTGATAGCTAGTTCAATATTTGAGACATTACCAAAAGCAACACTAGAGTTGTTGCATAACATCATGTCATCACTCACAAAAGCTATGGATACCAAGGTAGTGACAACCAAGGAGGCTCTGATGGAAGTTGTTATGGAGGGAGAGGAAGTTTCTCCAAAGGTTGCATAAGTCTTAGCTAAAGTTCCCAAATCACCACAGACACCTAGACCGAAGCTGCCCCCAACCAAGGAAAGCGTGAAGGATAAGAAGGGCAAGAAGCCTGTAATATCGGTGTGCTCATCGCTGAGAAGAAACCCACCGAAGGACAAGCCCACCACACAGGAAAATGGCAAAGCCATCAATCTGGAGGCAGATGAGGAAGAAATCTAAGACATCCTGATGGATAATGAGGACATGGGGATATACATGGAAGAAGTTGAAGTCCATGGTGTTGACCTTATCGCTTGGTTTCCTAAATATGTCCCTCTGCACAAGGGCAAGACCAAGGTGCCAAAATATATTGACCAGAGCAAGGTCCCTTTCCAAGCCCATCTGCTGCCGAATGAGATTGTTTTTGAAGGACCACGCTTGGTGTAGGTTCCTCTGTTAAAGCTGGTAGATTGGGACTTAACAGACCATGAGAAGTTCTCAAACTTACCGATAGAGTAGCTAATGCACTGAATTATTCATACAACCACCAGGATGACCACATTGGAACTATGGACATGCCTCAGAGGAGTAGACAAGGCAGGTCTACTCAACATGCTATGGGTGTCGCACTACAACTGCACCCAGATTACAATCTTGGTCATCAAGAAGTTTCTATTCTTCGTGCACGATGGGTGTCTGTGGCTGGAGGAGCCAATTCCTATCACTAACAGATTGATCCATAGGATCATGTGTCTGCCCTACATAGGAGAAAATCTCGCCATGATGTTTGGCGAAAAAGATGGTGAGCAGGCCCTCGCAGAGGCCATGAAGGAAAAACTTAATCTTGCGAAGAATCCCTGCAAATATGCCATATCAAGTATCAATGACCCTACAGTCAAAGTAGCCATGTAAATTTTGGCTGGAAAGGTGATGAGGAAGTATCGCGCAGATGAGGTGCTAACACCTGTCATCGCGCTAGCAGCCCAATGCACTGAAGGAGTCTAGTTCAATTGGGTGCACTATCTCTGTGATGAATTCCTTGCAAACTTCTACAAGGCATAGGAGCTCAGCAAGACCTTCCACTATGCTTGGCTCTTGCTGTCTATTGTTCTAGTAGCATGGGAGTTGTCAGAGGATAGTTAATTCCCTTCTTTCATGCCAGACCTATCAGAAGCGGTGAAGTATGCCTTGCTGTGGGTGACTAAGAATGCATAGTGCATCAAATATAGAAAGATCTTTTGGATCTTGATGGAGATGAAAATCAGCATGACTATCAATCGCAAACCGCAGTTGTCACCTATTGTTTTTGCAAACCTGCAGGGGTATGAGGATTTTAAGGAATATTTTCACCATGTGTTAATCAAGGCATAGAAAGACCATATGCAGACATGGTATGACTTGGCTAACTTGGCAATGGATGACATCATTGATGCAATACTTGATCATTGGTCGGCAAAGTGGCGCACTACATCAGACTTCACGGTCAGGGCGAGCAAGTCCATCACATAGCGCAATAAGGAGGAGGCCAAGATCAAGATGGTGCAGCTGGTCGAGAAGAGGAATAAGGAGGTTGCTGACAAGTCTCAGGTGGAGTGTGATGCCACTCAGTAGATGGAGAAGAAAACAGGTGGAACAGAGCGGAGCTCTGACAAAGGCACGAGGTCGCTTCGCCCGAGACAGAGGAAGAAATGGATGACCAAACAGAGCAGCACGGCATGGACCCATAGGTGTCATGTGCCCCCTTCAAGCGTCCAAGGGAACAAGATAAAGGAGGGTTGAGGAAGAAAGTAAAAGCCAATAAGATGTCACTGGACCCAATCACCCTCATAGAGGGTGATTTACACGATATTAGAGACATGGTGCACGATGTCACTACGGAGGCACTACAACAATTTCAACAACAACAACAACTAATATTGGGGGCCATCTATAGAAGTCTATAGGAGCTGAAAACCCACATGTCACAGGCTGGTGTGATTTCCACCAGCCTCACTATTGACACTTCAGAAGCTATCGAAATGTTGTGTGCAAAGGTCTCTAGAGCAATAGTGTTGCCTGATGGAGCACTGACCATAGAGAATGAAGCTAATAGGCCCACTATTGACACCCTCAAGGGAGTAGGGTTGAATCTCGCAATGCTCCCTGGCGAGGCACTTCACCTATTGCAGGATGGAGTGATTGTGGACCTGAGGGCTTGTAAGCACCGTGCCCTACAGGTGATGAGTGAGCAGAGGATTAACAACGAATAGATGGCCTTATAGAGAGACTCTTCCATCGCTGATGTGACTAAGGTCATCGACCAAAAAAGTGTATAATTTAGTTCATGGACGAGGCATGCCAAATGGTCATAGAGTTGGCCATTCTTGAGGAAGAACCAGTCGAGGTGCGCATCTGCAAGCTTGCTACAAGGGTGCACAACGCTCGCACAGAGATGGCTAGGGTTCAGCTGGAGCTGAAATTAAAAATTAAAAAATTACATTTGAAGGCCCAGCCTTCAACTCCACTAGAAGTAAAGGAGCAGCATGCAACCATTATCATGTAGGTGATATCGACGGTTGATAGTGTAGCGGCAGACTGCACACAACTTTTTGAACAGTGGTTCGAGGTCTTGACAAGCCTACCAGAGGACGCTAATGTACAATGGATGGAGACAGAATTGCGAGAACTACAACAACACTATGATGAGGTAAAAGGCACAGCGCAAATTGTCACACTCACGCAAAGACTGGCAAAGCTACAGGTGGCCAAGAAGTTGAAAGAATAGGTAGATTCAGCACATCATAAGGAGGGAATGTTGAAGGCGCGACTGAAGCACTGGTTGGATGAGACTTATATGGTTATGAAATCTATTGAAGGAAAGCTTGTGACTTTGCAAGAAACCTCAGGAGAAGCTTCAAGACGAGAGTTCAATACCAATGACAGAGCATATGGTTGAAGAAGTGAAGTAGGCAGCTGTAGAGTGCCCTGTCGAGGTTGTGGGCATACATATTGAGCTGGGAGGTCTTCGCGTTAAGACCTCCATGCCCGCAGAGTGACTCAAGGGTGACTCACGATGTTTATTTTGGGGGCCTATTGGGAACAAGATACCCTGAGGACAGTTTTGGGGCTAAAAGCCCATGTTTTGGGTCAATTTTGTAATAAAGTTGTAAAGTATTCACATTTTTTGGTCACGGAGTGTGAAGGTGTCATGAGTCATAAAGGGTTGTCCACCCTTATTTTGTAAAGTGTAAAGTCAGATGTAAAGATCCACCCATGGTCCATCGACCATGGGATTGTATAAAAAGAGCTAAGTAAGAAAGCTCTAAGTAGTCTTAAGTTTCTGGGAAGCAAAGAATGGAGTGAAAAATCTTGATAGCGGAGTCTAAGTGTTTTGGGTCTTAGCGTAGGTAGAGGCTCTATAGCTGAGTGCGCAAAGGCCTAGGGTAGAAATTCATATTTGAGTACATGGACCCCTCCAGTTGTGTGCGCAGGGGGGATCAAGTTTGTAACAATATGAAGATATCAAGAAAGAGAAGTATTCTGCAAATTCTATGTATTTATTCATGTTAATGCATCTTGTTATATTGTGTATGGATTTTAATTCTTATGTCATGCGCGAATGTATGTGATTATACTGGGTAAAGGAACACAAGTAAGAATATTATATTGTGCAACACTAACTGTGATTATTTAGTAAGATAAGTAAAGCACATAAGATAAGTTATACGATACGTTGTCATAATAGCGCGAAAGTACCTGGACCCCAGGTTAGGGCTATGTGAAGGTCGATCGTGCTACTTTGCAGAGTTATTGAAGGGATAAATAAGGGGCTAGACTTACAGAGCCTTAGAACTTAGTGAACTACACGAAAGCAGGAATAGAGGGTATAAATCGACATCACGACCATCTCACGGTGCGGAAACTTGGTTCGAGCATCCCTCCATATTGCTTTGGGTGAGAATTCAGTATGCGCTCTGTGGGATGATGCTGAAAGAGCTAGTAGTGCAGGGATTTGTTAACCTAAATAACGTTGAACCTAGGTCAGGCCCCTTGTAACCAACACAAATATTTTTTCAGAATCTTCCCATTAACAGGCAAATAATTTCGCTTTCCTACTAAATATTGCAATAAAAAGGTTGATGGGCCTTTTTGTTCCACAATTTGAAACAGTCCAAGCTGTATTCTTTGGAATTTGGTGTGCTTACCTTTTTCCTTGTGTGATTTATCCCATTTCAATACGAAATCTTTGAGCTAAAAGGATTTTCACCTTACAAAATTTGCATCAAATGAAGATTTGACTAACTGTTGATGATGTGCATGTGTGATTTTGGATGGCCTTTCAAATCGTTGGTCCCACTATAGGTTCATCATATCAAATTTCATCATAATCATCTCCCACTTTTATTCTCCATAGCTTAACCACTTTTTTTATTCATTCCCCTATTTTTTTTTATGTGACATTGCCACGTGTGGAATTGACTAACTCTTTCTCTTCTCATTATCTCACCAAGGGTGGCCAAGTTAACTGGCCACCTTTGTTTATAAAATCAACTTCCTACCTCAGTCCTACTATTTAATCATATTCGTACCTATGAGGGAGTATTGGTGAGATGGTATACCTGTTGGTCCTTTGCTTTACTGATGCATGCTGGAGAGTGTTGTTAATTCACTGTTCTTTGAATTGGCTTCATATTCCTTAACTGTGTTTTCGTATTCTTCTTTTGTTGATGAGTTTCTCCCTTAATGATGTGCAGGTGTTGGCTTTTGTTGTTTCTAAGCTCTGGAGGAGCTTCCTTATCAATATGATCCTTGTGTTGAAGGTGGATTGGAGTTGTTGTGCTATTTTTTTTGGAATAGGCTGTTATAGGAATTCCTACAGGATGTCTACAAGACGTCCTGTAGCTTCCTTTTTCTTGAACTTTTGCATATATCCTCTGATTCTAAAGTTGAATAGGTATTGGAATGAGTCGAGGATGTGGTTATGGAGTGGAAGATGAGGTATGTTCCTGTGGCATGCATCTTTTTGATGTTTTCTTAATTTTTTTATATATTTTATTTTCTAACTTGATTTCTTTGATGGATACAATGGTGACATGGTCATGGAGGGTGTTAGATGAGGTATGGTGAGGTCAATTACTCTTTTCATATCCCAAAACATGCTTGTGTCACAATTTTTCCACTTGACTGCCCTTCCTCTATTTTTTTAAGGCCTTTTGTAAATCATATAGGAAAGTCATGTAGTATTACAGGGAATCCTATAGAAAACACATAATTTCTTCGAATTGGCATCTGCAGTGGAGTACAGATGGAAGAACATGGGGTGTATGGAGGAGGTGAGATGGTTGAAGGAAAACATGATTTGTGGTAGGGCCTACTGTCCTCTATAGCCTGTGCACATCATCTTCTTACAAACCTGCAAGAACATAATTTTTATTTTTGTATGTTTTTCTCTTTTTTCATTTCCTTTTTCTCCCTTTTTTTTTAAAGAAAACTAGGCCACGTTGAAGGAGGTTTTCATTCTCCTTTCCTACCTTGGGCACCTCAAAAGAGGTTTTCACCCAGAGATATTTTATTTTTTCTCTTTTTTTTAACACTCTTGGGTTGCCTCAAGAGGTTTTCAACCCAAAAGTTAGAATCAGGTGCCTCATGGAGGTTTTCACTTAGGTCCCTTTATTTTTTTTCTCTTTTTTTTTTGTTCGTAAAAACTTGGTGAGGTGGAAGCTGAGACTTCTCCAATCACCATCACTACCTTGTTGATGCTACTGATGAATTCCTACTTTGATGAGGGCTTCTTCTAGACCTTTAATCTATGCCCATGTTATAGACATTTTTGGGCCCTACAACCCCAAGCATGAAATGTCCATAAACCAAGGGCTCCTAAGTCCCTAAAAGTGTTGTTCTAACCCCTAAAGGAACAAGGTCAACAGATTACAGCTTCTCCCATAAGTTATCCATGAAAAACTGCTCAGAATTGGTCAAAACAGGATCATTTCAGCTGCTCCACTGGCTAAGTGCATTGCATCTCACCTAAATACACTGTGTGGGTGCGTTGCATTTCAAAAATCCCTTCTGTGGGGTGCAATGGGCTAGAAATGACAAATGGCAGTGTCGTTCTGCTAGGTGGAGAGGCAATGGAAGCTTCCAGAATCTTCTCATGTGACACTTGCCTCATTGAATTCGACCAAGGATGAGTAAGAGACCATCAATCTCCAAGTGGAAGCAAGAATTATCAGAGGGAAGACACTAATCAAATCTTGAGTTGACTCATCTCCATTACAAACATCTATATATGGATCCCTCATCCCAGAGATCGGGAGGATGAAATTTTGCATATTGTAAGGAATTGTTGTTGGTTTCTTGAGACAAACATCAGATTGTTGGTTGATCTAAGCTTTGTTTGAGGTGAATAGGGGCTTCTTTGCTGGGAGGTTGATGATGGGTTAGAACAACTGGTTGTAACTCCTCTTGGCTCTTTTCTTGTTTATCAATAAAAGCTATTCAAGTTTTCCTCCATGCTTTTGTGTCATTGATGCTTGCTACATTTGTATGGTCAATTTACATCTGATCCTAGATTGTTTATGATTATAGATCCATGTCTTTGTATAGTGCTATGCTTCTGTGATCTTATAGGTACTTTGTGAAGCTGGGCGTGCAAGGGAGTAGGTAGCTGAAGACTATCAAAGAAGAGAGGGATCAAATCAGGAGATTAGCGCAAGACAGAGGTTGGTCTTTTTGTTCCTCTCTATCTATAATTCATAAAGGAAAAATGAAAGTAGCTTTTCTCTGTTTGTTTCTAAGGCAGTTGTCAGACCTTAGTGGGATAGAGCAGTTCTATATAGACACTTTTCCCTGTAACAAAATGGCGACTCCGCTGGGGAGCTAATTAGTTTGTTTGTTTATCATTCTTTGTTGTCTGTTTCATAAACTTACAAGTAGGATTCGAATTGCATTTGCCATAACAAATGCAAAGTAGATAACTGCTACTTCAATCCATCTGCTGGATTTGTTTATGGTTTAAACAACTGATTCACAAACTATCTGATTGCCCTTCTGATAGCTCTTAGATCCTCCTTAGATCTACCCTTGATTGTTGCATTACTTATTGCTTTTTGCTCGGCCAAAACCCAAGAACTGAACTGCAAACTGTGACCCGGAACCTGAACAGAGTCTCGTTTCTGGACCAGCGTAGGTACTGTTCAGAGAATCTAAACTTCAGCGCACTTCCCGAGTGGACAAGCTGCACTGCATTTCAAATTCTCTATGTTACGGGTGCGCTGATCAGACTAGCTCTATGCAGTGTTGGCTTCTGTGATTCATTCTTTCCAGTTCTATTCTTGAATTTTGCTGCCTGTTCTCAGTATATGTCTATTTGAAACCCCTTTTCCTTGCTGTTATTCCGCCTCCTTTGTACAAAAGAACTGTAGCTGTTTTTGTGTGTTTGCTGAGTCATTTACAGTTCTCCTTTGCAAAAGTAGCATAATCGTACTGTCGTCCTTTGATTTGAAACTGTCGCAAGTGTCGATTTCAATCGTAGGAAAGAGTTTGATTGCTGTTGATGGTCGATTATCCTGTTACTATTGCTTTTGGTCTAAATTTGTAATTTTCTAGTGTCGAGAACAAGTATTCAGTTCAAAATTTTAAAGTGTTGTGATCGTCTCCATTTTTTGATTTCGAAAAGAAACTTGTTGATATTTGTCGCTTGAAAAGAAATTCAGATTTGTGCATCAAATTTCTTTTTAGCATTCATATACTAAGAAGGTCGAAAAAAAATACATGCATGTGCATTTGCATATAGACAATCTGATTGGCTTGATTTAGGAAAGCGCATTTAGAGTGTGCTCTTTGCTCTTTGTGAAAAGATTATGTCTTTCTTTTCATTAGTAGCTAGGATTTTCATTGCACAAAGAAGATAAAAAGTTTGTTTATCATCTTAGATTGCATTTTAGGAATTACATCTACATCTCGTGGTGAACCTGAAAGGAAAACTCCATAAACAAGATCAACTTAAAATAAATTCAATGAATCTAACAACGCTTTGGAACTTAATGCACAACATTTAGAAGTCTAGGCTAGAGATGTATTCTGGCACCGTAAAGCCTGGTAACTGTTGTTCTCACTGATGGTTGGGTGATTACTCCACTTTGAGACGATAAGTGCTAGTACGAACTTGTACTCCCACTTACCGTCGAGTATATTTTGGGAGACCCCAATAGGCTTAATCCTTTATCCATAGGAAGCCGTGTCTACCGCCCTATCGATCGCAATGCATTGAACACAGCATTCGGGAAGATTGACTGCCGTACCGTAAAAAGTATTCTGCAGTTTTGCGATTGGTTTGGTAATCCCTCTACCTATATTTCCAAAGTAGTCCCTTTCGTTCCTTTTGAGACCCCTTAACAAAAAAGGTCCATCTGAGCACTTGTCACTTTAGGCTCATTAAAAATCGAAGGAGACTAGAGTCATCTTTTGTTTTTTCTCGACTCTTCAAAATTGAAAAAACAAGTTGTGTCAAAGCGTCTAAAATTCATTTAATTTGGAAACATACTTCCCCTTTATTTTAGTTGATCGAGTAATCTGCAATCGTGGAAGAAAGTCAATTGAAACCCCGTCATTCGCGGAGGCTTACGAGTCAGTCGTCTTTGTCTCCAGAATCGAAGCTAGTACGGACAAAGCGAACTCATTTAACCGGTTCCAAATCTCCTGTTAAAGTTAGAACAAGTGTCCCAACAACATCAGAGACTCCATTTAGTCCAAACATTTCTAGAACCCCTGCCTCTACAGAAGAAGTTCAGCAACCACAGAAGGACAGTGATAATGATCCTAGTCTGAGAGTAAACACTTGTGTTACCGAACCAGTTCCATTTTCAACCGGTTCGGAGAGTCTTGCTCTTCAAACATCTATCGCTGCCGATTCCATACCTTCTTCGGCACCAGAAATATTCTACGGACCTGACGGTCTTCGCCTTCCACCTGGTCTAATTGCCATAGAAGAAATTGTGGAAGATCCTCCAACGAGTAGTCCATCGCAATTTGGAGTCGGGATCACTCTATATCCTTCTTCATCAGAAGTTAGTCTACCACCAGCGGAAGCTCCTGTAGAATGGCTAGGTAATCTTTTGGATAGACTACAAATGTCTGAACAACCATCAACATCTAGGCCTGTGTCGTCTGACACAGCGACGATAGAACTCCCTGCTACCTCTCCAACAATGTTCGCCGGTATAACATCTGTCCTGACTAGCTCTCAACTGCTAGAAGGAGCCCACTCAGGGGCCATTTCGACAGTATGTTCTATTCCTGTTTGTTCATCCAGAATAATATCCGGAAACTCTTATGTTGAGTCTCAACAAATTGATCCATTTGGAGGTAAATTTGGGCAGTCCGGCCCCCAAGGGCAAACCATTCCCTTGAGTTCTAGATTACCACCGTATGGGGAGCAGTATACCCTTTCATTATCCCCTCCGGGAGGATATCAATACGGGAGTTCACAACAACATTCGGGTTATACTGGAATTACCTCAAGCAGTTGGGTACCAATACTACCTCAACAACCAAGAGTTGTATATTTAATGCAACAATTCTTACCTATGTCAAATATACCGACCACGCCAGCTATTGTGACGTTGTTGCAAGTTCAAGCGCTGCCTATTGTATGCCAACCTCAGGTTTCTTAGGTTGTAATGCAACAACCCCTTGACCCTGTGACTCAACCACAATCGCTGACTGGTGGAATGACACAGGTTCAGATGGGTACAATTACCCCTCATTTTGGTCAAACTGTTAGTATCGGGCAATAGCACATGGCTTCACAACCATGGCTAATACGATACCAACAACCACAATTCCAACAAGTATACCAAGGTTCTGGGCAACAAATGTTTGCCAATAGTGGACAACCGTACATTCAAAACGGTCAAAATCAACCATTTTACAATGGTCATACCGACCAACCTTACCAAAGTTACCAGCATCAAATGCATTATGCCGGTATGCAAACACCAACTGCTCAGGCAATCCCATCTTATCCTGGGTATGCTTCGCCTAACCTGAATCAACAGTTACCCTTTGTGGCAACTTTAGAGTTACCTGATTTAAACCGGTTAACAAACGATCCAATCGCTTATGCCCCTTGGTGGCCAGCGATTCCGCATAAACTTCCATCAGATATTCCTAAATTTAATGGAAATCCGAGTGAAGATCCATCGAATCATGTGATGACCTTTCATCTATGGTGTTCATCAAACACCCTAAATGATGATTCGGTAAGACTTCGCCTCTTTCAGAGGACATTAACGGGTCCAGCGGCAAAATGGTACATCGAATTGCCTAGAGCTTCATTCGACAACTTCAGTACCTTGGCCACAACCTTTTTAACCCATTTTCAGTTACCAATAATGTACGAAACGGGAACAAAACTTCTTACCAACTTCAAACAGAGAACGGCCACTCACATATCTGATCATATACCTGAGTGGCGACGTCGTCGTAGAATGGTAAAAACGTATGTCCCCGATCAGCTCTTAGCTGAATGGTTTATGAAGTCACTACTACCTTCCATCACGAAAGATGTGGCAAAGGGGGGGTCGTAACAGAAGAGCAAGTTATCGCTCGTGCGCAATATTTGGACTTGATTTACACTCAGTCCGGCATGCTCTACGATAAAATACTTGATGCCCCTAGACCGGAATTCTCAATTCCTCCTCCTCCTAAATCAAACAATGACTCTCATGCCGACGATGGCGTGATCGGCACAACAGACACGAAATCGACAAAGGATACATCCAAAAAGGCCCGTAAGATTTCAAGTCAAAATGCAAAAGATGAACTTCTTGCCTCGGAAGTAAATGCCGTATCGACAGATAAAGGCAAAGAAACCAAACAACCAGGGAGCAAGAAGAAAGGCAAAGGGAAGAAGAAGAAACAGGAAGAATCATCACCTGAAAAATCTTCTGCAAACCCTCCTGGAGATAGGAAACTAAAATTTCCATGCATCATATGCGATGAGGATCATCGCACTGCAGATTGTCCACGCAAAGCTGAGCTTAAAAAATTCTTCAAGAATTCAAAAACCTCCGCAGTGTTAACTGATCTGTTTCCAAATCCAAGAACAAATCTGGTTGAGAGTGAAGATGCTTCCCGGTGTTAAGTGCTAATGTTGTCGGTTTCAAAACAGCAAGATGATGCTTTGATATCGACAAGGAACAAAGATTATGGGAATCCACAGCTGTCAAACAACAAGGATAAAGATCAACCTAGTAGTTCGACAACAACTTCGACAGAAGTTGCGCCACCCATCATTCCTGAATTGACAATAAAACCGCCAAAGGGAGTAGTACAAAAGTCGATGTTTAATCCCCGCGCTAGAGCGGCACAACATTATAATATAGTGGAAGATTCGGCCCAATCGCCATCCGCTATGTCGACTCTTGAAGTACTGCAGAATTGCCCATCCCAAAGGCAGGCTTTATTATCAGCCATTGGTGGGATAGACCCAAAGGATTCCAATCTTGTATCCTTCGACCATAAAGGATACGATCCTCAATTACCAGCTCAACTAGCTTTCCTTGTTCAAGTGAAAGCCCTCAACAAAACTGTTCATCGAACAGTTATTGATGAGGGCGCATCTACATGCATTATGTCGATGAGTTGGTGTAAAACTTTAGGATCTCAAACCTTGTCACGATCTTCGAAAACATTAAAAGCATTCGACGGAAGGACATATACCCCATATGGTATTCTAAGTAACTTGAAAGTTGAACTAGGAGGGAAAATGGTGGAAATAGATGTTGAAGTAATCGATGCAAATATTGATTACAACATCGTACTAGGAAGACCATGGGTATATGCTATGGATGCTGTTGTGTCGACCTATTTTAGGAAGATTGCATTTCCCTTTCAAGGAGGGATTATAATCGTCGATCAACAAAACTTCCTCCCCAATGGTTCTCAAGTTACAGGAAGCATCCCAATGATCCATGGAAGCCCCCATTCGCTTCAAAATATCGGAGTAGGCCTACTAAAAGATCCTATATTAATGGGAACTTTCGCCCTTCCACCTCCAATCAACCTGGTGGAAGTAGCGTCGGTAGGAACCTGCAATATGATATCTTCTAAAAAGATCTCAGAAAATGATATCGACATGGATCATGTAATGGTTTTGCCCCCAAGCCCAACGGAAATATTGTAGCAATCAATGTTCCTAGCAATCAATGTTCCTAGTTTGGATAGATAGGTTTAAAGAATATGGTACCCCTTCAGATCCTTGGTCGCGAATGCATGTCACCGACGAAGGAATTATCCAGTCAATGGTAATTGAAGGAGTACCATGGAATGAATCCCACCATCGTTCCCTTCTTCCGGATTGTGGAGAAGATACTTCTGATGACCTTTATCATCCTTCAATTTTTGATTTTCTATCAAATAATGTAAACACAGTGGATTCAGAGTGAAACTTGTCCAATATTGAAGAGACTATCGCCATAAATATCTCGACCAAAACAGATGTTGTAGAGAATATTTATGTTGGCAAATGTTGTTCTCCTTCAGAACCGGAAATATATAACACTCTTTTTCGTGAATTCAGAGATGTCTTTGCTTGGTCATATAGTGAAATTCCAGGCATTGACTTGAGTATCATTGAACACGAAATTAAGATGTATCCAGATTTCAAACAAGTACGACAACGGCTATGGCAGGTGCACCCCAAGAAAGCCGCTGCCATTAAGGCAGAAGTTGAAAAACTTCTCCATGCTGGTTTCATTTACCCGGTTCCTCTAACCGATTGGGTATCGAATATTGTCCCTATTATGAAAAAACATGGAACAATTAGAGTGTGCGTCGATTATAGGGATGTAAATCAAGCTTGTCCAAAAGACAACTACCCTACACCCTTCATCGACCAGAAAATTGATGAAAGTGCTGGATACGAAATCTTTTCATTCATGGATGGATTCTCCAGGCATAATCAAATAAATATCCGCCCACAGGACCAGTCAAAGACTGCATTTATTTGTCCGTGGGGCACATTCACATATTGAAAATTACCCTTTGGTTTAAAGAACGTAGGGGCGACATTTCAGAGGGCAATGAATTATGCCTTCCATGACATCAAAAACATCATCCAACCATACCTCGATGACCTTCCGGCTCATTCACGAAAGCGGACTGATCACCCGTAGCATTTAAGAGCGATATTTCTACGTTGCCGACACTACAAGATACGACTCAATCCACACAAATGTGTATTTTGCGTCAGTTCTGGTCGTTTTCTTGGCTTTGTAGTCTCAAAAGATGGGATTCGTCTCGACCCATGTAAGGTCCAGGCAATCATAAATTTTCCTCCACCTTCGAATTTGCTTCAGATTCAGAAACTCCAAGGGAAAGCAAACTTTCTGAGGAGGTTCATTCCAAATTACACCGAACTTGCTAAAGGTTATACAAATATTTTGAAAAAGGAAGTACCCTTTGTCTGGGATCAGGTTGCGCAAGCTTCCTTTGATGCTTTAAAAGAATTCCTAATGAAAGCATCATTAATGTACGCTCCTGATTATCAAAAAGATTTTAGCTTGTATCTGGCTGCAGCGGATACGACCATCGCAATGGTTTTAGTTCAAGAAGTCAATGGAATTGAACATCCTATATATTATTTAAGTAAAAACTTAAATGATACAGAAAGCAAATATTCTTACATTGAAAAGCTGGCACTCGCAGCTGTTCAAGCGATATAGAGATTTCGACACTATGTCGTCTTTCGGAAAACTGCCATTCTGTCAGATTGCAACCCCATGACTTATATATTTTCGCGACAGTTGCTGGGGGGCAAATATTCAAAATGGATAGCAATCCTGCAAGAGTTTGATCTGGAATTTGTAAAATCCAAGTCAAAGAAAGCTCTAGTTTTTGCAGAATTATTGTGCGATCTCCCATCGTCGTCCAATGATGAAACATCCGAAGAAACAATCGTGGACGAAAGTTTGTTTCTGATATCTTCAAGCAATGAGTGGTATGTGGATATAATCATTTATCTCCAAACCCAAAAATACAGGCCAAACACCTTCCGTTCCGAACAAAAACGTATTCGATACCAAGCAAAAGACTACATGATCTTCGGTGATACACTTTACCATCGTGGTATCGATACAATTCTGAGAAGGTGCCTCACCCATGAGGAGGCCAAAAAAGTCCTGAATGATTGTCATTCAGGTGCGTGTGGGGGGCATCAATCCGGATATGCTACAGCGCAAAAAATCTTACGAGCAGGATACTTCTGGCCAACAATGTTCAAAGGTTGCATAAACGCAGTCAAAAGTTGCCATGCTTGTCAAATTTTCAATAGCAAAACCAGAAGACCACCCGCACCTTTGCAGCCAATAGTTGTTGTTGGGCCATTCGCCAAATGGGCCATCGATTTCATGACCTGTAACCCCACCTTGATCGGGGGGCATGGGTATATCATAGTCGCAGTTGACTATTTTACCAAATGGGCCGAGGCGATGCCTACATTAGATAATACTGGTGAAACAAATGCCCTCTTCTTTTTCAATCATGTAGTCGCCAGATTCGGCATACCACAGGCTATAGTCATAGATCATGGATCGCATTTTCGCAATCACATGATGGTCGAATTAGCTGCCGAACTAGGGTTGTCTCATGACAACTCTACTCCATATTATCCACAAGCCAACAGACAAGTTGAAGCAATCAACAAGGTCCTGAAACGCATGCTGCAAAGGATGATTTGAGTTCACAAGAGAAGATGGCACCTAATCCTGTACTCAGCTTTGTGGGCTTACCGAACATCGGTAAGGAATGCAACCGGGTTTACACCTTTCCAACTGGTATATGGCCTGGAAGCAGTCTTAACAATCCAGTGCGAAATCTCGTCTCTCAAACTCGCAATTGATCTCCTCCCCGGAACTTCAGAAGAAGAAGCTCGTTTCTTGGAACTAATCCAATTGGATGAAACCCATCGTGATGCCGCTTTGGCTAACGAAGCCCATAAGAAATGAGTCAAGGCGCAGTTTGACAAAAATGTCAAATCGCGTGTCTTCTCAGAAGGTGACTTGGTCTTGCTTTACGACCAAGAATCCGATAAATTGGGAGTAGGTAAATTTAAGTCTTTATGGATGGGCCCCTATATTGTTAAATGAGTGTTAGCAAAAGGAGCCTACGAGTTAGTGGATTATGACGGAATTCCACTAGCACAACTTCGTAATGGGTTGTACCTCAAGCGTTACTATGCGTAATGGTAACCTGTAAGAGGTAGGCCTCTCTCGGTAAAACAAATGTTTTAACAGAATAAAGAAGGGGTAACCTTGAAACTTTGTTTTATACCTGGGGGCATGCAAGCCTTTTGGCGTGCAAGCGAAGAGCGACTATTTATTTTTTAAATTTGTAGGTCCTCTAACCCTTTAAACTCGTAGGATTGGTCATTTCCTAACTTGCATAAAGAAAGGATGTGGGGCAAAACTCTAAAAATTGTCGTTTTTATATATGAGACATTCTTATCACACGATTGGGTTAATCGAGCAGTTTTAGCACATAGTTCAAGCTCGTTAAAAAATAAACATAAGACATGAGCAAATGATTTCCCCCGCGTTTAAGCTCATTAAAAAATGAACTATTCACCGGTAAATAACCATCGTGAATGTAGTACTTCAGCCATTAAAGCCTTGGTCGTGTTTGCACTGTCACCTCCACTTTTTCATCGGCCGATCATTCACCCCCATTTGATTGTTTACCCATTTTGAGGGACAGTTACGAAGAGTGATCTCACTAGCCATCCTTGTGACACTGCCTTGACTGGAAAATTCCAAACCTTACCTGGAATTAGCTGCTACCCATTTTATCACTCGTTCCTCAAAAGACGAGTCTCCTTTAAGCTCTTTTCAACTGACTCGTAAAATATGAAAAGATTGCCGAGCCATTGGCCTCTCCAGCTCGTTAAAGGGACAAGAAGTGCTATCCCTCCTCTAGATTTTAATATTTTTGGACCTGAGGGATTATTACAAAAAAAGATCGAGCGCTTGTTTTGTTCGGATCGTTAGGAGTATCGAAAATTCATCGCTTTTGTATTGTTTTATACTTTTTCGGACTTAAGGGATTAGATGACGGAAAAGGAATTTTGGAGTTACCTTTACGTTCCTTTTCAGACTCTCTAAAATTGAAAAGGACCGAGTTATCTTTGTTGTTAAACTTGTTAAAAGTGTAATAGTGACAAACTTGTCTATAGACGAGAACGAGTTTCACTATCACTAGGCTCGTTAAAACATAGCGATGGGTTCGCCTGAAGGGCAAATTATAGAACAAGCATATGTTATCCTCCTCAAGCTTGAAAAAAATAAAGAGGTACTGATCAGCAATGACTGGGGAAAATTGGGAAGAAAACATGAAGAAACTTTGTTGGTAGCAAGTCACTCTTGAACATGACACTTCCACTCCGTGTCCGAGTCGGGTTGGGTTGTTTCATTCACCGGTCACATCACCATGGTCCCATCATACCATCCACATTTGGGGTTAATTCTACCAATCCATCACAACAGTGTCGCCGATATGTTCAAGAGAAGTCATTCAGAGAATTTCACCTGTGTCTCACCCACTACCATACATTTATACTCCGTTCTTTCATGACCGCCACCCTGAACCTTATATCACCAGATCATTTTCACCTCCATTAAAATTATTTGCTCTGTTCCATGTCATTGATGTGGGATTCATTAAGGCCCTCCTGTGATGGATCACTTCTTGTCGACATCATCTCATTATCCAAGAAGTTGATCTAGGAACACCCCATTCAGTACTTTGAAGCTTACATGCCTTATGGCAAGTTTCTCACTTCCGGCGACAGGTTTACATCAATGGCCTTCGACCGAAAGATTTTGCGTGGTGTTCGATGCCAAGTCATTTATTCACACCGCGTAGATTGTACTGCAGTACCTTGAGTATCATTATCATTATCGTTGATTCCTCTCGCGCTTGTTAACAGTTTACATCATTGGCTGGTAATCAAGCGATGTCTTTCTATGTTCGACTTCAGAACATTTCTCACATGGATTGAATTGTACTCTGAGTGAAGATCGAACGAGATTGAAGACCCCAGATCTAGTTTCATACATCCGGGCTGCGATATATATTCAGGGAAAATAAAGACATCAAATGTACATCGTTGTTGCACAGATAATCATCCAATCAAAAGGATGATGGCTCTATCAAAATCATCAGTCTACACTCAGACGATTGTCTGTCGTATGTACATGAAAATGAATTTATAAATCTGAGCATGGGAATGCCCACCTCAGCTAGATCATGAAAATATTATGAAGATAATGTATTGTATTGTATGTTATTACAGGTCTCCTCCCAGCATTGAAAGAGCTTCGGATCCTCATAATAAAGAATTTCACCCGACATCAAAAGATTAACGACCTCATGCTTTAGGGGGCAATTGTTATAGACTTTTTTGGGCCCTACAACCCCAAGCATGAAATGTCCATAAACCAAGGGCTCCTAAGTCCCTAAAAGTGTTGTTCTAACCCCTAAAGGAACAAGGTCAACAGATTACAGCCTCTCCCAAAAGTTCTCCATGAAAAACTGCTCAGAATTGGTCAAAACAGGATAATTTCAGCTGCTCCACTGGCTAAGTGCGTTGCATCTCACCTAAATACACTGTGTGGGTGCATTGCATTTCAAAAATACCTTCTGTGGGGTACGATGGGCGAGAAATGACAAATGGCAGTGTCATTCGGCAAGGTGGAGAGGCAATGGAAGCTTCCAAAATCTTCTCCTGTGACACTTGCCTCACTGAATTCGACCAAGGATGAGTAAGAGACCATCAATCTCCAAGTGGAAGCAAGAACTATCAGAGGGAAGACACTAATCAAATCTTGAGCTGACTCATCTCCATTACAAACATCTATATATGGATCCCTCATCCTAGAGATCCGGAGGATGGAATTTTGCATATTGTAAGGAATTGTTGTTGGTTTCTTGAGACAAACATCAGATTGTTGGTTGATCTAAGCTTTGTTTGAGGTGAAGAGGGGCTTCTTTGCTGGGAGGTTGATGCTGGGTCAGAATAACTAGTTGTAACTCCTCTTGGCTCTTTTCTGGTTTATCAATAAAAGCTATTCAAGTTTTCCTCCATGCTTTTGTGTCATTGATGCTTGCTACATTTGTATGGTCAATTTACATCTGATCCTAGATTGTTTATGACTATAGATCCATGTCTTTGTATAGTGCTATGCTTCTGTGATCTTACAGGTACTTTGTGAAGCTGGGCGTGGAAGGGAGCAAGTAGCTGAAGACTATCAAAAAAGAGAGGGATCAAACCAGGAGATTAGCGCAAGACAGAGGTTGGTCTTTCTGTTCCTCTCTATCTATAATTCATAAAGGAAAAATGAAAGTAGCTTTTCTCTATTTTCTTCTAAGGCAGCTGTCACACCTTAGTGGGATAGAGTAGTTCTATATATACACTTTTCCCTGTAACAGCCCATTAACAAGAAAAGGGATACCTTCTTCACCAATGGTTCTTATTTGAGTAGCACCATTGTCAAGGCACTTTTCAATCACATATGGTCCAAACCATATGGTCGTTATTTTTCCTTTGAAATATTTGTATTGGGATTCATACAACAAGGCCCAGTCGCCTTCTTGAATGTATTGTCCTTGATATTTCTATCATGCGAAATTTTCCTTTGTACTTGAGACACTTGTATGTGCAGGAGGGCCTGCATCCTAAATTCATCTAACCCATTCAGTTGGAGCAATATTTCCTGTTGTGCCCTGGTGATATCTAGATCTAGTTGTGTTGCCATCCTTAAGGTGTTGTATACAAATTCAATGGACAACAGGGCTTTCCTCCTATAGGCCAGCTCATAAGGACTGAAGGCAGTGGTGGTCTTCCAAGTGGTATTGTAGGCCTAGGTGGCCTCAACTAATCTATCTACCCAATCATTTCTGCTACTCCTAATCACCTTTTTTAAAAATTTTTCCAATCCTCGGTTAGCAACTTCCACTTGCCCATTAGCCTATGGGTGGGAAGGAGTGGATTTTCTGTTCTTGATATTATGTTGGCTTAACATATTTTAATCATGTGAGATGTAAACTGACTGTCTTGATAAGTGACCAACTCTCTAGGGTATCCAAACTTATAAAGCACATTGTCCCTTGGGAATTTAGCCATGCTTTCTTCTGTTGCTACCTTGATAGCTTTGGTTTTGTCCCATTTTGTTAAGTAGTCGATGCACACAATGATGTACTTCTTCTATCTGGATGGAGGGTCAATGGGCCTGATGAAACCCATGCCCCAATTGTTAATTGGCTCAATACTTACTTGAGGTTGTAGGGGAATTTCATCCCTAGGAGTAGGCTTCCCCATCCTTTGGCACCGATCACATTGGATGGTTACCTTTTTACATCTTGGTGGAGAGTGGGCCAGTAATAGCCATCTTGTAGTACCTTGAATGTGGTTCTTTTCGTTTCAAAGTGACATCCACAAGGCCCATCATGACATGCTAGAAGGATGTCAAATAATTCGTCCTCCTTGACACATCTCCTCAGAAATTGATCTAGACCTAGCTTGAAGAGATTTCCCCCAATCCAAGTGAATGGAGCCCTTTTTCGTATGATGCTTCTATTTTCCTTGGAGGAAAAATTAGGAGGGAACTGTGCATATACCAAGTAGTTTTCTATGTCAGAAAACCATGGAGAGAGAACTGAAATGGAGAATAAATTTTCATCTGGTAGTTAATCATCAACCATTACTTCCTCCCCTGCAGGGAAAGTCAATATAGATAAAAAATTTACAACTACATTCTCTTTTCTAGGCTTATCAATAATAGTTAAATCAAATTGTTGCAATTAAATTAACCATCTAATAATCCGGTATTTACATCAGGTTTCTTCACCAAGTATTTAATTGCATCATGGTCGGTATGTAAAAAAGTCTGGTAACCAGTAATGTAATGTCTAAATTTATTCAATGAATGTATAAGAGCTAGGAGTTCTTTTTTTGTTGCTTTATAGTTTAATTCATCTTTTGATAGATTCTTACTAATGAAGTAAATGGCATAAGGTAGATTGTCATATATCTTGCCTAGAGATGCTCCTATATATTTGTGAGAGGCATTGGCATGAATGTGAAAATAAAGAGCCCAGTTTGGGCCTTGGAGAATAGGTGCAGTAGTCAACTTGTCCTTTAGGGTGTCGAGGGCTTCTTGGCAGTTTTCTGACCATAAAAATTTGGAGTCTTTGGCCAATAACCCAAATAAGGGAGAAGCTAACCTCCTGAAATATTTTGTAAATATCCTATAGTATCTAGCTAACCCTAAGAAACTTTTGGCATCTCTATGCTTCTGTGGATTCAGGACCCTTTTGATGATGGCTATCTTATTTGGGTCTACTTGCAGTCCTTCCTGGGATATTGAGTGACCTAGAATAGTCCCTACAATCATCAAGAATTCACATTTTTCGAGACTAAGGGATAAGTTTATTTCAATGCATTTGTTTAACTCCTTTCCCAGGCTAGAGAGAACCTCCTGAAAATCACACCCATAGGGTGTGAAGTCATCCATATAAATTTCTACTGCATCATGGACTAGTTATGCAAGGATACTTAGGGTTGCTCTCTGGAAAGTGGTAGGGGCATTTCTTAGACCAAAAGGAAGGACCCTATAAGTGGAAGTAGCCCAAGCATAAGCGAAGGTGGTTTTATCCCGGTCCCCTAGGTTGATCTAGATTTGATTGTACCCTCTGAATCCATCTAGGAAAGAGATGAACTTCTTTCCTACCAGACCATCTAACACTTGGTCAATGAAAGGTAGAGGAAAATTTCCTTCTTTTTGGCTTTGTTTAGCTCTCGGTAATCCATACAAATTATCCACTTTCCATTTTTCTTTGGAACCAGCACTAGAGGAGACACCCACTCGCTGTATGAGATAGGGTAAATGAATCTTGCATCCAATGACTTCTATAGTTCTTCTTTGACTATATCCTTGAGAGTTGGATTTATTCTCCTTTGGGGTTGTTGGACTAGCTTACAACCTTCCTTGATGTAAATGTGGCGAGTACACATCGAGGGGTGCACTCCCTTCATTTCTTGTAATTCCAAGAAAAGGCATCCAAATTCTTCCATAGTATGTTACATAACTCTTCTTCTTGGTGTACAAAGAGATAGGGGTTGATTTTCAATGCTCTTTCAGGGCCAAATTCTATTGTCTTGACATGAGTATGGTTTGAGTCAGCTAAGCATAAAAAAATTTGATGGTTTTCCTCGGTTTCCTTCACTAGTTCCTCCAAAGACATGGTGTTGGGAGTTTGATTTTGGAGGATATGTCCAATTAAATCATCTTCATTAGGTTGTCCCCATCCTATGGAAGTTTCTAGGGTATAGATTTTTGGAGGAGTATACTTCATCTTCTTCCTCCTCCTCTAGCCATAAAGGTAAGCCATGTTATAGGGATGACTCAGGAGGAGGGTACATGACCAACTATTTTTATAGATTCCCATTTTTTATAATCATATTTGCAGCCCTGCAACTTATGTAGGCATCGACAGTGGCTAACCGAGGGCTCCAAGGATGAGAGGATAACCATTGAATTTGGTCTTAGGCTAGAGAACTAAGAAGTCTGCAGGTTATTCCCACGAATCAATCGAGAGCATCACATCCTGAACAGTTCCCTCAAGGGCCACTGTGGATCAGTTTGCATGATGCAAGATTATTGTGGTCTTCCTTAATGATCCCTAGAGATTCAATTTGAGCATAATGTCCTTAGTGATCACATAGATGTAAGCCCCAACATCAATGAAGGCATGGGGAACAATGGTGCCATCAATGTGTACACCTATGATAGGGCACACCTACTATAGGGCTTCCAGGATCTAAATACTTCGGGAAAATTACCCGCCCCGACATTAAGTCAGACAACTATCCAATGACATTAATGGTAGGAGTTTCTCTCTTTCACCTCCCTGGATGTTTGAAACACTTCTCTTTGATCAGCTTGTTGTAAATGGAGACATCTTTGATAACCTGGAGAAGTAGGATTTTGACACATAGATTTTTCAACTCCCCCAGAAGTTCAATCACTTCTGGGGTGTGCTAGACTGGATGGGTTAACCTTTTAGGAAAGGGGGGTGGATTCATTCTAGGCACACTTTCCTCTCTTTCCTCCTCATTCTCCCTAGGTGGAGATGGACATTGGTTATCCAGGAGCACTCTCCCAGACGTACGGTTAGTTTCATGAATTTCCACAGCATAGGTAGGGTTGGATGCTTCTCCACTACATACATGTTGTGCCTATCTATTGTTCAGGTTCAGGTTTGGTTGGGCAGGGATATGAGGTTGTTTAGGTGGAGTAGGGTGTAGGAGTTGTGGTTGAGATGGAGGTGAAGGCAATAAAGCTGGAGCTTGGTTGTATGAGGGCCTCCACCCCTGGGGTGATGCATTCCACCGAGGTTGTGTGTTATGAAACCAACTCAAGAAAAGATAGAAAAGATAGATCAACGCCTTAGAATTCAGCCTATTCGAGGGGGCAACCTCCTTTACATTACATAAATGAACAATTCTTCGATGATACAAATGACAAAACCTCCTTTCTATATATAGGAGTCTAAGGAGTCACAATATAATCCAGCCGACCTAACAATAATAATATAAAGCCACAAAAATAACAATAGAGGGATTCTATGGGGCACAGAAATAACAATATGGGGGTAATAGGGGCACAACAATATAAATAAGGGGTATAAATACAATAGTAATGGGGTAATCACTAGTATTATAGGGACCCAACATGCCCCTCTCCTTCAAAAAAGTGTTGTCCTCAATGCATGAGTAGTTCTGGATACTTCTACATAAAATTCTCATCCTCCCATGTGGAATCTTCAGCAGATAAGTTCTTCCACTTGATAAGATACTCTAAAATTGATCGATTTCGTAGCTGTCGAGTTCTTGTTTCTATGACTACTTCCAGTTCCAATATAGTTTTTCCTTCCTCGTCAAGTTCTGGCAATATTGTTTGAATTGGCAGCTTGTCACCTATAACCTTGTTTAAACATGAAACATGGAAAACTGGGTGCAATCGAGAAGCTGCAGGAAGCTCCAATTTGTATGCCATAGTACCAATCTTTTGCAACACCTTGTACGGACCATAATACTTTGGTGATAATTTATTATCCTTCTTAGCTTGCTTTAGGGACATTTGCTTATATGGTTGTAGCCGTAGGAGTACCCAATCACCTACATCAAAACTTCTTTCACTGCGATGCTGATCTGCCTATTGTTTCATTCTATTTTGTGCCAACACGAGGTTATCCTTTAAGAGTTGGAAGACTTGTTTTTGATGTTCGATGTGATGTTCCACTGCCTGAACCTTAGAATTTTCTCTTAAATATGATGTGATGGATGGTGGTTGATACCCATAAAGTGCCATAAAAAGGGGTCATTTTTGTTGCTGTATGGAAGGAAGTGTTATACCACCATTCAGCCAGAGGCAACCATTTGACCCATTGTGTCTGTTTATCAGATACAAAGCAACAAAGATATCCTTCCAAACATTTGTTTAATATCTCAGTTTACCCATTAGATTGAGGATGATAAGATGAGCTATGAGCTAACTGAGTACGAAGACAAGAAAATAATTATGTCCAAAAATTTCCAGTGAAAATGGGATCTCTGTCACTTACAATAATCTTTGGGTTTCCATGTAGCTTTTGAACTATTTCCATAAATGCAGTAGAAACTGTACTGGCTTTAAATGGATGTGATAATGCAAAAAAGTGTGCATACTTGGTAAGTCTGTCAACTACCACCATGATGACACTCTTTCCCTCAGACTTGGGTAAACCTGTGATAAAATCCATTGAAACCTCCTCCCAGTGTTGGCTTGGAATGGATAAAGGTTGTAATAGACCTGGTGTCTTAATTGTTTCAACTTTATTTTGCTGGCAAACCAAACATTCTGCCACAAACTTTTGAATATCTGATTTAAGGCCATCCCAAAAAAATTCCTTCTTAACCCTGTGGTAAGTTTTTAAAAATCCTGAGTGCCCTCCTAAGGGAGAAGTGTGCAATTCCATAAGAATCTTTTGTTTTAGCTGGGAATTCTTTTAGAGGTATAAGCGATCTTTGTACCATAACGAATCATTTTGCCAGCTAAATGTATCAGAAGTACTAGAATATTGTTGTAGCTTTCGAATAAGTGCCCACACTTCTTCATCATTCTTCCATTCCTCCCTTGCTTCATTTATCTAATCTGGTTGGATAATAGAAATGGCACACAACAATGCTTCCACATCCTCATCCTTTCTTGAGAGTGCATCTGCCACCACATTTTTCTTCTCTTTTTTGCAGATAATTTCAAAGTCATAAACCGACATCTTTGTGACCCACTTTTGCTGCTCTTCAGAGGATAATCTTTGTTCTAAAAAGTATTTAAGGCTATCATGATCCATTTTTACCTTGAAGTGTCTTCCCGTTAGGTAGGGTCGCCATTTCTTAAGTGCATGGAGTATTGCCAACATTTCCTTCTCATAAATAGCTTTGCTTAAAAACTTTCCCTTGATTGGACGACTTTCAAAAGCAATGGGTCATTCATCTTGCATTAGAACAGCACCAATTCCATTTCCTGAAGCATCACATTCCACAATAAAGGTTTTTGTGACGTCGGGTGTAGCTAAGACTCGTGCTTGGAACATTGCCTCTTTAAGATGTTCAAAGGACTTTGTTGCTTCCGGAGTCCATGAAAATGAATCTTTCTTCAATAATGTTGTTAGAGGTGCTGCTATTCTCCCATAATTCCTAACAAACTTGCAATAATACCCTGTCAACCCAATGGCTTTAATTTTGCTAGGGTCTACCTTAACTCCTTCATGAGATACAATATGACCCAAATATTCCACCTGCTGGACTCCAAAGAAACATTTGGATCTTTTTGCATATAATTGTTTCTCCTCCAATAGTTGTAGCACCCTGTCAACATGTTCAACATGATCCTTCCAAGACTTGCTGTAGATTAGTATATCATCAAAAAATACTAACACAAATTTTCTAAGGAATGGTTTGAAAATTGAATTCATCAAACCTTGAAATGTTGAAGGTGCATTGGTAAGGCCAAAAGGCATGACCAAAAATTCATAATGACCCTCATGAGTTCTAAATGTCGTTTTCGGAATGTCTTCAATCTTCATTCTGATTTGATGATATCCCGAACGAAGATCCAACTTGGTGAAGTAAATTGATCCATGCAATTCATCCAGTAATTCATCAATAACAGGAATGGGGAACTTATCTTTAATAGTGAGCTTGTTGAGCTCCCTATAATCTGGACACATGCGCCATGATCCATCCTTCTTGTGCACCAATACTACTGGAGCTGAGAAAGAACTTTGACTCGGTTGAATTATACCAGCCTCTAGCATTTCTGCAACCATACGTTCAATTTTACTTTTTTGGACATAGGGATATCTGTACGGCCTGATGTTTGGAGGAACACTTCTTGGAATCAGATGAATAGCATGATCATGATCACACATAGGTGGGAGACCTTTTGGAGTCTCAAATACCTTGAATGATTGTCCATGACTTTTTGGAGATCTGGAGAAATAGATGATTCCAATGTGGAAACATCTAGCGAACATAATTGTGCAATTACACCTCTTTGCTCCTTTTTTAGAAGCTTTGTCATACTATTAGAGCTGATTATATTTCCTGGTTTCCCTGCAATACCCCTTAATTCAGCTTCCTTTCCTTTCATAGAAGATTTGATGAAAAGTTCTTGAAAATTAAAATCTATTGTACCCAAGGATTATAGCCATTGGACTCCTAGTACAACATCAACACCTCCCATTGGAATGGAAAGCATGGGCTAGTCAATACATATTCTCCCATGGATAGCTTGATATTATGGCACTTTCCAGAGCAATTTATTGTTCCTCCATTTGCAATCATCACTTGACACTCTGGTGCTGGATATAGGAAGCAATTCAATTCTTTTGCTACCCTACAATGAATAAAATTGTGGGTGCTTCCTGAATCAATCAACACTATTACCTTTTTCTTCTTGATTTGTCCTTCTATCTTGATGGTTTGAGGAGTGGTAATTCCCACGAATGCATTACAAGATATGGTCGGATTTATTTGTTCTTCATCTAGGCTTTGTTCTTGGAGTATATCTTCTTCTTTTGACCTTTCCTGCTCCTTTTTTTCTTCCTCTTCACAATCTATGTAGAATAATTTCTTCTCAGCACACTTATGACCTTTAGTGTATTTGCTATCGCAACTATAACAAAGCCCTTTTACTCTTTTTTCTTCCAATTGTTTTGGTGTTAACCTTATAGGTTGTGGAAGACTATGGGAAACAACACTTCCGTCTTTACAGTTGTGAGTGCTATGCTTCCTGGTTGCCATATTTTTGCTTTCCATTTTTCTTGCTAACCTGAATGCCTTCTCTAATGAATCAGGTTCCCAAAGGCCAACATCATGGTGGATATTATCCTCTAAAGACCCTATGAACACATCAATCCTATGCTCCTCTGGAATATCTTTTACCCTTATGTTCAATTTCTGGAACTCCTCAATGTGCTCCATTGCTGAACCCTTTTGTTTGAGACTTATCAATTGGCTAAAAAAAGTGTTGCTTTTTGTATCTTCATAATGTGCTATCAATTCTTCCGTAAAAATTTCCCAAGTGATAAATTGTTTATGAGAGCAAAGCCATTGATACCATACAAACTGATTTGGTTCCAAATATGCAATTGCCATACGTACCTTTTGTGCATTTTGCACATTATTGAGATCAAAGAATTGCTCCATCTGTAATATCCATGTGGCGGGATCCTTGCCATCAAACTTCCTCATATCGATTTTTGGAATATGGTGATTCTTTGATCCAACATTAGCGTCTATGGAATCATGATTAACATTTCTTTTGTTCTCATCATGAGTTTCCTTTACTACCTTTTCACCATTAGTGACCCTTTCTTGTAGCAACTTCTTCAATTCTTCCATGTCTGTCTTCAAATCTATCTTCAAATCTGCCATGTCTCTCTTCAAATATGTCTTTGAATCATCCATCTTAGCTTCCATGCCCTTTATCTTAGATTCCACACCACTTATCTTAGCTTCTGTTAGCTTTTGACCGTGACATTTGTTGCACTTGTTCTTGTAATTTTGATATATCATGTAGCATTTCTTCCTCTTCTTCATGAGTCATGCTAGAGCTTTCAGGTTCCTTACTAGGTGTTTGTATTTTCTTTCCTCGGGGCATCAGTTACCGATAATAATGCTTTACTATACCCTTTGAATTCCGTTAAACCAAGCTTACACAAAAATTTAAAAAAAAACTACACACCTTTTTTCACTTTATAGAAGCCTGATATTGAATCTGATGTATCTCTGTAATTTGGGATAATCCAATTCTAAAATTGCTACCTGTAGTAGCCTTCTGCGTCCTCTTTCCAATGCCACAAGTTTGAGCCAAATTGGATTGTCCAAGGAAGAGTTATGTGAAATCTCCCACAGTGACTTGCTTTTAGACTGGTTCAGTAGAGCGAACTTGTACGTCGTGCCACGAGTCACCGTTTCAACTTTTGAATCTGAAACACACACAAAAGAAACTACAGTCCATCCTCTTTCTGTACCTTCTTATGAAATTTCAATCCAATCCCCAGAGAGAAAGTTATGATGACTTTCCCCAAGTCACCTGTTTTGAATGTAATTCGGGAGTTTGCAAAAAGACCAACTTCCTCAGAACATATCTCCACAAATATCACGCGAAAAGCTCTGAAATTTTGACCCAAGGTTCAGCGCGATTTCTTCTCAAACGGGTTTTTTTGCGACTTCTGAAACGTCACAGAAAAAAATTTATAGTGAAGATTCCACAATGACCTATTTGGAGCAGCGAAACCCTAGAATCCAAAGCTCTTATACCAAATGTTATGAAACCAGCTCGAGAAAAGATAGAAAAGATAGATCAACGCCTTAGAATTTAGCCTCTTCGAGGGGGCAACCTCCTTTACATTACATAAATGAACAATTCTTCGATGATACAAATGAGAAAACCTCCTTTCTATATATAGGAGTCTAAGGAGTCACAATATAATCCAGCCGACCTAACAATAATAATATAAAGCCACAAAAATAACAATAGAGGGATTCTATGGGGCACAGAAATAACAATATGGGGGTAATAGGGGCACAACAATATAAATAAGGGGTATAACTACAATAGTAATGGGGTAATCACTAGTATTATAGGGACCCAACATTGTGGGGGAGTATATGGCTAATATGGTTGGCTGGCTAATTGGGAATGGTATTCAGGTGCAAAAGACTAGGGAGAAGGTGTAGACCAAGAAGGATGAGCTGGGGGGAACCAAGGGTGAATGTATGTGTTTCTATTAGGGTTTTAATATGAATAGGATGACCCTTTCATGCCCTGATGGTATGGTTGAGGTCCATGAGACCTCCTTTGATTAATGTAGAAGAGTTATTGAATCACCCCTTTGGTTCCCTGATACACAGCTTTTAATCCAAGGAGAGAAGGGCACTTGTCTGTGGAGTGGTTTCCCTCAAAGACTGAGCAGATTTCTATAAGGTTCAATGGGAATCCATTCCTAGGGTGCCTCCTTATGCATCTAGGGAAGAAGATGGCTAATTATCTCTCTAATTCCTCCTGCTTCAATTTGATTTGCATAGTGTCTATTTGCAGAGAAAGGGTTTGCAGCATTTCACTCTTAAAGTCTTCCAACATTTTCCCAATTTCACTTTTTATGGATGTATTGGAAGAGGATGAACTAGCCATTTCTTGACTAGCCCTATCTTTCTTTCTAGCTACCCTATAATGATTCTTGAAATCTCTCTTGATATCATCATAGGGTAATTGGTAGATGTCCCCTCCTGACAATAAGTTTAAGGTTTCTAGAAGGTCTTCCCTCATCACCCTGAGAAGGACTAACATAAGTGACTCAGTATTGAGTGTGCACCTGGCCCTTTTATAGCTAAGCTAGAATCTTTCGTCATAATCCTCTAAGGAATCATAATGTCCCAAGGTCATTCTAAAAATTTCCTCCTTGGTATCTTTGGACCTGCAATAGTCCCTATAATTTTTGTTAAAATCTTGTTGCATCTGAGCCCAAGTGGCGATACTATCCCTAGGCAAACCCATGAACCAGTGCAGGGCTACATCTTTGAGAGTGCATGGGAATAATTTCAACTTCTAATCATCAGATGTGTAATCATAAATCTTTCATATGACAACAAATTCAAACAGAAAGGTATCTGGATCTTCTGAGGTCAGGCCATGGAAGTGAGGAAGCAAAGAGGGGCTCATGTTTTTTATTTTTCAATTCCTAGTAGTTTCTCTGATGGGAAAAGCGCCCTCAATTATTTCCCTATCTCCCCTTTCATTTCTATTTTCAACCATTGTATCAGTTGGAATGATTTCTCCTTCTTCCCCTATAGGCTCTTCAAAAATCTTTGGTTTTTAGCCTAAGGGGTCATCTAGCTCATAGACACCAAAGAAGAGGGAAGGTTGGTTGTTTGAAGTGGTGGAGGTATTTGGTAGAAATTTTCCTAAGTTATCTCTATTCATATGAGGCATGAAAGACGTGTTTTTTCTTTTTGAGTTTTAAACTACCTGCAGAATTGAAAGAAAACAAAACTGAATTACAACTATTTTCTGAATGTAACTAATTGCAGAATGAAGAGAGATAAGAGAAGGAAGAAAGAAAGAAGAAATCACATGTACTCAGACACCTCCCCAACAATGACACCAAAAATTGATGAGCACTAGTATTCTAGCAAGGATGCTGCAACTCCTGGGGATACCAAATTTACTTCATGAATCAGGGATTCGTACAAACTTGGAGGTGAGAGTGTTGTATACACAAATAGATGTAATTGGTCTACTCTTTGTCACTGTTGAGATGGGGCGATAGACCACTAGCGTTTTTCAAGCCAACCTTATATTGACTAGAAGAAGTTTGATTACCAACTTAGAGAAGGGAAATTTACCCTAATTGGAAGAAAAATAAATGTTGTCTATTGCATGAAGGAAAGATTGAAATAAATGCTTGCAAAATAACATGAAATCCTCTATCTACTTGCTAACATAATTTGTTTGCAAAAGAACCCTACTCTAACACCTGTGAGGTTTTAACTATTCTAAGCATGAAATCTGATCTAGAAAGTACTATTTGTTGTTTGCATGAATAAATATGAAGGAACTTGTTTCTTTTTATCTTTTTTGCTTGAAACATGAAAATGCTAGTCTTTCTTGGTTCTTTGGTAGGGGAGACAGGTGTGAAGAGAAAGGAGTACAATGGTTCAAATGGATTGGAGGGAAAGTAGGGACCTAATCCTAGCTTTTAGTGATGATTTTTCTCAATTCAGGCTCAAAACACGCTACGACAGGTTTTCCTATAGGATGTCTACAAGAAGTACTAGTTCACCTACAGGATCCCCTGTTTTACTCTAGGAACATGCCAAAAGCTCAGGAAGTGGTCTAGCATGTGGGATGGAGATTGGAAAAGGTGAATAAGGAGGGAATAAGGCATGGGAGTGGTAGGCACTTAGAACTCAAGCCAAATCTTGTATATGGTTGGATTTCCTCAATGGAGATGGCAAGTTTCCATCATAAGACAAGAATTCGAATTGAGACCTTAGTGACTTTTGGAAATCATGGGTGGATATGACTTGGCTGAAGATGATGAGATGAGGTCTCCCACTAATTTAAAAATAATGCAACAACAAACATCATTCTTGGCATTCATACATAAATTCATCAAAGCTAAGAAGGGTTTATTCAAATATAGGGAAAAATAGAGTTGTCACCATTTACTTGCTACATTCATGCATGGAAGTGCTTGAAACCAATATGAAGTGGAATGAGATCAGTGAAAAACCTAAGAGACTAGAAAATATCAATTGCAACTTATCTATGAAAGTGAAAGGTAATGACCTAATTAGCAAGAAAACCCTAGATTATAGAAAAAATAGGAATTCTGTCTTTTTGCGTTGTATGAGAAGTGTTCCTCAAACCATGATCCCTGTAAGGGAGAAATGAGGTGAAAACCACTTGTTGTTAGCCTTTTTGGAATACCTTCTTATCACTACAATGTTACTACTAGAACTATCCACAAATGGAAGCAAACTAATTAAATCTACTAATACTTGTAAATTAACAACACCAAAATGAGTTTAGCATCTAACTATGAATATAGCGTAAGCATACATATACAACAAGAGGAACCTCTGCTAGTAGGGTTGGGCCCTAACCCAAGAGCTTCAGCCGTTGGAGTCAACTCAGTGTTGGATCAAGGGAATGTTGCTCATTTTCATTAAAGAAATTAGAAATACATAAGAGTGCTTGGTTACAATGCTTGAACTCGAAAAATGCTTATCTATCTTGAAAAAAACATCTGGATCCTAACGAGGCCCTAAGCCTCTTGATTTATACAACTAAATTTATCAAAAATTGGCTCTAACCTCAAGATCAACAAGTCTTCAACTATCACTGGCTTCGTTGCCAATGAACTTAATGACTTGGCTGCTTGCAACTCCGAGATGATGAGATTTGATTGAGGAATATTTGAGTGAGTGAGGAGTTAAGGAGAGAGATGTTGTCTCCTAGAATCCTTCTTACTTGTCTCCATTTGAGTTCCTGCACTTTAATTAGCCAACATTTTCTCCAAAACCTATAATTAATGCACATTAGACCACTAGACATGACATCTCATCTTTACTCTCCTTATTAAGCAAAACATAATTAAAACATGTAAAGAATGATGAAAAATGTTGATTTTAGTAAGCTAGAGGTGGACTAAGGTCCATATAATTTACCCATTGATGATCCTCATGATTCAGCAGGGCTTCTTTGGTTTTTTTACCCTCCCTCCCACCAATTTTTTGAGGGAAGGGCTCTTATATCTCATGTACTCAGATGTTATTGTATTCAATCCTTGAGCATGTTTTTCCCAGGTGCATTATGTATGTGGGACACATTTTATTATTGTCTGGGTAAGCTATGCCAACATGTCATGTACCATTCAGCATGTATTTTAATGCTCGGTTTCATGTTTCTGAGCGCATCATTATTTTGTAATAAGTTATCTCAGCGGGTATAAGTATGCCTCCCCCGCCTCACTGAGATTCGGTACCACAAAAAAAGGAGACTTGCATTAGTCTTGCCCCCTCTGTCACTATCCTCTTTCACTTCAACTCTGTTGGTCTCTCTCTCTTTCTCTCTCTCTCCACTTTGTTGTCTAGTGATTGTGTCCTTACCACGTACCTCGGTCGTATGTTTTCTCCTAACACTCGTATGTTGGAGGGCAATCTATTATCACAATAAATTGATCATCTAGCCATAATTTACTAGATGAATTGAAGTACACCATCTAAGGCCAATTTTACCATACTAGAATTGATTTCACTATGTAAAATTACTTAATAAACTATATTTGTTAAGCAATTTATAATTAAACCCATGAAGAATAATTAAATAAATCACTATTTGTTTAATTATATTCTAGGAATAATTAATGAAACCATTGGTTAATTAATATCCCTTGTCACATTTGACCCAGTTTTGAGAAATAAATAGATAAATAATTAATTATCTTACTTTTCCCCGGGAATAATTAATTAATAACTAATTGGTTATTATTCCTTGTCAAGTTTGACCAAATGCCTTAAGAATAATTGAATAATCATTATTTGTTTATTATTCCTTAACCATATTTCTTAAGATGATAAATAAATCATTTATTTATTTATTATTTCTAAATAAAAGTTTAAATACTTTTTCCCTCTAACCAAATATAATAAAATATTCCAAAGGATTATTCCTAGAATGGGGTTAATAATAATTTATTATTGCTCATTATTCGAGGATAACCTAACATTTTGTTATAAATAGAATTGTTTTCCATTCATTATTCACTTTTGATTATTTTCATTGTTGCACCCAATATTTTAACTCTAATTATTATCATTGTTGCACACCATTTTTATTTTCCATTTTATTTCTCATTGAACTCAAACATTTTATTAGTTGGGTTTTACACATTATAGAAGGGAGAGACTCTACAAAAGTTGAGGACATTTGTGGATAGCCAATAACCCATCCCATAGAGTGGGACTGGTAACATTATTTTTTCCCTTCACAGGTGTTTTTTATTAAAATATATTCTTTATATATTTGGTTTCCATTGAATTATTGGAGTTACTTGTGCTTATTTTACTATTCCATTGTTGTTTTTAACTATGATTGTGGCATAGATCAGGGCTTTGGTAGGTTTTGTTTCTATCATCTATTGCAGATCAACAATGTTTAGCAGCGATTTTCATTATTAGGGTTGTTTGTCAACCACATACTAAAGTGGTTTATTTTTGTACACATTAAAGAAGAAAACACAATAACAACGCGAGGCATGGAAACATCGATGAGACACAATGATTGAAATCCTAGACCTACTTGAAAGGGATTGTGAATAGTCGAGTTATGGAGAGTTCTATTATAACCATATTGCACATATGGAAGACTCTCATCCCATGTTTGAGGATTCTTGGAGTTGTACATGAAGATTATGTGCACCATCATCCTATTGACGACCTTCGTCTAGCCTTTAGTCTGGGGATTGAAGGTAGTCGAGTTGTTGAGCTTTGTGTCCAATGGTGTCTAGAGGCTTGATGAGAATGTGCTCAGTAACCTATCATTCCGATCTGATATAACCATCTAAGGGATCCATAAATGTACCCATACTCGTTCAAAGAATAGTTTGGCAGTGTCCTCTACAGTGATAGTATTCTTTCAGGCCACTAATATTGCCATCTTAGAAAATATTTCCACAACCAGGAATACACAGTCATTACCATACTTGGTAGAAGGGATGCCATACATATAGTCCATGGAGATGGATTCCCACGGTTGACTGGGAATAGGCAGAGGAGTGTACATTCGTTTCTTCTTGATGGTTGGCTTGGCGACGACACAAGTCGTGCAGGATCTGATATATTTCCCAACACCAAGTCAAATTTTGGGCCAATAGAAGTACTTTTGTACTACAACAACAATTTTCTCCACACTATAGTGTCCTGTGACCCGAATGTAGTGTGCCTCCCAAACTAGCTTGGCCCGCTCACTTGAAGGAACACAAAGGTGGTCTAGGTAGCATAATAATGCATCCTGGAGATGTAAATCAAGAACCTTCTTTGCATATACTAGCGTCTGGTATGTCCAGGTGAAATGTGGATCATTTTTGTATAGTTGTAGACATCCACATGTCTCATGACCACAAGAGTTCATAACAATAGTCGATGCTACAACTGGGGACCGGTTGAGGTAGACTGCAACATGATTGATGCTTCCCTTTTTGTATTTAATGTTCAAGTGGAATTGTTGTAGATATGTAGACCACTTTTGATGGTGATTATTCTACCACTTCCTTTGTGTCTATATAAACTAAAGAGGTTGGTGATCTATGTTGATGACCGTCTCCTTCTCCATAATCTAGTGCTTCCACTATTGGAAAACCTGCACAATCGAATACATCTATTTATCATAGGTGGGGTACTTCTGAATTGTATCGGAAAGTGTCTCATTATGGTAGGCCACTAGATGCTAGGGGAGGGTGAGGACTGCACCAATAGCATATTCGAAGGCATCTACCCCAATTTCAAATGGTTGTTGTAGGTCTGGCAATGTGAGTTCCAGTGAAGAGTAGAGGTGGTGCTTGAACACAATGAATGCCTTCTATTGAGACTCGGAACATGAAAACTTTCCTTTAGCCCCATTCTTAGTAATCTAACTCGAAGGCCAAGTAATATGGGAGAATCCCCACACGAACCTCCGATAAAAATTTGCAAGACCTAAAAAGTTGCGAAGCTCCATTAGACTGGTCGGGGCTGGCTTATCTAGAATTACTTGGATCTTATTCGGGTCGATATGCACGCCATGATAATCTATGATGTAACCCAAGTATTGTACCTGACTCATGCCAAAGGTGCATTTCACCAAGTTGGCACATAGTTTGTGTTGTCGAAGGGTTTGAAGGACCTACCAAATGTGTTGCAAGTGTTCTTCCCAACTCTTTCTGAAGATGAGGACGTCATCCAGATAAATAACCATGATCGATTTTGTGAAGGGCCACATGATGTCATCCATTAGCCTCATAAAATTAGTAGGGGTATTTGTCAACCTGAACGGAATAACCAACCATTCGAAAAGACCTTCCTTGGATTTAAGCGTGGTCTTGGATACATCTATGGGCTCTATTGGAACCTGTTAATAACCAAACTTCAAATAGATCTTGGTGAAATACTTGGCCCCCTTGAGTTGGTCCAGCAAGTCATTAATATGTGGGATTGGATACCTATTCCTGACAATGATTTTTTTTAATTCCCAATAATCAATGTAGAGCCTCCATGTCCCATCCTTCTTCTGTACAAGTACATTCAGGCTCCCACAAGGCAAGGAAGTTGGTCAGATGTGCCGTTTTTGTAGAAACTCCTGGATCTTTTGCTTGATCTCTTCATTTTCTATAATGGAGCGATGATGTATTGGTCCATTGTGTGGAGGTTCTTTGGGAGTCATATCGATTGAATGCTTGACCTGAAACTGCAAGGGTACCCCTATGGGTGAGGATTAGATGTCCCTGTATTCTTCCACGACCGTATTCACCTGCTTTTGTTACTTGGAGGAAACCTTCCCATTAGCCATGGATGTGGCCATGACTTTCCCCTTACTTTGATAGTGAATCAGAAAGAAAACAAAAGTTTGTAGTCTGGGAGATGACCTTACTGCATTACTTAGCAGAGATCCAAGAGATGGAAGTAAGTGGAGTTACCTCTGGTATCATGTATAAATTAGTACCCAAAGAAATAATAACAGAGTGAGGTCTAGACTCATATATAGCATGCCACTTCCATAAGTATGGTTTTCCTAATATTACATCACAAACTTAAAGAGGAGCGACATCACATAATACCTCATGTGTGAAGGGATTGATGTTGTAGGGAAGGTGGCACTTCTAGTCGACGTGGAGATCTCGTCCTTGGTGAAGCCACCCAATGGTGTACAACTATGGATGTGTTGTATTTGGCAGGCCTAATTGCTTCATGAACTTTCCTGAAATGAGGTTTTTTTGGCTCCCGTTGTCGACAATGAACTGCAGCAGAGAACCCTTCACCCACATCTATAAGTGGAATAGGCTCTCCCCCTATTTTGGATCTTCACGCTCAATATTCTAGATCTTGGTGGTGGCCATAATGGCACTCGGCTCCATGTAAATCATCAACTTCCATTTTTCATTCCCCTTGTCGGGTTCTGACTCAAAGTCGAAACATGTGTCAGACTCAAAAGCCTACAACTCGACCACCAATGATTTCTTGGCCTGACACTTACTTGTGTTGTGAGTGGAGATCTTATGGATCTCATACCACTTTCCCATGTCCTTATTGTTTTGGGTGAAAGCACCCCAGGGCTTTGGGTTAGAACCCTAACAGAGCAGAAGCAAACTACAACAAGAAATACTCAAACAGCTTAGGCAAGATGCTTATATTATCAAACTATGTAAGAGTGATCGTACCCAGATTTCCTTCGTTCGAGTAGGCCCCGCAGGGTTTAGACCCTCTACAACTCCCGATGTTCTTCAAACTTGCAAATCATTCAATTCGAACATACATAGCAGTATAGAATTAAAGCATACTCACAAAATTGAATTTATATCATATAAACAAATGATTTATCATACATCAAAACAACGTTCATATATTAATTAAAACATAATTTGATGCATAGACATAGTTAATTTCGGAAACAAGACAACATTTCTTTTATTGCAGTAAGCTATAAATAACATGGAGAGAATTCACCTAAGTCTTTCTCTAGCTCCAAGTGGAACCATCCTCTGGATTCGTCCTATCCCAGCCTTCAACAATATTCTTCCATCACCAATACCACGATATCATAGGAAAAAGGAAGGATATCTATAATCAAGGAAACAAGGGTTTCCTAAAGCTTGGGGAAGTGCACGAGGCACATGGATTCATCAGACTCATTCAGGGATAATCTCAGTATAATAACTCTATCTCTTCTCTTCCTCCTTAAGGCCTTCCCATAGAGGTCTATTTATACCTCTCCTAATTATTTTTTTAGTTGGGAAACAATTGGGCCACGGGAAATAAGGGGTAATCAATAGGTAAAACCTGTGAACTCTACCAAAAATGAAGGAAATTTAATTATTTAAGTGTTTTAATACATATACACAGGTTGGGTATTGACTAACCCGCGTGTACACGCTTGTAGCTCAGGGAAAAGTGGCGTACAGGGAATAAAACATTGTTTTTTATATATTTGGACCATGTCTGGAAGGAGGGGTTTCCCTAGGCCATAAACAAAACATCATATATACCAAGAGTGGTAAATGGTGCTATAACACTTTTTTTTCTTCGTAGTGTTTTTCTTTTCTTGCAGCTTCGACATGTTATCCTTGGTCACCCCGCCTTGGCTTTTCCCTTTTCTCTGTCATTTGGTAGTGCCTTTCCCTTGCTTCCGTCAGAGATTGAAAGTATCACCTTTTCTATATAAGCTTTTGCTGGATCTTGACAGCGTATCGGTACAATGTGCTGAGTGAGGAGATGTACAAGAACTCCATCTCATCCTAGATGTACCTATATAGTAAGCCATGATACTTGAGTACTAAATGTTTCTTAGGATCCTTGATACCCAACTTCATGTGAAGGGTATGAAAAGAATTGGTCAACTCCTACATGTCTTGATCCCTTCTGTGTCACAATGTGGTCGACTTTATTTATTTATCCTCATAGCTCCCAATAAGGTAGTACTACCTCCTGATGGCATCTTGGAATGAATCCCAAGTTGGTGGGGCTGAAAATAGTGACAGTGTACCTTCATCCTTCTGCTCATAGTAGGTTTCACACTCTCTTTGACACGGGGAGTGGCTTTTAGAAGAGAAAAATTAATCTTTTCTCGCATGTAAACATCATGAATAGAAGAATATCCTTCTAACATATTTAACCATTTATCTACAGCGTTCGCATCTATCTAACCCTCAAATATGGGAATGTCAAATTTAACTTTTACCTTAAAGGGTGTGGCATTTCCAAAGTCGCTCTTGGAAGTAGATGTGTTGCCCTTGGGTAGTCGTTGAAGGATCTGGGCAAAGTTTTCCATCATCACATTCCTCTCTCACTCAAGGGATTCCTTAAGAAAGATTTTGAAAGGATATCTTGAACCCTCATCTTTATTTTCTTCCACCATGGGAGGCCCTCGGGATTTGTAATCCTGGTCTGGCAAAGGTTCGACTAGTTCAAGCCCGAACTCCTTATATTCCGACCTCATTGGAGACATGCAATGGAAAACAGAGAAAGAGCAGACTGATATGATACCACTAGTTCAAATTTAAACAAGAATGAAACAAATTACAAATATAACTATAAATACAAAGATACATCATAAATAACTCTTCATTTCATTAATATCAAATATTGAAATGTGCTTACAAACATAAAGGAAATAAGACTAGCTCAGGAGATGGTAGCTTATATATGAGAAAAGATGTGGTGGCTATATGCCTCTGAACTGTGTTAGAATGAGGCTCAATGGTCTATTTATTATTTAAAAACATGATATAACCTTAAACAACCAAAACCCTAACCCCAAGAGATGTAACAATAAGCGTTTATGGGCCTCGTTGGAGTTAGTTGGGTAGCCAACTTCCCGGGGTCATAACTTTCTTATATCATCTTCATTTGGTGCATACGATACCTTGTTGTAAATGTATCTCTAAGTAATATAGTTCTTACCGTCGGCCTATGCCTATAGCTATGGGCCTGCAACAGAGCTCAAAAAAATGTCGTTTAGTGGGTAAAAATTGGTTCAGATGTTCGCGACCCAAAAAATGCCAAAAATAATAAATCTTGAAATAAACAAGGAAACAAATGAAACTGACTGGATGTTTAGGTCAAATAGGAGGGTGGCCACCAATATCCACTCGGATCAACAACCTTGAACGATGTGGATATGTGGTATTATTGTGTTTTATTACTCTTAACATGCATACATTACTTCACCACATTAACTTAAACACTTAAAAACATCATATAAACTCATAAAACATCATTGTGCTATAATAACATGCAATTGTAATAAACTACTA